>JAKLLY010000029.1:0-311426 GCA_022813715.1 Cladosporium austrohemisphaericum
TGTCACGTGCGTGAGCTGCATACGTACTTAGACGTCTGCAGCCAATCCTGGGGGCAGCGCTTCGCGGTCCGTAACAAACGCGTAGGTCCATTGGTTTGTAGGTTGTTTAACGGATCATGCAAGATCTGGGCGAAAATATAGGTAACGATCTCGGATTATGGGAATCTGCATTAAGTGGTTACAGAGTTAAGTGGGCCTTAAGTATCATCTTCAGCTATATGATGCTGATCACGAGAGAAAGACCGCGTGGCAAACAGCTGGAATCCTAGAGTCCAGTCTCTAGGCTCCCTAGCTTTTGCGTCAAGTTCCACTACATGGCGTTCATACAACTGACTCGCAACAGTGCGTGACATGGTGTGACTATCTCGTTACAGTTACCCTTTTAGCGACTAGCTCCAGATGCTACGAAGGTCATACTGTGTTGTACCGAGATAGCGGCATGATGTAGGACTGTGATAGTGCTTAATTAAGATACGATAAATTAACATCATGATTTTGGGCCTTCTTTGTTTTATCTTGCCCACGATCAATCGATTTATCTTTGTTATATATTTTCTGTCATATATATCACAGAGCATGGTGAGCTGAGCTTCACTGCGCTCAATATCTAAAGCTACTATGAAGTTTTACGAACGACGAGCGTAGCATTCGCTTTGTCTTTGTTGTCTGTCTGAGTCTTGCACGTGCATTTGACTTGACCGTGGTGCATTCAGTGCTCGCCGCTTTCGAATGGTCTGCAAATGCTCCTTGAGTATTGTTTGGTATAACGAACAGCGCAAGAACACGCCACCGGAAACAGAACATTGGAGCCGAAGCGGACCGGTCGGATTCCTTCTGGAACGTAGAGAGATGCTCAAAATATGCAATATCAGAATAACTTCTAGTCCATAAGCCAATCTTCACGCGAGCGAATATTCCGTGGAAACAAACGATCCAGCAAAAACAATACTACTTGTCGTACATTGCGTAACCGTGAGAGAACTCCACCCATTCCGCCGGACTATCGCCCATAGTCAAGGTATCGTGCCCGGGAGGCACCATACCAATCTCGCCTGCCTGCAGTTGCATTTCCGTGCCATCGGCCTACGATCGTATAAGTATGTCTAATGTCATACTAGCACGTGGTTATCGCTTCTCACCATCCTGATAAGTAGAATGCCTTTCAGGACCATCCCGACATGACCTAGCTGACAACTATCACCTCCCACAACAGGCTTTAAGTCCGATGACCAACTAGCACCTGGCTGGCAGACGATCTTGCGAACGGTGCATCCATCCATGTCGATAGATTGCTTGGAAATCTTACCGATCGTTTCGGTCTTGCAATCGCTGAAGTTGACTTTGCGCAAGTGCTTGTTGCTCTCGGTTGACATTGTTGCGAAGATCGATGCAAGATGAGATTGAATTGATTGAAGTCCTTCGGCTGGGTTTTAGATCTTTGCCTTAAAGCTGTAGTAGCCGGGAGGAAATCGAAAGTGACGATTTAAATCACTTTATTCTTCTACTGTAGCGGATTTACAAGTGTGTCGACTTCGCTACGGCGTGGAATGATCCATGAACCGCCTCTCGTGGCTTATGCGTCGGACCATGATCAGTGTATCAAATTATACTCAGCAAGACATTGATCTGTCCGTACACAAGATTCAGCTGTCTGCTGATCATGCCCTTACTCTGCCGCCGACGGGACTCAGCTGCTACTGGCTGTACACGTGCTGGCAGATCGTATGATGCGATAGTGGTCGGTCACGCCACGGTGGAGAAATCTTAGCGAAGCTTCCAGAGTCGCTGCCAAGAAAGAGCTCATTCGAATTATCAACAGGCTTGCTTGGTCGGCCCACCTCATGAGACATCGACGAGCTTGAGTACCTGCAAATCCAAAGTCAATTTGATAGGGTCCTCTGTTCTAGGTTTGGTCGCGAGCAAAATAAGTTTATCGTTATAGATCATGTCACATTAAAGATAGTCATTGTACGAGGATGTAGTAGGCTTTTATAGAAAGGAGTCTTGGTAGTAGGAAAGCCCGACTAGAAGGCTGCTATAACCTACAATCTGTTCGAATGTCGATATAAGATATATTCCTGCTGTGCAAGTCCTCAATTTTGTTCTAATCTTGTAAACAGCACGAGAATTATGGAAGGGTCTGTCAAAACCTACAAGCTATGGCAACGGCTGGAGTGTTCCCAACAACAATAGCCCAATGAAATGAAACCACGGCGGCATCATCTCGAATACCAATCCAGAGATACCATCAGCCGCACCCAAGAACGCTCGCCTCCACTTAGCAGACCACGGGGGATCTGCAAAGCCGTCTACGACACCTGGAAAGCATCCTACAAGTAGGAAATCACGGCTGGAGGCTTCTCACAAGGCAACGCCAGGGAAGCAATCAAATGGTACACGGGTTCCACACATGGCTGCGGCGTCGCGATATCTCTCATGCTCGAAATCTACGACGAGCCACAGGAGGATGACACGGAATCGTGGGAAAGCGGCAGGCTTCAGCTCATAATTCCCGACCACTGCATGGCGAGAGTAGTGAGAGGAGCCGGCGGCTTCGACTCGAATTGCTGAAGAAGAGCGAGACAATTTGATTAATCAAGTTTACTTGACTTGATGACTGGGTAGATCCCACTTATGATCATAGTTTCCACGGGCCACAGGGGGACATTGGAGACAATACAGCCGTGGCAGCCAGGCTAGTGTATCTGGATCGCTTTTTGAGAGGTCCAGCACCACTTATGTAGACCTTGCCTAGCCTGAGCATCGATTTCTCGTCGAATCATCAACATTGATTCGCTAATGTAACATTAAGTAGTCCCCAATGCGCTTGCAAAATCACAAGACTGCCATCAATCCCTCCATCTACTTTTTATCCAACCCCAATATCAACTCGCTCGCTCGCTCTGCAACAGCAACAATACCAAATATAGGATTCGTCGTAAAAGCCTCCGTGATCGACGAATCCACAACATGTAGATTATCCATGCCCTTCACTCTCGTATCCAAATCCACGCAAGCTCCAATCTTGCAGCTTCCGCTCCAGTGATTCACGTAACCCCGGGTGTACTGCGAAGGCGTCGTGATGTACTTCAAGATATCCTTCTTCGAAGATGTGGAAGCGAGGTTGAGAGACGTCAGTCCACTGCCTGGCAAAGCCTTGAAGATCTTCGAGATCACGGTGGCGACGGCGTCAGCGTCGGCGGGGTTGCTAAAGAGGAAGTCTGACTTTGGGCCTGGGAGACCTTTGTTGTTGAGGACGATGCGGGATTTGGATTTGGCGCCCGAGGTGGCGTAGACATTGAGGGTGATGGTGTCTGCGCCGGTGTAGCCGAAGGAGCCCTTGACGTCCACGGTACCCTGGACAGCGATGTTGGAGTTGTCGGGTTGCTTGACGAGGTCCCAGAGAAGAGCGGTGGGACCTGCGCTGGACAAGGGTCCACTGCGGGAGCTGAGGTAGAGGCTTTTGTCTGCTGCGACGGGAGAGTTGTAGTTGAAGTTGTAGGACTGGATGCTTGGGCCGGATAGAACGATGAAGGTGTTTGGGTTGTCGTAGAGGTGGTCGCCGACGGCGGTGTTGTTGATCCACTGCGAAGGGGCGATGTCGAGAAGCTTGTTTGAGGTCAGGTTAGTCAACGAGGCCGGGTCACCAATTCCAGACATCATGAGTAGCTGAGGGCTGAAGAATGAACCGCCGCTGAGAATGACTCTGCCGTTCGCGGAGAGCTTGAAGGTCGTAGTCTTGCCATTGACAACTGCTTCGACAGCAGTGGCCTTTTCACCGTTGCGCTTCACACGCTTGACCTGAACGCCGCTCTTGAGAGAAAAGTTTGTTCGGACAAGTGCGGATTTGAGGTAGGTCTTTGCAGGGCCACTTCGTTGGCCCTTCTCGTATGCATAATTAGTGCGGCCAAACACGCCGTCTTTCTCTTCTGGGTTCCCATTGACAGCGACGTTCTTGAGTCCAGCACCAGCTACTAACCACTTCTTGGCAGCCTCGTAGCCGGATTGCAAGTATCGCTTCCCGTCAGCGGATGGGGTATTAGTGATTGGCTGCTTAGCCTTGACCTTCTGAATGGCGCTCTTCATGTCCTTGGACTTCCATTTCGCCGGGTAATAAGTGTCGAAGTCTGATGAAGGTGGTTCAACGAACAGCTCTGCGTTGATTGCACTAGATCCTCCGATGGTACAACCTCCGAAACCACCATTCTGCTTGTTGCCGCACAGGAGATCTGAGTTGCCGCTGAAAATGGTGCTGTACAGGCCCGGTACATCGACGCGAGACAAGTCTGTATTTACTAACCAGTCAGGTCGTTCCCGTCCGCCAGTGGAATAATAGGAGCCTTCGCCTTGTTCCAGAAGAAGTGTTCGTTTGCCGGCTTCACTCATACGATCCGCTGTGACAATGCCCGCCGGACCAGCGCCAACGATAATGGCGTCCCATTGGACATAGTCTCGAGGCTCCAAGTTGGCTTCAAGTGGTCTGGCGGAAGTCAAGTTGAAGAGAAGTGCCAAAGCCGCGAGGGCTGACTTCGTTGGGAAAGGCATTGTGTTGGTGACAAGGAATCTGGCCTGGTAATAATCTCACCTGCTGCCGGGTGCTGACATCTCTTATACACCATTGTCAATATACTTCCAGAGCTCATCACCGAGAAGCCTGGATCAAGCAAAGACTAAGCATACGGTTGCCACCGCGCGAACCGGCGTAGCGTACCGCGAAGCCATCCTAAAGCCCAGCGTCGTGCTAAATTTAGATCCAGATGACAGTGCGGAGTGCCTATTCTTACGGACGCCTTTCGTATCTGCCTTCATAGTTGTCGGTAATGATTCGGCACAGTCATCAGTACATGCCGCTACCCGGAGGGACCGAAGAATGTAGAAGGCAGCATGGAGTCTGTTGGTCCTGCGAGGGTGATGATGATGTGCGTTCGTGAAGTCTGTGAAGTCTGTGCCGAGGCAAGCCAAGGATCGCTCGAGGATCACTGCACTTCAGCTCATCTACTGGCGATTCACGACCTGCCACTTGAACCAGCCGGATCACTCCGGAACTCCACCAAGCGCATGGTGATACACACGAGTGAAGCAGCTCCAAGGTGGTGTAAGCTGCAACGACATGTCCGACAGGATGCGGATGCATATAAGCTGTTCTCTGCGTCCGCTCCGGAGATCCAATCCAAACCACTCATGTGAAACGCTCCCCTCCCGTTGACCCCAACTCTAACCCTGGGTTCCGAGCTGTTCGACAAACAATACAAGATGGCGTCACCTTCAGATGGGTTATATCGTTCTATATGGTGGTAAGCACAGACGCACGGAGCTGCGAGTCAATACACATTGAGTGCGAAACAAATGAAATGAACGAGATGACAGCACTTGGCTGACAGCGTCACGGCATCGTAGATATCGTCTTGCAAAGTGAGCGGCTATCTACAATGTTAGTCATCTGAATCAGCACTGCATGCTACCTGCATACTACCGGCGTGCGGCTCTCCTCTTGATCCTTTGTGACAGCAGGATCGCAAGCAGGGGTTTGTAGCTCATGATGATTGGAAAGTAGGGCCTCCCCAGGAATCTCAGAACGATGAAGTCCGGTCAGGCATCCTAGGATGTGCACCACTTAAAGCGACCTCCGCATGGTGGATGTCAGACTGCGCGTCTACGGAGCTGGGAGCAACATGGTTGACTTTCGACGCTGAAGCCGATTTGTACCGGCCAAGGCCCCATAGGCGGGAAGACAACACATCGGTCAAGGATGGCATCGATTTACAAGACTGCACAAAAGTTTCTCGAGGCTGTGATACTTCATCCATACACGATCAGCCAAGACAAGCGAAGAGCTGCATGATGCCGCTGACTGCATGTTCCGTCGTCTTGATAGCCTGTCAGCTGAGAGATGAAACCGTGAAACGTGAGGAGCATATACAATGCTTTCAGTCCAATTTGCTCGGACGACAATCCTCCAGCGATCTTCACCGCATAGAACAGCGCCTCGAAGTCAACTCAAGTACTCTCAGCTTGCAACGAAGCGTCTGAAGTTGACGGGGCAAGAGCCTGTTCCGACTCCATTCCGGAATCCTCAAACTCTACAAACCACGCTCCTCCAAAACCCACTCCGCCGCCTCTCAGCCAACGCATAAACCAGCGTTTGCAAATTCGCCCTTGGTAGCAGCGGCACAACACTGGCATCGACAACTCTCAGACCTTTCACGCCATAAACCCTGAACTTCTCATCCACCACGCCACTCTTCTCCCTCGGCATCATTGCACACGTTCCCGCGGGATGGTATTCACTTTGCATAAGCCTCTTAATCTCACTTTCGACATTCTCCTCCGTCAATTGCGTATACTCTGTCTGCAGAACCGTTCCATTGCCAACTAGTAAGTCCGCCAGCGGGGATGTGCGAGCGAGAGTGTTTTGGGCGTGCAAGGCGATGTGAGACAGGGTGAGGACGTCGGCGGGATGGGAGAGGTATTTTGGGTCTATAGCTGGGTGTGTTGAGGGATCGGATGAGGTGATGTGCACCGTCCCGCGGGAGTACGGGTGCTCAAGAACGGCGAGGATGGTGAAGTAGTTTCCGGGTGTGGGAGCGGAGAAGAGCTTGGTCGTATCGTTCGCAAAAGTTGGGTTCATGCCGCTGGCAGTATTCATGTGTTGGGCGGCGGCTTCGTGGTGAGAGAGGAGATTGCGAGTTGTTATGCGATGTTGGGTTGTAAGGCTGGAAGTGGCGTTGGAGGTCAAGGACTTGATCTGCTGAACGAAAGTTGTGTATGTCTCATTGGAAGGTATGACTTGAGCCATCGAGAGCAAAGCACCTCCAAGAGCAACAGTCGCCAACGGCCCGGTGGCATTGGCGAGGTACTCGTCGAAAGCGGCATTGAAGATCGTTTCGTTGGCCAGGTCATCTAGAGTAAAGATTCCGGGATTGACTTCGAAGCCCAACGGCATGTAAACATGGTCTTGCAGATTCTCACCAACGTTCTCGTTGCAGACTATCGGTTCGATACCAGCTTCAGAAAGAACCTCCTCGGAGCCAATGCCAGACAGCTCCAAAATTTGCGGCGACCCAAAGCTGCCGGCGCTGAGGATGATTTCTCGCTTCGCTGCGATGGTATGAGCAGTGCCGTTGATGGAGAAGCTGACACCGGTAGCAGTAGGTTCTGGCCCGCTCGTGTCGAAATCTACCTTAGAGACAAGTGCACTCGTGAAGACGTGTAAATTGGTTCTGTTGCGAGCAGCCCGGAGGTAAGTCGTTGCAGCATAGCTCCGTGTGTTGGTATCACGGTCCATGTTCGTCAAGATAGTGTAGCCTCCAAGTGCCTTGCCATCCCTCGGGTCAGAAGAAACGCCCAAGCCCAGAGAACTATACGTGCGAGGCCATGCTTCGTCGAGCGGACTGTACTCGCCCTGTCCAGGGAAACCGTTGCGGATCTCACCCTCCTGTCCATGGAGGCCCGGGTCAATGGCAGACAAGTCAAGAGCCTCCTCAACCGTTGACAATGGTCTCGTGAAGTTCTCAGACTTTACGTAGTACGGCGCAAGCTCCTCCCACGACCATCCCTCATTGCCAAGCTCTCCCCAGTCATCAATGTTCTGCTGCGAGGCATGCGTGTAAGCAAGATAATTAATAGCACTGGAGCCTCCAAGCTGCTTGCCACGCGGATGACCAATGACTCTCTCATTTGCACCGGCTTGTGGAGTCGTGGTGTATATCCAGTCGTAATCCGGATTGCCATACAGAGCAGTCAGCAGACCTGGAGCCAACACATTGACATCGTCTGAGCAGTCGACGCCAGCCTCTAGCACAGCTACAGAGATAGACGGGATCTCCGAGAGACGCGAAGCGAGCACGAGGCCTGCCGTGCCGCCGCCGCAAATGACCTGAACACAAATGTAAGCATGGCCATTGAGACAGGACACATTGCGGAAAGAGAGCTCACATAGTCATACGTGCCCAAAGTCGTAACTTCAGCCATCCTACGAAGGAAAACTATGTTAACCTGTGTCCAAGACCAACAAACACGACGTGTGGGAGGTACACCGACAGTTATATGGAAGCAAAGTGCCCACGAGTCAGGTCTCCAATCCCGCGACCAGTGCCGCACGATCTCCAACACGTTCAGGGCAAGGTTCAAAGGCTTGAACCTACACCTGCAGCAGCACATGGCGAGTAGACGGAACTTCAATGACGGTCGGGGTAAGAAAGGACACGGAAAGAGATCTGTGACACGACCGAAAGCCCAATTCGATATAAATTCGTCACGACACTCTCAAAATCCTGAGTATTTTTCCAATTGAAGTCGCTAATGCAGTCGAAGGCAGAACAAAAGACGATAGTAAGGCATAGAAAAAGAAGCACTCACTTACTCGCTCACCAACCGTGGCTAGGTAATTTCGCACCTGCCTCCGCCAAAGGAGTCCAACGCCATGCTCAATGCAGGATACCCAGAAGAAATCACCACAGCCGCCCCGAAACCACACCGTCAATTCATTCAATTTGCTCGCTCAGTGGCGCTCGCTTACTCCTCCTCGCTATCCACATCCTCATCGTCATCCAAGCTCTCCATCGCTTCTTTGATGAAAGGCGAAGCCTGCAAGCAACCAGTTAGCACCCCGATTCGTACTGAGAAGTTTATAGTCAGCAAACAACATACCTTGACATCAAGATTAAGCGCTGTGGTAAACGCCCTCAGCGCCTCTCCCTTTTCGCCCAAGCCCTTCCAGCACTTGCCAAGCAAGAACCAGACATTCGCTTCGTCAGGCGCAAGGTCCCTGAGTTCCAGCAGCTCGCGCAACGCGAGTTCGAAATCACGCATGTGCATGAGGACTCTTGCCTTTTTGAAGCGCGCAAGGGCGCTCTTGGGCGCAAGTTCCAAAGCGCGCGAGTAGCAATCCAGCGCGTTCGGCTTCTTGCGGAGTTTCTCGTAGACGACGCCGATGCAGACGAGGAGCGTGGCGTTGGACGGGTTGATTTGCGCGGCGATACGGTAGTGCCGCTCTGCGTCTTCGAGCTTGCCCATGCGCTCTAGGCTGCGGCCGAGACCGTACCAGCCTGCGTAGCTGCGCTTGTCGGCTGTGACGGATTTGCGGAAAGAGGCGAGGGCGGCGTCGAATTCTTCGTTGGCGATGTACTCGTGGCCCATAAGAGTGTAGGCGTATGCGAATGACTCGTCGAGTTGGGTAGCGCGTTTGAAAGCTGCGATGGCTTGGTCGTGTTCTCGCGCTAGGGAGAACGAGTTGCCTACTGCACACCAGGTTTCTGGGGCGTCGAAAGCTTGGTCGCGAAGAGAGTGGCACAGGAAGGCGAGAGGTGCTTCTTTCTTGAGATGCCAGAGAACGGTAGAGTAAACCTCCATGTCTTCTACGCGGGAAGGCTGGAGTTTCATTAGTTTGATGAAGCACTCCTCGGCTTTGCGGTAGTCTGCTGCTTCGTAGTGTGCTTTTGCTAGGTTCGCAAGCACCCATGGTGTTTCGCGCTGGGTACTTGATAATGATTCGAATGTGTCGATGGCAGTAACAAGGTCGTAGCGCGAAGCGGCGTAGCATCCGACTGCTAGCTGTCGGAAGCTCTTGAGGAGGCCGGAGATTGCTTCCTGTTCGGCTAGAACACTCGCAGGAGGCCCCGTGGGAGCCTTCTGTGTTGTAGTTGCTGTCGTTGTTGACGATGTCGAAGGCTTTTCGCTGTTTCGACTAGGCGCCCGCCGTAACCTGTCTCTTTCCTTCTCTTTCTCTTTTTCCTTGTCTGCAGGATCAGGTGGCATCATTTTCCGGTTCCCACTAACGACTCTGCCAACTGTGCCTGTCGTTCTGCCTTTCGCACCAGTCGCCGTCCGCGCCGGCCTTGCTTCTCGCTCGCTCCTTGAAGTCACCGATGGTACTGGCTCAGCTGTAGTTCGCGTACTCCTAGACGTCGTACCCTGGCCGAACAATCGATTACTCCTACGAGGTGCTGCTGAATCTGGCGCGGCGGTGCTCGATTGTGATGCATGGCCGGAGATGGTTCGTTTGTGCCCGCCACTGGTCTTCCTAGTCCCAGCTTCAGGAGGAACGCCACCATCTTGGTGATCTGATGCTGAATGTTGGCTACGCAAAGCCGGGTGCCGTGATCGATCTGAAGCGTCTGCTTGCTGCCCCACTCGCGTCCTTCGTGAAGGTGCAAGTGGCGGCTGCTCTTGGGTGACACCACCGTCTTCGCCCACCAGTCCTCCCATCGGCACATCGTCGTCGAATGAAGTTCCATTACTATTAGCAGTCGGGGTATCCCATTCTGAAAGAGGAGCCTTTGCCCCATTAGTGAGGGCTGACCTACTTTTAACCTTTGGCAATGCAAAAAGATTGCCACCCTGTTCGCCATTCGCTCTCGTATTAAACGGGTCGTTCGACGGCGTGAGCACATTCGCGTGATTGAAATTGTTATGTTGCGCAAGCGCATTTGAAGTCGTCCTTGGTTGGTCCGTGTAGATTTCGGCAGCACTCGAGCTCTTCGGTGCTGCACCCATCTCTGTAGTCGGCTTGAACATTTTTTCCAAGTCCATATCGGCTCCAATCTTGCATAATCCCTCGAAAGTATCCCAAATGAACGGATTCGCCTTATGCGCCTCGACATAGCAGTCTCCGGCTTTCTTCGCATCGCCATGAGCGCGCCACAGCCTCGCCAATAGTGTCTGCACCGCCGCAGCATCAGGCATGGGCCGTCTTGATGTTTCTGAGTGCTTGTTCCAATTACTTCTGCCTTGCCACAAGCTCTTTGCCTTTTCCAGCGCTGCCGTACCTGCTAGGTACTTTCCCAACTCCAGACATGATTGCGCAAAGATGTATGCGCAGCCAAGATGTCTTCCACCGGAGCCATAGCGATGCGCCGAGTCGTAGGCAGCTCTGAATTTCCGTTGTCGCAAGTAGGTGAGCGCGAGTAGGTGTGAGCTGTCCGGGTTCCTGGGCTCGAGAGCGTAGAGGCGTCCAGCGAGAAAAGTGGCATTGTCGAGCAGCTCGTTGTCGATGTGATAGTATATCAGCTGTCGCAACTGCGCCGCGGCCACAGCACCATTAGGCGACATGTTGGAGATCGTGAGAGTGGTCGTTGCTAGGGTGTCGCAGGAGCAAGTATTTGTGGTGAGCGAGGCGACAGGTGATGAGGACGAGCAGGTTCACGTGCTTCTTTTGGTTCGCACATTGGCTTGTGACAGTTCCACGTGCGACGGTAGCAAGAGCGAAGCAAGACGCAGGCTTGTGTTGTTGTCGTCCGGCGTGGGTGCTTTGTTATTGTCGGGGAGGAGGTTGAATGGTAGCTCGGCGATTCATCTCATCTCGTAAGCGGTCGCGAATCGTCAGCCGTTCCAGAACATGCGACTTGCGCGGTATGTATTGCGCAGGGTATGTGTATTGCGGTATATGGCATGGCAAAGTCGCGGTGCTTTCTATGTTATGCTCAGTAAACAGCCCGGCGCTTGCCAAACGTCTGTGCTGAAGCGCGGGGATCGAGTCAAGTTCAAGAGGCAACATGACATAAATCTGCATGATTGAGGTATTATAAGGAACACATCTAACAATACTGTATACAATACCGCCATCATGGCTCAGGTATGTTGATACCACCATTCGATCAATGGCGCATCAAAACTGACACTTCCCTCAAGAAAGCGCTCAAAACGCTGGCCGCCCGCAACACGGCAATCCTCAACCGCATGCACATGCTCTCCCTCAGCATCAACGCCGTCTTCCTCACAATCCACCTGCTCTTCTCCTCCCGCAGTCTCTGGGCCTGGTTCATCCTCACTCTTCCCGCCCTGGTAATCGAATTCTGGTTCGAGCGCATCGGCCGCCCAACCTACTCCGAGAACGGCGACCTCAAGCGTGCCGGCGAAGACCTCGAAGCCAAAGGCCTGACCGAGTGGATGTGGGACATCACCTACTGGACGTGGATCTGTGTGGTTCTGGCTGCGTTGGTGGGAAACAAGGCTTGGTATGCCTGGATTGCTGTGCCGGTTTACTCGGGCTGGTTGGCTTTCACAACGTTCACGGGTGTGAGGAAGGGCATGGGAATGGGTGGTGGGAGTGAAGCAGCTGGTGCCGAGGGAAATGCAGCTGCTGCAGCAGGTCAGAGCAAGAGGCAGGCGAAGATGGAGAAGAGGGGTGGTCAGAAGATGCAGTACCGGTGATATGGCTGTGTGTGAGGTTCCCCTGTTGCTGCACAGTGTGATGACTCGACCGTCGGTGTCCTAAATCGATTCATCGACGGCTACCTTCAACCAACTCGAGACCGACATTTCACGCTTCAGACCTCTACCTCACCTCATTTGTCCGCACGGGGCGACTCACGTCCTGCGCCAAGAGCCTTGTTGCTCTCGTTTGCACTCATGCCCCGAGCTCGTCCACGTCTCCCAAACACTCACGCTCTATGTCTCCCGGCACGTCGCCCTCACTCTTCCTGTCAACAGCCACTCATCTCCATCGCTCCGCCACACTCATGGCCTCGCGCGCTGTCCAAACCGCTCTGCGACCTGATCGCACGAGCATGACCGCCTTTCAGTCTCACCGCGGGAGTGTCACCTTCTCTCGCGCCTTCAACACATTCGCGGTGCTCCCCTCCTTCAAGCCCGCATCCTTCACCCGCACTCTCCTTCAGCTCAACCAACAAAGTCCCTCACTGACTATTCGTCGACCTCTGTGCTATTTAACTTGCCTTCCTGCAGGCCACGAGTACTGGGCTATCCTTGCGAAAAGTGACCTCACCAAGGAACAGTGTGAACAGCTTAAGACGCAGGCCGAGCAACATCTGAACAAGGTTGGTCTGCAGTCGTCAGAGACTCATTCCCCGATCTAGTCAAGCTGACAAAGCGATTCATCAGGCTCCCTCGCAGCAGACCACTGGAGACAATGATACATCAAGCAGCGGATTCTCGGCTGCGCCGTATGTTGAAGTCAGGATGTTGTCTTCTCCGCCTGCAATCCAGCACTTAAATGTATTCCTCGGCCATACTATGTTCTTCGAATTTCCCGTAGGGGCCGACACTAAGCTCGAAACATTCCAGCATCTGGCAAAAGTTGAGTCCATCGAGTTCTCAGAGCCCTACAACTCGCAATGTAGCTTGGAGCCTCACCCTCAGACACTCGCGCCTGCTTCGCCAGAAAACAGCCAGAGTTCATGCCAGATGTCGGGCCAGGACAACCACAGCCTCGACCTCACGCGACAAACCGCACCGCCGACGCAACTTGAATGTGAGGACTATATCGAAGCCAGCAATCGTCGAGATTACTGGCTTCCAGACTCGTACCCCTGAATTCCCCACGGTCACGACCAATGGGTAATCGTGCTTAACGGATGGCTCACCAGAGAGCAGTGCGAGAAACTCGCCACACAGGCTGAACAGCATATCAACAAGGTAAGTGGAATTGTCATAAAAAAACCCACTTCGCTTCTCCCTACAATTTGATCTGATACTGACCAACATCCTTCAAGACTCGCTCCCTCTCTCCTCATCCCCTCCCCCAATCGGAAACCAACCCAAGCACCTCCGACTGCCCAGCGCCCATACCTTACATACCCGTACGCGTTGTGTTGAGTTCGTACCATGGCGACGACGGGAGATCTTACTTCCGCCTCGTTTTCAATTATCCCAGAGGTGAGCAGCCTGACCTGGTAGACTTCGAACAACTGCGCGAAGTTGAACGCTTCTATGGATCTCGCTTCACTCAAAGATCGCTCGAGTCAATTCACGCCAGCGCTGATATCCGGTCTGCTGTTATTCGCCAGGGTGAGCACGGAACGCGAATGATATGCAAGTACTGGCCGCTGCAGGTGGCCAGGAAGGTTTCGTATCAGTTTTCTCGCGATGCGTGGAAGCAAAGACGGCTTGTCATCTCTCGTAAGATGCCGAGGTGGTATCAGTTGCGGGAGGCATTTCGTTCTCTGTTCTCTCGAAAGTGAAGCCGCAGCGGTAGTTTTGCCCTGGCGTGCGGGTGCGGAGCAAGTGAGGATGGAACGGGCAACACTTTTGGCGAAATCGGCGGCGCGGAAGGTCTGTTGTGGTATGTGATGATTTGGGAAAAAGGACGCCTCCACTCTGATCTCTAGATCACGGCATGTTTGTAGGCAGACTGTACTGTACGCCAGGTGCTCTACCCTCGGCTTTAAGAAAAAAATGTGTGAGAACCAAGAAAGCAGTCCCAAAAGCCGCCACTTGATTAAACCCCAAACACAGCCCTCAAAGCAACCCACCCTCCCAGAATCCCCGCCACAGTAGCAACAAGCAACGCCTCTCCCTCCCACGTCAAAGCAAGATAAGCCGCAACGCCAACCAAAACCTCATACCTCCTCGCCGTGACTCTCCGCTCAGCCCAGTCCCGCCTCTTCTCAAATGGCGCCTTCAAACCCGATGTTTCGGGTTTGCGCAAAGGGATCTTGACAACGAGTGAAACGGGTCTATGATCGCTCGTTGGTTGAACAGAAAGGGCGGAGTAAGATTGCACTTCCACGTCCGCTTTTTTGTTGCTCGATGATGACGAAGGAGGAGAAGCAAGGAACAGAATCCTATCACACCAAGACGGCACTCTATGCTTCGCCCAGGGCCAGGATTCGTCCTCGCCGCCTGAAGGAAGCGGCTTCCCTTGCGCTGCGGCGTGTTTGGCGGCGCTGGAATATTTATACGTTGGAGGGAAATTGACCGGCGCTTCGGTTAGGAGGTGCAGAGTGTTTTTGTTTCGTAGCTCCCGCTTCAGTTGGTCATTGGACCAGAGGTCGCGGTAGGAAGGGTGCGAAGGGTCGCTTGTGGGGTGAGGCCAGATTTTGTGGTCGGAGTCTGAGGGGGCAGTGTCGGCGGTGCGGTAATTGAGGTCGCCGGCGAAGAAGGTGTGGGAGAGGGGAGAGAAGAGGGTGGATTGGTGTGACGTTGGTGTTGAGTCGTTGGTGGTGTTGTTGCTGAGGAGAGGCTGGGTGTCTTCGCTGCTTTTGCTCGCAGGGTTAGTCGCATCGTCTTGCGTGAAGACTAGACCTTCGCAAATGCTCTTCCAGTCTAGATTTCGCCTCTCGCATTGATCCTCCATAGGCGCCAAGTGCGCAGAGACAAATGTGATGGGCACAGTCTCTCCATCGTCTCCATCACTTTCAAACCCAAGTCTCGCACCAACGGCACCTTTATTCCCCATCTCATACATCCCCACTCCCACTCCAGCGGTCTCTATCCACTGCACCTTATCCTTCACATCCTCTCTCACGAAAACCATAAGAGCCGTGAGACCTGCATTCTTCACAACCAATGGCTCTCCATAGTCGGTCGTCGATTGAAAGTGTTTCGACACTGCTTGTTGGACGATCTTGCTGAAAGCAGAGAAATAGGGAGCAAGAAAGTGCGACCCGAGGAATGCGTAGCCGATTGGAGCGATTTCTTGAAGGCAGAGGACGAGGAGGTCTGGAGGGAGATTGGTGGAGTTGTTGTTGGTAGAGAAGAACTCGGATGTGAGGTGGGATGTTGAGGGCAGGGTGCGTGCGCAGTTGAATGTTGTTATTTGGGTGGTTAGGTGGGACATCTTGGGAGGTTGTTGTGGGAGGTTCTTGTAGTCCGCCTACGTTTGATGGCTGTATACTTGTCGTCGCATGCCAGTGAGGTTCAATTGATGTACATGTAGTGCCGCGCCGGCGGTATCGAGCGACGTCATGGCGATCAATGATGTTTGCACAGCCACTCTGGATTCAAGCTTGTTGAACATGCTTCTTTGATGCCAAGATCAAGTTGCGCCATCGGGATGACTGACAGCCTGCCTCCCTGCATCCCTTTCTTCACCTGTTATTCGCTCTCACATCTCGAAGCGAATCGTTATCCTGCCATTGAGACAGCCATCGACATGCATGATGTATTATGTATAGACTGTTACACCAATGCATCTGTGCCACACAAGGTTCAGGTAAGATCAACGAAAGATGAAGATACGTCAGACTGTCTAAGAGGATCCGACACGCTTCATCAGCCAAGTACCATGAAGAAAAATCGGAACATATCCAAGCCAATCTAGACAAGCTGAAAGCAATACTAAGCTTTCCTCTTTGAGGTACGAGATGGCGTTGCGAAGGTTTGCCTCCACGGCTTCGCGCGGATATGGACGCGTCAGTCTGTTCTTCGATATAAATGGAGGGTCTACTCACGGGGAAGCGAAAGGAATGCATTGCAATACTTTATAGCCTATCACGACATGATAACCACATTGCTGGTTGTGCTGGCAGCATGGCTACACATTGTGGCAGCCGACACGGCATCGACAACATCGTCATTTTCCTCTTCTGGCTCCAGTTCTAGCACCAGCTTCTCGTTCGATGCACAGCTCACAGAGATTCCTAGCGATCCGCGTGCCACTTATCCCTCCGAGGGCGTTTCTCCGACAATTCACTCCTCGATCAATGCAACGGCAAGCCTTTCTTCGTCCAACCAAACATCAACTTCGTCGTCTTCGTCGGCCAAAGAGACTCTTCTGCATGGGTCGTTTACAGCATCTACCTCAGCGGGTACCCCTACGAGTAACAGCGCCACGTGCAACGGCTATGCCGAGTTCTGCGACCGCAAGTACAGCAACATTACCTACGTTGTCGCCCACAACAGTCCCTTTCACAGAGCCAACAACGCAGCGAGCAACCAGGACTTCGATGTAACCACTCAACTTGACAACGGCGTCCGCGGCAGTAAGTAACGAGTGGTTGCATTGCTTTTTCTTTGGCTGACCACGTTCCATTCAAAGTCCAGAGCGAAACACACTACTATCAGAACGATGTCTACCTCTGCCACACCAGCTGTGACGAGTTGAACGCCGGCACGCTGGAGACTTATTTGACCACTGTGAAGCAATGGCTTGACAACAATCGATACGAGGTCATTACCATTATCCTTGGTAATGAAGATTTTATCGATCCTGAAAACTACACTGCGTCGTTCACAAACTCTGGGTAATACTTTCGACTCGGTCTTGACGGTACGGTGCATTTGACTGACGCTGGCGAACAGCATGCTGGACTACGTCTACGTCCCTGCCACGCAGCCCATGGACATCGACGGGTGGCCCACACTAGCGGACATGATCATCAGCAATAAGCGTGTGGTAGTTATGCTCGCCTACGATGCCAATCAAAAAGCAGTACGTTGTCATCTTCTCGGATTCCGCAATATCAACCACTCTTCAAACAGGGTACACAACACATGCTAACGCCAGTCATTCAGATTCCATGGCTACTAGACATGTGGTCCTACCAATGGCAAACACCCTTCTCGCCCACCGACGCCTCATTCCCTTGCACCGTCCAACGCCCTCCAGGCCAAAATCACAACACATCCCAAAACAGACTCTACCTCGCCAACCACAACCTCAACGTCGAAATCGGCCTGTCTTTCGGCTCGTCAGGAGACATCCTAGTACCCGACGTCGTTCAACTAAACTCTACTAACGCCAACAGTACCGTCTACGGCAGCGCAGAGCTCGCAGTCCAGCAGTGCACGGAGGACTGGGGGCGTCCGCCGAACTTCCTGCTCGTCGATTACTACAACAGAGGCAACTTCAATGGGTCTACGCTGGCTGTTGCTGCGAAGGCGAATAACGTTACGTACGATGCCGGGTCCTGCTGTGGGAAGGGTAGCATTGCTTCGGTTGGTAGAAGACGGACCGCGGTGGATACGGCCGTTGTTGGCCTTTTTGCGATTATCGTAATGCTCGCTGCTCTGGTCCTGTAAGACTACGAATGTAATTTTGGTATCGACTCGGAGCACAATTGTTCACTGTGCAAAATATAAGAGCATCTCTACAGTCTTCGGATACGCTGGTCTGAATTATGAGCAATCGCCGGCAATACATGACCACCTAGGGAGAACGATGACACACGAAGTGCTTAACGTCAATGCAACCGGATAACGAGGACACCTGTAATTCAATCAGCGAGATCGTCAATGTATAATGTTGACATCGACATCTGAGAGGCGGCGGAGATCAACCCTAACCCTATCTATCGGTTGGTTTCAAAAACTGCACTTGGACAAATCCCTCAACTGTATGGGCCATTTTGACTAACATAAAATGCATGGTTTTGTTACCTTCAGCGACTTGCAATAGTGCTTGAAGATGGGACGAGGCTCCACAAGACATGATCAGTCTCCATTATGGCGCTGCACATGTAGTGGGCCCTCAGCCTCGGGCAAATCAAAGGTGAGGGGGAAGCTCTCTAGGCACGTATTTTGCTTCGACATATCGTTCACTTTTGTTCCTGCATACCGCGTCACCTGTACAGAAAGTCGCCACATCAACTCATGAGCAAAAGCCTCGACGATTCCAAGAATCGGGCAATCTCAACACGACTGGCCAACAAGCTCTGAAACACCTCTGGACCCACCTTCATCCATACATCTATAATCAACGAACTCCAACAACAATGTCCACCTCACACAACCACACCCACGAGCACGAACATGCAATCCCTCCCCCTCCCTCAGACGGCTGGAAACACGAAGGCGTCCGCGTCATCCCCGCCAACTCCCTCGACTCCAACACCGCCCAAACCCCGGGCATGAACCGCGCAGCAGCCATAAACCTCGCCCGCACCGGCGCCCAAAAACTCTGGGCCGGCACAGTGCACATCCACGCCAACGCCAAAACCGGCGCCCACCACCACGGCCACCTGGAATCCGTCATCTACGTCGTCAAAGGCAAAGCCCGCATGCGCTGGGGCGAGAAATTGGAGTTCACGGCTGAAGCTGGGCCTGGGGATTTTATTTTCGTGCCACCTTATGTGCCTCATCAGGAAATTAATGCTAATGCGGATGAGATGTTGGAGTGTGTGCTTGTGAGGAGCGATAACGAGGCGATTGCGATCAATTTGCCTGACGTTGAGCCGGTAGAAGTGCCGGAAGGGGTTAAATGGATTGATCCGACGCATACTCATTGATGTGATTGCTTTGTGGCTTGGTATGGATTGGAAGGATCGAAAATTGTCGGGTTTCCGACCTTTTTGGTCATACACGAGCAAAATGAGAGACTCTAAAAGCGTCTACGATGTACGAAGCGGATTCGTTTGAAGGCTTAAAGAAATCGATCGATTGGCATTTGGAAGGGCTGCCTGAAAGCTCAACTCATCCATAGGCCGCTTTGTCAGTAATTTCGCCAGAACCAGCCCGTCTTGGGTGTACACCTTCAGGGACAGCACCATCGTTTATGGTCCCAGGCTCCATACAGCCATACTCGCCATTGCCACCACCACCATCATGCAAAGCCTGACCCGGCCCTTCCCCACACGCCTTTGGGATATCCAGGCGATGCGTACCTTTACACCAATCGCGCTCTGAACCCAGTCCATGTCTTCTTCGCTTCTTCGCTTTCTCCTTACTTCCCCCCGACTCTCCTATCCCACCACCCAAAGACTCGCAAAACACACTCCCAACGCGGACATTCGTCGCAATCAGTCCCGTGTTCGAGTCTTGAAACCCATGCACCGTCCCTTGGACTTGGAAGTTCGTGCCCGTGCATGCTGGGCCTCTGTATAAAAAGGCACGTTAGTCATGAATGGTCAGTCGATCGTGACTCTACTTCCTTGAGTGGGTAAGGTGGCACAGCCGGCCATAGACCAACGACCACCGAGATTGAAGGAGAGAGATAACAACAGACCCGACTTACCCAAACACCACACACCCACCTCCACCACCAACTTTCAAACTCCCCATCCGTTCAATCCCGTTCAGCCCTAGACAGATGTCTTTGCCATTATTCTCGATCAAAGCGCATTTCCCCGTAAATCCTGCGGCAAAGCAGATCAAAACGGATGGCGAGCTGGCTTCTTGATCCCATGCCAGAGCGGCGTTCGGATCGAGCAGAGCTTGTAGCTGGGACGGGTCGATGGATGTAGTGTTTGTGAAGACGGCGGGAGGGAAGTAGACGGGGTGGGAGATTGTTGTGAGGGTGAGAGCGAAGAGGATGATGGCGATGGCGACGGCGATTGCCATTGCAGAGCGATTCGACTGGTGTAGCTCAATTCAGGCAAAGGCTCGGAGGTAGAGACGATGACTCTGAGTACATGCCGTGCGTGAGATCAGGTCGGATCAAATCTTCGAAAAGTGTAGAGCTTTCGTTGTGATTTTTCCATGCTTACACTCCTACCGTCTCGACCTCGATGACATCTTACTATGTGGCAGCCGTGTATCGTCACACTCCAACGCACCGCCTACCACCTGCCAACTTCCATCTCCTTCCATCCTAAACCAGTCATTCGCATGTCTCGCGGCAAATACCACCCTGCCACATGCGCTGCCTTGCCGCATGATCCGATCGTGCCTTCCTCGGCAGTTTGCTGCGGCACAGACATTACACGTTGTAGAACTGGCCGGACCGAGATGGTGTCGTGGCGGTGAACTGGAAAGAGGGCGTGACGTGTTGTTCTGGTCATACGTGGTTTTGGTCGGAGAAGAAATTTGGCACATGAAAGCAGGAAGGCAAAATTGTTTCAACCCCTCAGGTAGGGCTGTTCATGTTATGATACATGCGTATAATCGTATTGGGTGTGGTACACAGAAGAGCGCGCAAAAGACCTGATCGTACATTCATTTTCGCGGCCTGCCTTCTTTCCTGCGATCAGCTGGTCCAGCGAGAAGTTCTTGCGTGGCCGGCGACGGTAGTTGCAACGACGTAAAAAGCCAGCAGATCGAAATGCTTCAAGGAAAGTACTTGGGAAGACAGACTCTTACTTCAGCATGGCGGCAACACCATCCTCATCTACGCCATTGGCGCCGAACAGTTCCTCATCAACAGGCTGCGGCTTGTTGTGAGACATCTTCCTACGCTTAAGCCTCGGATCAGCGCTTTCGGCTGGGATTTCAGCAGAAGCTTGCCGGACCTGGGGCATCTGAAGGCTGCTCAAGATGTCGCTGGCAGTCGCAGCAGCGGCGTTTGATGCCTGCGATTCCAGTACAACTGGTGGCTGGTGGGAGGGCGCAGGCTCGTCGTGAGATGGCGGCTGTTCAGAGATGACCTCGGCACCTGTTGAGTTGGAGAGCAGCTGTTCGGCCGGGACACTGTCGCCGATAGCGGATGAGTCGCGCGAGTTCTCGTCTGTATTAGCGGGTGGCGGGGTGAAAGACTCAACCTCAGGCGGCGGAGGTGTGAATTCTTCGTAGTCAGGCGCAGTGGGTTCGTTGCCGTTTGCGGTATCTGAAGTAGGCGAACCGAAGGTACCCGGCGATTGAGTGGACGGAGTCGTGGGATTTGAAAGACCACGCATGATTCCATCTTCGACCTCTCGCTTACGGCTTTCGGTAGAGCCAAGGCGATTAGACAGGTCCGCAGCGGTAGCTTGGTCGTTTGTGAGTGAGGTGCGATGGGTTTGGAGTAGCTGCTCAAGATTCGCGATGAGGTCGGTGCGGGCTTTGATGCTGCTTTCCACCGCAGAGTGAGCGCTTGCCAGGGTCTTCATCATGGCAGCTAGTTTCGCGGCGTGCACGGGCGGGCTTGGAAGTGGCGTATTGGAATCAGTGAGCTTTGCGTGTTCCGAGTTGGCTGTCGCAACGACGCCCCTCGCGCTCGTCTCTGCCTTGGTAAGGGCAGTCTGCGACTTGCTCAGAGGCTCCAGCTCAGACGGCACTCCGCCTCCAGAGCCTCCGCCGAAGAGGCTTCCACCCAATTTGCCGCCTCCACCAATTCCCTTCTGTGCGCCTCGGGTCTTGTCAATCTCGTCCAGGCGCTTCTCCAGCGCGTCTTGGATCTTTGGGTCGAAGATGGTCCTCGCTTTCCAGACCTCGACGACCCTCCTGATCTTGTTTTGAATCTCGACCGAAGCATTCTTGTAGGCCAGAGCTGTCGCTTCACCAATGAGAGGTTCGAAGGCGATGAGGAAGTCGGTCTTTGAGCGTGCGCGAGATTGTTGGACCACTTCGTTGGCGAGATAGACCAGGTTCAGGCGCTTGGAGGTGCTGCTGTCTTGCAGCCGGTTCAACCAGAGGGCAGCAGTGCGGTCGGCGTGACGTCTGGTGGAGTTGTTAGAACGAGTGGTTCTCTCATGCAAGGGCAATTGTGCGAGCATACCTGTGGAACATGATCCATTGGGCGACTGTGACTATACTGTCCTGCGTCTCGCTGAGGGCAGCCAGCTTCGCTTTTACGGCATCGTCACTGTACGCCATGTTGCCGGTATGTGTGTCGTGAGGGTTGTGGTTTCAGATGCACGCGCGAGGGACGGCGCGTCGAGAAAGGCACAGAACGCTATAGAGGTTGGTGCTTATACAGAGTGGCAGCTATGGCACATGAAGTATCCCGCCGCTACATGTGCGAATGCGGCTCTTCTCCCCAAGCAATGGCAAACATGTGAAGTCGCGGACGAGGTTGCAGCTTTGGTGGGCGCGTGAAGCTCTCTAGGTCCGCTCGGACCAAGAGAGCCACGTCAATCAACACGGACAGCCAGCCCAAGGAGATGCCGGCCATTGATCTGTATATCGCCAACATCGAACCCACAACGACCAAACCACCACCCACCCACTGCGCACACGCAAGAACCATCTCAATCATACGAAACACCGCAACAACCTCCATATACACACCACAGCCTCAAGGCATCAGCAAACATGGCCGACCGCTTCCCTTCATTGGACGAATTCGATAACGGTATGCCTGCTGTCGCATTCAACCTCTTATCTTGAATAACCTGAACTCACACATCATCCAGGCCAGACCGAAGCGGCTGGCGGCAATGCGCCCTCCAACCTCGACGAGCCCTCAGACTTCCTCGCCCGTGAGCGCGCGGCCCTCGGCGAGGACGCCCAGCAATTCACCACCTCTGAAGACAACGCTGCGACTGTTGAGGACGGCGACGATGATGACGACCTTCTCGGTGGCGGCATGAGCGCGCCCTCTGCACCATCAAACGGCAACTTCGGCGACTTTGGCGGAGACGACGTGGGCGACTTCGAATCCTCCTTCCCAGCCGTAGACACCCAGAACTCCGCCGTCGGCACAGACGGCACCATCACTGGCTCGACCGTTCCCTTCCAAGCACCCGCCGCCAGCACATACGAGGACCAGGGCGAGCCTGAGGTCCTCCGGGAATGGCGCGAGAAGAGGGACATGCAGATCCAGCACCGCGACGAGGTCTCCGCTTCCAAGAAGGCCGAGACCGTCAAAGCAGCGCAGCAAAACATCGACGAATTCTACGAGAACTACAACAACAGGAAGGACAAGGGCATTGCGCAGACGCGCAAGGAAGAGGAGGAGTTCCTCAAGAACAGGGAGGACACGACGAGCGGCGGAACGAGCTGGGAGAGAATCGCCAAGCTGGTTGATCTGAGTGGTAAGGGCAGCAGCGGTGGTGCCAGTGGCACTCAGAAGGCGAAGATGAGGGAGCTGTTGATCAGCTTGAGGAAGGATGAGAATGCGCCGGGTGCTAGCGGCGCGTAATTGCAGGTTGCTGTCTGTATTCTCATTTGTGGAGTGAACGGGTGCCTTTCACGAGTTCAAGATGTGCCTTGCTATAGCTACCTCGATGCGCCCCTGAACTGAACTGCTCATCCAGCGAGCATTACTTGTTGAGCTTCTGGTAGAATAACGTCTGGAAGGGATAACACGCAGTATAGATGATTGTACCATAACATTTGACAGTTGTTCTCTCGTGGCGTGTTATATAATGGTTTTATTATCCTGCTACGGTACGTTAAATGTTCCTCGGTCTTCAGAATAGCAGGCGCCAACGGCTCTCTAGCGCCGCCATCGCCCCGAAAGTCCGCTTCATCCATCGCATCATACAACTCAAGCTCCCAGATTATTGCCTCTTCCTGTTTGCACCACCCAAACACGCAACAACCCGCCACTCCTTTCAGCACAAACATTGGCTCGCTTGCAGCTCCAAGAGCTGCTGTTTGTCAAACGCAATTTGCACCCTTTATATTGGACTATACCAGGACCCGCCATGACATTTACGACGACACCTTCGCATCAGGACCGATAGTTGGATCTCAGGACGGGCCGGAAGAGGAAGGATACACCAGCCCGCACGGCTCTTGGAACATAGAATGAACATATCACAAAGGGTCGCCTCAAGGGCATGGGACTGCATGGGAAATGGAGCCCTCTTCTCAACAAGAATACACACATCAGCCAGCCGGAGCTGCAATGCCGCCGCACCACTTGGAATCGCGAGCGCAGTGAGGCACGCATCATCCGATTCACGAACGATTGCTTCAAGAACACGGACGTTGCTGCGACCTCGACTGGATTCGCAATCAGCAGCGGCTGGAACAGCACAACAACGGGCACTACGGACGTCGCAAATACTGCGTGAAGCGCAAGCTGCGAAACAGACCCCACAGGCCCAGCGTGAGAATGCGACGCAGAAGCGCACAGACGTTGAACAACAAGATGACGACGAGGCTGAAGATTTCGGACGGACGGAGAAGGCAGCACAAGCCTCGCAGCTCAACCTCAGCGCCAGGTTATCAAAGGAGAACGACAAGGGAGGCAGCGGAAGAGGCGAGATTTTGAGACTGCTCAAGATCGCGGCGCCGGAATGGAAGACCCTTGGCTGGGCGTTCTTGTTCTTGCTCATTAGCAGCAGTGTGACTATGAGCGTGCCCTTCTCGATCGGACGAATCTTGGATGTGGCAAGCAAAGCGCCTGAAGAGGGCGCCACTCTGCTGGGCATGTCCATGCCGACTTTCTACATGGCTTTCGCGGCTCTTTTGGCTACCGGTGCCTGTGCGAACTACGGACGAATTATCATTCTGCGAATTGTCGGAGAGAGGATTGTCACCAAACTGCGCAGCCAGCTTTTCAGGCGCACTTTTGTGCAAAACGCAGAGTTCTTCGACGCCAACCGCGTTGGTGACTTGATCAGCAGACTTGGAAGCGACACCATCATTGTTGGCAAGAGTATCACTCAGAACGTGAGCGATGGTCTCCGATCTCTTGTCTCCGCCGTCGCTGGTTTCACCATGATGGGCTTCATGTCGCTCAAGCTGACTGGAATCTTGGTTGTTGCTGCGCCACCGGTTGCCATCGGTGCTTTCTTCTACGGTCGTGCAATCCGCAATCTTTCCAGACGCATTCAAAAGAACCTCGGAAACTTGACAAAAATCGCCGAAGAGCGATTGGGCAATGTCCGCACCAGCCAAGCATTTGTCGGTGAGCTGCAGGAAGTCCACCGCTACAACAACCAGACGCGCAAGATTTTCTACCTCGGACGCAAAGAAGCGCTCATTAGTGCTGTGTTCTTCTCTGCTTCTGGTCTGGCTGGAAATATGACTTTCCTTGCGCTACTCTACGTTGGAAGTGGTATGATCCACAGCGGTGCGATCTCAGTTGGCGACCTGACCAGTTTCCTGATGTACACCGCGTACGCCGGTAGCAGTCTGTTCGGATTGAGCGCCTTCTACAGTGAGCTGATGAAGGGTGTTGGTGCAGCGACCCGTTTGTTCGAGCTGCAAGACCGCAACCCTACCATCAGCCCTACCAAGGGAGACTTGGTCACTAGCGCACGAGGAAACATTGAGTTCAAGAACGTCGCTTTCGCCTATCCCACTCGTCCAGCAGTGTCCATTTTCGAGGACCTGACCTTCACAATCCCGCAAGGCAGCAATGTCGCAATCGTTGCCCCTTCAGGCGCTGGAAAGAGTACTGTGGCCAGCTTGCTGCTGAGGTTCTATAATCCGACCTCTGGCACTATCAAGATTAACGGCAAAGACATCAGCGAGATGAACGCCAAGCAGTTGAGGAGAAGAATTGGTTATGTCGGCCAGGAACCCGTGCTGTTCAGTGGCACAATCGGTCAGAACATTGCCTATGGCAAGCCACAAGCAACCAGACAGCAGATTCTGGCCGCCGCCCGTCAGGCCAACTGCCAGTTCATTTCAGACTTCGTAAGTTCCCTAACCCACGGCCTATATACATTAATCCATTCCTTTCGCTAACACCCCTCTCAGCCCGAAGGCCTCGACACCGCCGCCGGCGCCCGCGGCACCCAACTCTCCGGCGGCCAAAAACAACGCATCGCCATCGCCCGCGCCCTGCTTAAAGACCCCGACATCCTCATCCTCGACGAAGCAACCTCCGCCCTCGACGCTGAATCCGAAACCCTAGTAAACCAAGCCCTCGCCCGTCTACTCAAGGGCAACAACACCACCATCTCCATTGCCCACCGCCTCAGCACCATCCAACGCAGCGACATCATCGTCTGCATTGGTGGTGACGGCAAAGTGGCGCAAGTCGGCCCTTACGCTAAGCTTGCGGCTGAGAAGGACGGTGCGTTCGCGAAGCTCATGGAGTGGCAGATGACTGGTGCTAGTGTGGAGCCTAGAGGTGAAGTGAGGGAGGAGGAGCATAAAGAGGAGCATGAGATGACGGAGGAGGACCGCATGCGGTTGAGGTTGGAAGAGCATGATCGTGCCAGAGGTGGTGATGGGGAAGTTGAGGAGGTCGGAGAGGGCGCTGCTGTTAGGGGCGAGAAGGAGACTGCTGCTGAGGCGGTGTTGGAGAAGAGCAAGGGATCCGATCGATGAATCTTGATTGATTCTTTGCCTGAAGGGTCGAAAGTCTCCTCTCTTTGCTCTCTTCTCTTCTCTCCTCTTTCTTTGGCGTTGGGCAATACATGGTATGTGGTGGAGCAAAGAGGACGTCGCGGTCGGAATCGAAAAAAGAGTCAGTCCCCGGCGAACGGACGGCTAAATGTATAATACATACTTCTAACAAAACAAGAATCTACATCAAATGAAAGGCTAAAGACAACTTATTGCAACCAATGGTGCTTGTTAAGGCACGCTCTCTCGTGATATCTCTCGTGATAGTCAGCACCAGGCCGCGGAGGGACTTTTATCATGCGAGTCAGGCGCTTGAGAACGTTTGTGCTAAGAGTGTGGCAATTCATCATCAGTTAGGGGACTTTTCGAACCTTGCCTGACCTAAGGAGAAAGGAATCAATCCTCTCCCCAATCAACTTTTGCACACAGCTCCGGCTGCATATGTCGTGCTGGTATATTCGCCTCGATCCGAAAAGTAGGAAAGTACTACAAAGCAAGAAAGACCTCTGCTCGCGGTATACCTTACGATTGTAGCTTGAGTACACCTTCAATATCGCTATCGAAGGGATAGCTTAATCTAAAGGCTAGACAAATATGAACCACCTCTCCCGCCACAGCGAGATCATCGCTGTCCGGACAGAACTAAGCCCGAGTCCGCGATACAGTTGACGTGGGAGGAGGGAGCGGGTGGGATTGTCGACATCTACGATACGAAAACGAGTACGCCTCTCCATAACACGTCGGTTCCGTCGATCGGATGGTAGGTAAGTAGGTATGCTGACATCGCCACAGGACTCGTCACGCCCTTAAAACACTGGGGCGATCCCTCTGATAGCAGTGACTACTTCCACGTCCCAGCCATGTCTCCACGAGAGAAGCATTTCAGCCTCTCATCACTCGAAACCGAGCGCTAGAATCCCTCGGCACTCCGCCTTTCACGGAGCTGAACAATGACTCTTTCCGGAGTACGATCGAATACCGCCTAAGGACTGAGGCGATGTTCGACTTAGTTCGATTGCTTACGGAAACACGCATAACTATACCTGCTTCACGCTGACTTTAGCTAATGTGGGTTTGCACGACATGCATGAACGCCGGATAATTTACCTGTCCTCAACGCTATGGACCTTTGCTAAATTGGCGAAATCGTCGCATTGTTGAGTGCGGTGCCTCTCACCCCCTAGTCCATGATCACGCGAGTCTGCCGCATCACGGCATGCAAGATCTGTGGAAAAGACTATAACGAATTTTTGACAAGCAAATCCTCTCACGAGCAACAATGCTTGCAAGAGCACCTGTCACGTTAATCGATTTTTGGCATGCATGAGTTTGAGAGAGAAACCGGATTCGCAGTATCTAATTGCGCCGGCCACTTGTTTCGGCGGAACTAGGCGGAACTACTCACTAGGCTATGCAGGAGCTTTGAGAAGGGATCCCTCGGTACTGGGAAGTAGGAGATGCTTCATAATTGCTGAGGCCTAATCAAATACTTGGGCGGGACAGATCTTCTCATGGTAGAAGGTAGCATCAAATTCCGCACTTCTTGTCCCCAGTACGAGTCGACCCTCAATGCTTTCAGTTGTTCACTTGCTTGCTTGATCGCCTCGGCATTTTCCAGATCCTCTCCATCGATTTCCGAGGTCTCGAGCAATGTTCGCACCATGCGGGAGACATGGGCTTGCTCGCTAACACTGCTTGCGCCAACCGAAATTTGATCAATCCATAATGTGACTGGCTCTTTCTGTCCTCTCAAATGCAGCAATGCACGAGCAAGAGGCTCCGTTACTGTGTAGTGATGCATGTTGACAATCACTGGGTGTCTTTCACAGGAGAAATAGACACGACCGCGCCTGTCGAATGCTTCCGTGTGTATCCTAAAGCAAAGCGAGCTGCGAGAGGAATGAGCTGTCCTGCGGCCTGGAAGCTTGATTGCCATCGAAAACTCAGTGCGGGCTCTGTAGTCGATGTTGCAATATGAGAGATACCAATACTCTGGATGATTGTCGAGCGATTCCGTGTACATCTTGAAGCAAATCGGGTCGTCAAAGTATTGCGCAGGCTGGAGGATGCAAAGCCTAATCGCTCTGGGGTACTGCTCTATCGGATAATATAGCTCACTCTGCCTGGATGCACGTTGCTGCGTGTTTTTTCGTAGGTCTTCAAACAGTCTGTGTATCTCAGCGTCCGTTGTGTATCCACATTTGCGACCCACGCGGGCTAGCCATTTAGCCAGCTCATCACCTTCGCTTGTACTTTGATAATCGTACACATTCGACAAGAGGTGCTGTAGTCGTAAGGCCAATGCCGATGGCGCCGTGAGTCCACGATTTCCACTAATGGCCGACTGTAATCTTTTGCTGTCCCATCGGACATCTTCTTTGGCATTGTCATCCTCTAGCTCCATGAAGGCCGCCGTGTGATGGGACCAGTACTCTCGTGCGTAATCACCGAGCGGGAACTCTGCGTCTCCCGTTTCCTCGAGCTGAGCGCCGCGATGTATATAAGCAAAGCACATGCGCGCCATGAGTAGCTGTACTGTCGTGGGATCGAAGTGATCTGGATCAATACGCCATTGCTCAGAGTTCATCTGTCGCAGGTATTCGGCAACCGAATAATGCGCAAGAACTATGACGTGTGTTCTCGTAGGTGGGGGATCGAATGAAGTTGAAGACAGCGCCGGACGAGCCACTAGTAAGCCAGCGAGGTAATCCATGACATCGATTGCACTCGCCGAGATCAGTGAAGGTTGTGACGATAATGACGGCCTTGCACAGGCTTCAACTAAATCTTCGATGTATACTGGGCCAGCAGCGAAAAGGGCCAGTCTGAGTGCAGAGAGCAGGTGAATGCGGGCTTCACTGTCTTCAATCCTCAGAATAATACGGTCGTAGGTAGAGTATATGTTGCTGGGGAGCCTGGAAAGTCGTTCTCTCAACAATTCATGGGACAAGTTTGTCAGGTTAAGTCGTTCAAGTTCGTCCATATGAAGGCTTGCCAAACGAAACCTGAATTTCCATTAGCTCAGCTCATACGTTGGAGAAGATAGTGAGATGCACATTCCATCTGACCTCGCGCTCAGTGCATGCGTGATGAGTCTTCGCATGTTTCTGCCGAAGCGGCTCATCTTTTCATGATCTGCCATCCGCTTCCTCATCGCACGTCTGATGTCCATTTCGACTTCTAGCTTTTCGATAGCATGGCAATGCCAACCTTCTGAGACCTGGCAGCATCGACGTATCTGGTCATCTTCCCGGGAGAAAAGTATGATGCGGAATTGGAAGCTGTGGTACTCCTTGAGATTTTGACCGAAATGTCTAATTTGTCGAAGCAAGCGGGTGCGAGCTTGGATCGTGGGAACCTCATCAACTCCGTCAACCACAAGAAGAATGGTCCTCTTTGATGTAGACTGCTTTCTTATCAAGTCTTGCTCCGCAATTTTGAAAACTTGATCAAGCATGTGGGTAAAGTCAGTGGCCACTGGTGGCATTTTGTTCAGATGCATCCCGCAAAGCTTATCGAAGATGGCCGGAATCATGCATAATCGAGCAAGAACCGTACGAATGAGAAAATCGGGCTTGTGAGAGTAATCGAGGTTATAGGCTGAATAAGCGAAAATGTGCGCTAAGTCGTCTTTGGTGTTTGTAGAGGTGTCACCTAATGTTCTGATGACAGAAGAGCTGACAGATTGTCAGCAGTGTACATCAAAGTACTCTTTCCTGGGACGTACCAAAGCACACTCTTACCGCATCCGACTGGTGACAACATTAGCCTATGTGCCATGACAGGAACGACAACATGCCTCTTTACCCTTTCCATAGAGCCACAAGTGCCCAGTCTCATTTCTTCGCCAATTGGGAAGTAATCTCTCGGTCAACCATAGACCCGTACCTGGCTGACGCACACTTTGATGTTGACCAAGTATTTTCCATTGCGAATCCGTAGCATCGTCAAGCAGCCAAGGCGCCAGCCATTTGATGAGCCTCCTGCGTTCCTTGTCTGGATTCATTTCAGTATTGTTCGCTCATATGAAGAATGATATCTCGACACGGACCCTCTTCATCTGGGCGCCAAAAGATGCCCACTTGCACCTTACTTCCTGGTCCTGCGTTGACGTCGCCGATTGTCTGAGAGCGAACTATCAAGGGTGCCGTCCGAGAAGTAGAAAAAGCATTTATCGGCCCAGCCGGTGTCAATGATGCAGAATTCGAGTTTCCCATCAATGTAGCGACCGATGTTTGGACGGTTCTCCAGAAGAGATGCACTATACTTTGAATTGGAGTGGCGCCAAAAGGGGCAGAGTGTGACTTGTCAATGTACCTTGCGCGTAGGTTAAAGTCTTCTTCGAACTTGGGTCTTTTTGTCGGCGTGATATGTCGTAAAGAGCTGCACGAAGTAGCAGTGCGGCGAGGCTGAAGAAGCAATTCTCTTCCTCTCCGCAGCACTCATGATTGGCGGTCTAGCCGCCAGCCTTGTGGATAGTGAACTTCATATTCGGACATGTCAGACCCCAACCGAAGGGCGCTCGGTTATGTACTTATTTCGCAGTCAACGACAGGACATGGCGACTGGGCTCGAACTTCCCGCCGCGATCATCGGCATTGCCGGTGTCGTTGGCGTCGCGGACGTCGCCGTCAAAGGCGTATCGACAGTGTACACCCGCATTAGAGAGCTGCACGACGTTCCCGAGGAGGTGCATGCGATCCGACTTGAAATAAACGCACTCGATCAGGCAGTCAATGCCCTCACCTTCCTCAAGTCAGCGGACCCAAGCATTCAAACGATCTTGCGACAGTCGGTCCTCCCGCAATCCCTGATACATTGTGGCGAAGCGTGCGGCGAGCTTGAGAAAGATCTACAACAGTGGACAAAGGACGGCGAGTATAAGCTCCGAAGTAAATTGAAGGTCAAGGCGAACAAAGCAAAGATAGAGAAGTACCTGGCGGAGATCCGCAGGGCTAGCCAATTTGTTGTCTTGGCGCAAGGTTCCGTGCTCCTGTGAGCAACTCCGTCAATGTGACCCGTCGAGATGTCAGCTAACAAGGCATGCCAGCGCCGTTGTCGTCACAAACCAGTCAGACACCGCCATTCAGGAGTTCAGGGCCAAGACCGAGGAAGTAGCCAATAAGGCGAAGTTGGATCATCAGCGGGTGCAGGAGGAGCAGAGAGCGTTGAAGGATAAGCTCGCGGACGAGCTAGACGACCTCGCTGAGATTGATATCCAGGCCGCTCTCGAAGAGAAAGTAAAAGAAGAGGATGTGTACAAAGACGTGATGGCGCAGTCTGCGGTCGCTGCCATAGGGGTGGTGCAAAAGATTGGCACGGTCAAAGCTGGGGACTTGACCAAGATTCAAGTCGGGATGCCTGCAGATGTGGTCGACAAGGTGAAAGAGCAAACCATCGGAAACGTCACTATTGGCGACAACGCTGATGCAAAGATCGGTATCTTCACAAGATGATTCACACCTTTTACCGGAGGTAGCATAATTGAGGAGAGTCGGCTGTGTGAAGTCCGGAACGTAACAGTTTGGTAGCTTTTCGCGCTTTGTGTCTTAGACTTCAAGACACACATTCCTCGTCTGAAGGGGGCCCAATTACGTCCTTGTCGTCACTCATGTCTTGTAGACTTGTAGAGATATCCAGATTGCGCTCTCTACATGTAGGGTGTCACCAAGAAATTATGGATGTACACAACGCTTCATCTCAAGATCAAACGCGATCCTGCGGCACATTACCGCCCACAGAAGCCATATTCTGAAACTTCCAACCGTCTCCTCGTAATTGATCTGAATCTGGACTTGAGGCCCTTGGATCTGCCTGTACCGCCTCTGATTTGACGCTAACTTCCTGAGCAACGACAATGCCACCGCCATCCTTCATATCTGACTTTTCATTACCTGCAACAGGCAGTATATGCTCGTCGCTGGCCCACGCAGTATCGTTGGGAACGGAGAGTGGGTGCGTGCGAACCTTCCTGCTATTCTGGTTCTCGATTCGGCGTGGTTCGCTCTGCAACGGGTAGCTCTGCGATCGGTTTTTGCTGGATCTGCTGATGAGGGCGCCCAGGCCGATGGCTTGCACGATTTGTCGGAGTAGTGGATGGATGATGGGTAGGTTCGTTACGATGATTGCAACGAATGTTTCGCGGCATGCCCAGAGGCTGCCGCTGACCGCGCCGTCTGGACCGGACTAAGGAGGTGTTAATGTTAGTAGGTCCACGATCGAGCTCCGAGTTGTTGAAGACTTACTGTGAGAATAGTAACCGCGCGGATCGTTCCTGCGAGGATGATGAACACGGCACCGCTGAACAGCAGCATGAGTGTCAATTTACGCCTTATGGTGATGTTCACACCCCATAGAAGCTGCTCGTATTAGCGAAATGAGCCCTTCCACGCCCAATGTCGCATCAAAGGACCAAACTTACCGGCAAAGGAATTGAGAGCAGATACAGATCAGTGACGATGTTACCGATCAGGACAACCAGTACATAGACCGGTGAGTTTGTCGCTTGGCAGAGCTTTCCAGGATCAGGGCTCACCTTCCAGAAGTGGTTGAAAGGCTGACATGAACAGAGAATGGTAAGAGCGACGGCCAAGTAGCTAGCTCCAAGAATACCATAAGCCACTCTCACGCGCATCTCCAAATGAGAGATTCCAGTCCTGTTGGGTGAGAGTTAGCATGTTGAAGAAATCTAGCAGAGGGCGGAAAGCAACCGTACGTCAACCTGCCATAAAGGGCGGTGATGCAGACTTTCAGGCCCCAAAGGATGGCAGCATAGAATGACCATCCTATGACTTGGATCTTGGAGCCCATGACCCTATTGTAGTGTTCTTCGGAGTCAAGGGCCAGGTTCGCGCGCTCCTCGGGCGTCATGTAGCTGTTGGTAAGGCCATCAAACTTGGCGCCGACAAGATATGCTGCTACGACTTCAGCGACGAACAGCAGCTACGAGGTGTTAGCGTGGGCGCATGTACAGATGCTACATGTGTATGTTGCGTCTCGTCAACGATCAAACACAGCCGGACACTGCGACAACTTACGCCTGTCAATGGCATCAGATAATCATCGATTTGCCAGTTGGTGGGCCCTACGCTCCGCCATCGTATATAGATGCGCACCATGATCGTGAAGAGCCCAATAGAAAGTAGGGTGAATTGCTCTGCGACAGTCATGTTTGCGATCTGTAACACAGCAGAGGGCGCTGCTAAAGTTTGATTGGCAAAGAGTGGATGCCTTCGGCATCGAAGGAAGGCGACGAAAGGAACGGTGTATGGAGAAAGGAACTTAGCAGGTCTTCCTGATACAGTGAAAGACAGACCGCAGGGTCATGTACTTAGGTCCCAGCCTTTGCCAGGTGAAATCAGGGAGCGCAAACTCGACCTCGCGTGGAATTGATCAGCACAGTTCACCAACGCGTGTGTCAAGGACGTTCGAGCAGCCCTATGCGGCCTTGCATTCTACCTGTTTGCTGACTCTCCTAGGCTTCGGCATCTAGTCGGCTTCGGATCCTTCCACAAAGCAGGCGCAGATCATTATACCGAACCCAGATGTCTTTACACCAGAACCCGGAGATGTGATCTTCACTACGTGTGATTTTTAGACATTGGCCGGCCAAGGATGCGATTCAGTTGCGATTCATGGACTCGTTTGTACTCCTTGGAAGGTGAAACATCATGGGATCTCATTTCTTCAGGTGATGGCGTGAATTTGCAAGTCTGTCTAGACGTGAGTAGACGTGCGTTCGTTCGTCAGCGGAAGGTGGAACTTTGTAAGCGTTCGTGCTCAATGGTGGCCATCCTGGTGCGAGACGAATACATTTCAGTGGCACATGCCCTTGTGTAGTAGGCGCAGCTCCAAGCAGGGTAGGGTACAGCAGATAATACCATCTTGAAACCTGTAGATCTCCGCGGGCCGATTAAGGACGCATACCGAAAGAGCATCACCCGGTATTGCAAAGGCCGTAGCGTGTCGATGCTCCGTCGCGGATCCGGGATGGCCAAGCTCGGGTGCAGATAATCCTTGCTTGAGGATAGTAGAGTTGGAGTCGCCCAGCGCGAAGGATCCAAGCCCTCGGTAGTATAAGAAACGATATCAAGTCACGTCCCCATGAAATTCGTGGCTAACAGTCGGTGCCTTGGCCGCAGGCTTTGCCCGTTGATTAACAGAAGTTGTCCCTCTGCTAGCGTGAAGAGAGTGTGGAGAGTTGGAGCTGATGACCCTGCATTAGTTGGCCGTGCCGATAGCTACGCGTTGTTGTGATGGCGCATGGAGCCGACCCTAACTCCTCTTGATGGAGTCGTACTTAGCCGAGCTGTCGATCTTATGACCTTGTTTGGATTTTGGTGTGCTGTAAGTGCTGTCAGCCAAAGACCGCCCAGTGTCACCGGCGCTTACCAGTGAGAATTTGGATTCGCTGTTGTTGTGCCACCATCTTACGTGATGGGCTCGAGTGGCTTGATGAGGTTGAGAGGACTGGTAACAGTCGATCTGCCTGAACATGTACACCAGCATGCTCCTGTGGATGGGGCCATACTACCCACATTGCTAAGCATTAGTCGCAAGGATCATTGCAGACGCGAGCCTCGACCTGCATTACGACTCCGTCCCCCTGGGACATCCATCAATTCTCGCTGAGTACATATTTCAGGCTCGTCGCGCCGCGCCATGCGAAGTCTGAGTTTCCTTTGGACACTTTGGAACTCTGTTCTTCCCCACTGAAAGACCAATTCCCACCACTTTTCCATATTTACGAGCACGCAATTATTTCCAAAGAGCCTAAAAGTGCAAGACGCAGAACACGGAGCAGTACCGAAATGGCTACTGTCAGTTATGACTTTGTAGTCGTTGGAGGTAGGTCCGGACGGAGTAGCTTCATGACTACCGCATTCCAGCAGGGAACTGACTATGCGTGATATTCCAGGCGGTCCAGCTGGATGCGCTGTTGCGGCTGGTCTTGCACACTCCCACAAGAAGCCCAGCGTTCTACTACTCGAGGCCGGAGGCGCCAACGAGGACCGCAATCTCAGAGTCGATGGCCAGCGATGGATCACCTTCATGAATAAAGACATGAACTGGGGCTACAAGACTACGCCTCAAGAGCATGCCGACAACCGTGAATGCGACTACTCAAGAGGAAAGGGCCTGGGCGGCTCGAGTGCAATCAACTTTGGTGTCTACACAATCGGCGCTCGCGATGATTACGACGAATGGGCCCGTATCACTGGTGACGATGCCTTCAGCTGGAACAAGATCCAGCCTCGCTTCAAGGCTTTGGAGAGTTTCCGTGGCGAACTGCCTGCCGGTATTGACTCCAAGTACGCTGCTCCGAAAGCAGAGGATCACGGACAATCTGGCGCCTTGCGTGTCGGCTACGCCAAAGAATGGGAGAAGGATTTGCCTTCTGTCTTGGATCTCTTCGACAAAGCTGGCTTTCCACTCAATCCAGGTAAGCATGCATCGAGTACGACGATTGATCATTTGCCGTCGGTATAGTTGACGTAAGACGAAAAAGATCATAACAGCGGCGATCCCTTGGGAATGTCTGTTCTAATCAACTCGAGTAACAACGGCCTTCGCTCCACGGCCAATGATTTGCTTACTCCAAAGCCCGACAATCTGACCATCGTCACCGACTCTCCGGTCCAGAAGGTTGTGCTTGAAGGAACAAAAGCGGTTGGTGTCGAATCGAACGGAAACAAATGTAAGTGTCCCGTCTCAGTGCCCGGACGATACAATCGCTCTTTCCATAAACCCTTGGCCCCGCTTCAGTCTTCATCTCCCTCTGAACAGTTTCCTAATCACTTTGTAGACTTCGCCAACAAAGAAGTCATCCTTTCCGTCGGCTCGCTGGACACCCCTAAAATCTTGATGCACTCTGGCATTGGCCCCAAAGACCAGCTGGAGCAATACGGTCTGCCGGTCGTAAAAGACGTTCCAAGCATCGGCCAAGGTCTCAGAGACCACATGTTCACTCCTCTCGTCTACACACGCAAGCCAGGCGATACCGCCCGCCAAGAGTTCTACGGCGACAAGAAAGTCATGGACGAAGCCATGGAACAATGGAAGAAAGACAGCACGGGTCCATGGACCAAATTCGCTTGCGAGCTCGGCATTGGCTGGTTCAAACTGGAAAAGCTCGTACAGTCAGAAGAGTTCAAAGCCCTTCCCGCTGAGGAGCAAGCTTTCCTGATGAAGGAGACTGTGCCGCACTACGAGATGCTCACGCACTTCCCGATTCACTGGTTCATTCCCGGATTCCCAGACTCGAATCTCAACTACTCGTGCATCCTTGTTTTCTACTACAATGCGCAAGCTCGTGGAGAAGTCACTCTGCAATCATCTGACCCGAACGCACCTCTGAAGTTTGACCCGAAGTTCCTCGGAACACCATTCGATCGCCGTGTGGCCATTGAGGCTCTCAGAGATGCTTTCCGCGTCGCGAAGTCAGAAGCATACACCCAAGACAACGTGGCGATGCTTGCTGGTCCGCAGGGAGACACAGATGAGGACTTACTTGCGTACTGGCGATCGACGATCTCGTCTAGCTGGCACATGACTGGTACCACGAAGATGGGCAAGGCGACAGATGATGATGCTGTCGTGGACAGCGACTTCAAGGTTTTCGGCTTTGACAACCTTCGCATTGTGGACAGTGGCGTTGTGCCGGTCCTTGCCAGCTGTCACGTCCAAGCAGTCGCTTACGTTACCGGTGCGACCGCAGCTGAGAAGTTGATCGCAGAGTACGGCCTTGGCTCAGCGTCAGCTAACCTTTGATGCTTGGAAGCTAGGTAGAGGGACCATGTCAGCAACTCTCTGTGTTAGCATGTGAGAACCGAATATACATAAGACGTCGATCGCGTACAAGGTGTTTCCGCTCTTATCTCTCTGTGAAATTTACCTGCATTCGGGATTAGGCAGCTGCAATGCCACCAAGTTTACTATGCACTCTTTGTCCGAACTTCCACACCTCATCGACCTCCAGGCTGGGAGGTCCACCTTGGGAAGAAATGTCGTTCATGATAACCAAATCCGCATCCGCACCAGGGTCGAGGCTACCTTTGGACTCAGAAACGCCCAATAAAGCTGCTGGTACTCGCGTCGCTGCCCCAATCGCTTCTGGAATAGACGTTCCGGTCCAGCTCATGAAGTTGTTGATGCAGTCAATCAATGTTGCGGCGCTTTAAGTACCCAGTCAGCTTCGGAATGATACGGATGGCGTTGATAACGTAAGATTGTCTTACCTGCCAGCAATGGTCTGTTGCTCTTCTAACATGATCACAGCGCCTTTCTTCTGGACTTTCTGTCCGTTTGTCCAATCGTACGTTCCGTCTGCGCAGCCTTGGTAGCGCACGGCGTCCGTAACAAGAACCAAGCCATCAGGATGAGCGGCGAATGCTAAGCTGACGCTTGCCGGATGCAGATGAATGCCGTCAGCAATGATGCCGAAGTAAGGGCGCTCTTGCGGTGACAAATGTTGAAACGATGCGCTCGCTCTCGTCTTCGTGATGACTCCAAATGGCCCCGGGTCACGATGGTGTAGCGGTGCCATGGCATTGAACAGATGTGTGATCATCTTGGCGCCTTTCTTGATCGCTGTCGCAGCACCTTCGTAGTCTACGTCCGAATGGCCAATGCTGATCATTGTGCCGGTTTTCGAGAGGACTTCTACACTCTCCATTCCGCCTGGTAGCTCAGGAGCGAGCGTTATCATCTTTACCGCACCACTTGGCTCAAGATTCTCTGCACCGTAATAGCTGCGAACTCGTTCCGGCGAACAGTCTGCGCTGGCGTTTGTGATTACGTTCGGGGGATGGCACCCACGGCGGTCTTCGGCCATGAATGGCCCTTCACAATGGGCTCCGAGGATCTCTGCACCTTTTTGGGCGTTCCGTTGGTGGCCAGAAGGTTTCAGATGAGGTAGAATCTATACAGATCGGGGATTAGCTGCCACAGGCGTGCATCCCTGGGAACGAATGCCATACCTGAGGGTACACTTCCGAGGGTTGACTCGTCATTGTGGCAAGATAGCTGGTGACTCCAGTGCACGCTAGCCTACGGTTCATGCTCTCCAGGCCTTCCTCGTAGCACTTCATGTTTCCATTGCTTGGGAGCTCGGAGATGTCGAAGCCAGTTGCGCCATTGAGTTGCACATCGAGGAAGCCAGGAGCAACTATTCGACCCTTGAGATCAACCCTTGTCGCTGGCACAAGTTGGTTGTGAAAGAAAATTTCCTGAGGATCGACAATGCGTCCGGTTGTGTTGTTGATCCAGAGGTCGGCGGTGGTTAGTTCATCTCCGCGGACAAAAGTGCCGTTATAGAAGCAGGTCAACTGAGAAGATTCTAGCTGAGGTTCTCGCGCGCTGTGAGATGTGACTGCATTAGGGGCTCCCATGTTTCTGTTGTGCCTAATGTGAAAGTGTTGTGGTGCGAAAGCGGTATTGGCGAAAAGGGTTTCGTATACTTAGCCGTGATAATGAAGAGCCTGGTATGGCTACATCTGCAACCTCCATTTGAGCAGACTACAGTGATGATGAAACGTCACAACAGGTGGTGTTGATGACACGGTCGGACGTCTCGTGGTGGTGGTCGGAAGAGAATGTAACGGTGATATGGGGCAAGATGCGACCGTGATCCGTGGCAATTGCGGATGTACTCATTCCGGTCCTTTCCGCGCAGCCGGATCCTGGAACGTCTCACGTGATCGGTGCTGCATCGAAGCAGACATGTTACTCACGAGGCGGCTTCGCACCTTTGAGATGCCCGTCTCTAAAATCGAGCATCTCAAAAATCCTTTGATGTTCATGTCATTGACAATAGCAGAACTCGATCAACACCGTCGAGCGTGATTTTGGTACGCCGGAACTTTGACCGACAGCTTTCATGTCACGTCCGCAGTCGAACCCCAACCCTTACCCTGGATTGATTCGTCTCTAATGTTGGCAACAGTTATTTACAGTACATTACCGAGCAGCGAATCCATATCGATGTCAAAGACCTTCATATAAGTATCAGGCACTATGGAGCGCATTGTATACACTCAATGGTCGCCATGATGCTTCAAGACACGCTTATCAAAATCGATGGGAGACTAAGCGTGATCATGTTACGTATGAGCACAAGCATGACAGCGTAGTTTTGAGCATCAGCAGATCAAAGACCTCGCCAATGTCGATACTCGACCCCAGCGTGAGGGACTTCGTGAAAGATTGACTGCACTATCTCTTCTTATTGTACAGCAATGGCAGCAGCACCCACAAGGCTTGACTCCGGACTGAACTTGAGTCTCAAGTCCACGTTTCCTCCACTCAATTTCGCCATCAGAGCAGTGATGGTTCCCTGACACCTTGTCCTAAATGTGGGAAACTTCTCAAGCACCGACCCAGTGAAAGCCACCCGCTTCACAATCGGTGCTTTGACCTTCGATGATACGGCCTGTCCGCCTTGTGCTTGTGCGCTGAAAAGCCACATCGAAACGATTGAAGCACTGAGATACGCAGAAGCCCGATTCGAAATGAGTCGGGCGATTTTGAGGATGTGTTTCGCATCCTGTAAAGTGATGAGCTCCCCTGTTTCCCCTGTCGAGTCCGGAAAGGCAGCCGCGAAAGCTTTCCTGGCGCCCAGCAAGTCCGGAGTATGATCGGCCTCAAAGCATGCCATTAGTTTCGTGTCAAGTCGGTAAGGGATTTGGAGGCTTTCTGGATATGCAGCCACAAAGAGTAGCTGTCTTTCGAAAGCATCGAGAAGTATTAGCCGTAGGATTTCTCCAAGGTACCGACCACTGCATAGCTGCTCCAGCGGTTGAAACCCTGGCCTTTCTTGCCTCGAGTCTAGTAGGTGATCCCACTCTGTAGTCGCGAAGGCGTGCTTTCCAAACATGCTCAGTTCCATGTTCACGAAAACTTCGCTGGTTTTGGGAGTCGAGTCATTAAAGCCATGTGTCACGCGACGATGGTCCAGTCGTCGGTAGATCAATTCGGATGCAATGGGCATTGAGGCATTAACACCGGTCCCAGCGATGATGGCGTACTCGGTGGAAGGAAACGAATACATGTCGGCAGCCAAATTTGCCACTGCATCGTTCACGATAGAGGTGACACGCAAAGGGAGACCCTGTAGTTGCGTCAGAAGCAGGGCATCATTTCATGACATCTCGAAGACTTACACGCTGCTCGAAACCGTTCGCAAATACATTCTGTAAGTCGGTGCCACTGAGATCTTCAGAAGCACGGAAGCCTTTGCCCATGTCCTGGATTATCGCTCGGTCGATGTCGGTTTGACTAATACTTGGTTTAGTTTACGGTCCGAGTTCCGCTCAGTGAAGCAGGATTTGCTCACATGAGAGGAAATGACCAAGTCACAGCAACCGGAATAGTCGACGGGGAGTTGGAAGCATTTGTTGCATCGCCAATGCGATCGTGCATGCGGTCGAAAACAGGTTCTCCATCCAAGCAGCACTCTTTTGCATCGCTCAAGCGAGAATCCATATGATCAAAGTCAGTCGAAGTAGCGGCGAGGTCCCACCATGCTCCCTCGACCTGGTCGATGATCCACCGTACGAACTCATCTCCAGGGAGGTTCCTGATTTGAATATCGATTTCGTAGGATCGAACGTCTCGAAGTATGGGCTTCTGACCAACAGTAAAGTGCACCCAAGCGATTCTTAACGTCGAGCCACCGAGATCGAGCGCGAGAGCCGTTGTATCTTCACGGACTGCAGACAGAGTGATCGCCGGGTATGGGATCATCGCAGATGTCGGATGTTGGAGGTGGGCCCCATACTCGTGAGCCAGGCTTTTGGTGGCCCGCAGCAGTGCAGGAATTGAAGTTCCAGCCCTCAACGAGTTCGTGATGTGCTCCAAAAAGGCATCCGAAGCTGAGACGGGCGGGCTCTTGAGGGTGCAGATGCCAGAATGCAAGAGAGAGAACGTAGGTAGAAGTTGCTGTACAGTCGTTGTGAGACCCATGGTGCAAGCGATTCGAAGTCCGATTGTATCTAGGGCAGTCGACTACTTCAAGAAAGCAGACTGGCAACTACTACAAACGCCAACGTAAATGCTAGTCCCAAGATTATTGTACTGAAATTGTCACATCGTTGCCGGTTGCGCTATTGACATTGTCTTCACTGCTCGCCATGTTGGAACGAGGACAGCGATTAGTAGTGTTACATTCGTGAATTGTTGTCACGGTTGTAGATATATACGGCCCGGCTCAGTAGCTCCGGCCAAGATATGCGTGTCGTATAAAAGCAGATGGTGGAGAGTAGGGCTGAACTTAGTTCATGTAACGCGGGATCCGCACTCTGCAACGTCGCATTCCAGCCGGCCAGCAGCGGGCTAGATGTGCCGTTTCACGTCGGGCGAAAATATCGCTCACGGGAGTGTTGCAGTGATGGCTTGTGCTGACGATGATGCACAACATGCGGTCTCTGTGAGGCAGTATTAGCACAGTTCAGGCTGGAAATGCGGCGCTTCGTACATATACTGCTTCCGCAGGAGGCGTCCAGTCTAGCGCCGATAGTGGGAAATATTCGTAGGAGTGCTCGTCGTCCCGAGGCGATGTCGCTTCCGAATCCTCAGAACTGGATGTGCGGCCCTCGTTGCGGTGAGAGATTGGAAAAGGTGAAGCCCCAAAGCTCATCCCATCGCTCATGTTGTAGTCTGTGTCTGCTAGGCCTGCCAGCATACTTTCAAAAGTGTCGTCATTTCGGCTCGTCAATCGTTCTTCGCCTTTCTTCGCCATGTGGTTGGAGCTGAGCACATCATTTCCCGCGAGCAAATCCGCAAGCCAGTTTTCGCTGGGGTTTCCACCTGCCTCAGCTGCAATCGGCGCCACCGAGCCCAGTATGGGGACATTTGTACCTCTGAGATCGTTGGTTTGCTCATCGAAAGGAGCAGATATTCCTGTAATACTACATGAATCGTTCGAATCGTAGCGTGGCCTCTTCGCGGCCGGTCTCCGGTCTGTCTGCGCGACATAACTTTTCGGTGACCTTCCTCTGACATCGATAGGGACACTGATCGCTCTTGAAAGGGTAACACACTCGCGACCAGCAGTGCCTCTTATTTCAAGCACTAGCCTGAAACGCTGCTGAGGCGCATTTCGACGATTTGACTTTGTGGTCGCATTGCGGAAATGCAGGCGGTCCCAGGAGATGTTAAACGGGCATGGCTCAGAATATCGGTCCGGATTCGCTCCCAGGTCGAGGTTGATGGGTTCAGGCTCGGCTTCTTCGCCTCCGCCGCTATGTTGATTCGCTGCGCTCTTCGCAGGGGGGACGACCAGTCTGACATTCTGACCGGCGAGAGTTTCGCATGCGCTCAGGGTGGCGATAATGTTGGTGATTGGCAAAGGCATCTGATTCGGGCCAGCTTGGAGCTGGGCACCGCGAGGTACATAGGCACGCCCAGATACCTTGAGCATGTTCCGTCGATAGCATGTCAGGCCGCTTGTTTGTTGCGTGTGCCTAGAGGAGTCCTCAACCGCATCCTGTGCCACAAACAGCATGCCTGAAAGCCGGGCCGAGATATCACAGACCGTGGGCTCATTGGATTCGTTCAGCACACTCTGACATCTTTCTGCGACGGTGGAGAAAGCCAATAGGCTGTTACCGCCGAAAGGCTGGTCTGGACCGTAGTCTCCGACATTGATGCCTGCTCCAGTGGTTTCAAATAGGTCTAAGGTGGATGTCTCTGATCGGACAGGATACGGACAAGAATGTTGTGGCGGGTCTGCCAAAGCTCTCCAATCTGGCCGGGGGTCGAATAAGTTGAGGTCGAAGTCGAAGGGCGTGTCCAAGCCGGGCTCTTGAAGCGACACAGTGTCCATTGCTTGGCGTTGCAGGAAAGCGCTTCTTCGTTTGCGCACGGCAACCGCCTTGCCTTATACAAACATTAATCGAAACGCACATGGCTTCTAGAAGTCATCGCACGGCCCATTATCTCAGATGCTCTCAGATGGTAAAGTTACATAAGGCTCATACCTTATCTTTTGCCCCATGTTCTCTCCACCTTTGAATGGCTGCGATGACACCTCGACGTTGCACCGTGACATCGTGCCCGGCCATGGGCTTGGCTTAGCGTAACAACGCCAAAGACTTCCGGTCCTAATACATGTGCGAGAATGCCTGCAGCAGATGTTATGAGAATAAGACTTTTTCAATGTCAACATGGTCGCAATGCGTGCCCCGGACGGCCAGATGAGTCTCACTGGGCATGCTGCGGCTTGCTTTATCATGGGATTTGAAGGAACGACCATCACTCCACACATACGATCTCTGATCGCAAACGAAGGTCTCTGTGCTGTCTTGATAACGGAAAAGAACGTCCTTGGTAGGTACACCAGAAGCATCCTCATAGCCAGTGAGGCTGCCAGTTAATGTTAATTTCGCAGATGCCGCTCAACTCACACAGGTAAGCCTTGCGCATACGGAGATGCTTCTCATGATATCTGACTGTTTTCCGTATAGCTTATTAGAGATCTTCAACTGATAGCGCTGGAGGCGGGCCACCAACACCCGCTTCTGATCGCCATCGACCAAGAGAATGGCCCTGTCAATTCCATCCGCGATAGCCGAAATATTCGCCAATTTCCTTCCGCCATGGGCATGGCCGCTTGTAATTCTTCCAAGATGTCTCACGATGTGGCCAAAGCGACAGCGGATGAACTCGCCTGCATAGGCGTAAACTGGATACTTGGTCCGGCCTTAGATGTTCTCAGCGATGTCCGCGTACAGCCACTCGGCGTCCGGTCTGCTGGTCATGATCCTCTAGAAGTCGCAAAGCTTGGCCAGAGCTATGTGCGCGGCTTTCGCGACGGGGGCCTTGCGACATGTGGAAAGCACTTCCCGACTTTCGGCTCCTTGAGCTTCCATGGCTCGACGCTCGAAATGCCGATCGTTGCAGAATCACTAGACGAGCTACGCCGGAGCGCCTTCTTACCCTTCAAGACCGCCATCGATAGTGGCCTAGACGCTGTGCTTGTTGGGGCTTGCAAAATGCTTGATCTCGATGGCATTGAGGTGCAGCATGCCTGTCTATCTGAGCAGGTAGTAACAAAAGTCTTACGGAAGGAGCTTGGATTTAATGGATTGGTCATGTCCGAATGTCTTGAGGTCGAATCCCTGTTTCAGACGCTCGGCGTTGATCAAGCGGTTGTCATGGCTTTACAAGCAGGGTGCAACATGTTGATGGTTTGCAATTCTCTGAAAGCTCAACAGGAGGCGCTATCCGGCTTTCGCCTGGGTGTTGAGTCTGGAATCGTATCAGCGGACACGGTAAATCAAGCAGTGATGAAGATCGATCGCCTAAAGTCAAGGGTGACCTCCTGGGAAAAAGCACTGAATGCGAGAGGTCTCACTGGGCTGGGTGAACTTTCTCATGAACACCGCATATTGTCGCAGCGAAGCTACGAAGCTTCTGTCACGCTCGTGCGTGACCGGACATCGAATATCCCGATCACAAACGGGCCTATGTCTGCTGGGACACTGCTGTTGCTGACACCGCTGGTAGAGTCTTTCACAGACAGCAGCCATGCGCACTGTAGTATTGGTCCAAACGAGGGCTCAATGCTCGACTGGGGTACCGAAGGTAGCCCCGCGGCTCAAAATCGGCAGTACCTGCCAGGAGAAGACACTTTCAGATCGCTTGGTTTGAAGCTTTCTCAGAAGTGGGTCGGCAAAGTATCCCACTGTACGTACACTGCGACTGGATTGCGGCCGATGCATGAACGTCTCATTGGTTCGGCAAGCTGCATTATTATAATCACTGCCGACAGTGTCGTAAGTGCGAGCTGCAACCCCAGAATGTCTGAGTTCTTCGCTGACTGACATTCGTTTCTCTTAATAGCGGAATCCATCTCAGTACGGCTTTACAAAGTGCGTTACCGCTCTTTGTAGTATTGGCAGCATTGGTGGCGGTAAACCATGCATAACCGCGGCAATGGGGAGTCCGTACGACTTCCTCCACGACGAGACCATCAACCCCTATATCTGCACCTATGACTTCACGGAGCCTGCTGTTGATGCCCTTCTAAATCTTCTCTTTGGAGTTGATGGCGATACGAATTCTGATGCGGTCAGTCGCAGTCTAGAGCAGCCTAGGAATACCAGACATAAACCCTCCGGTCAAGAGGTCCTGTGGCTCGCTCAGCCATTTGAGGAAGCTAGGGACGGTGCCGCTTTAGTCGCTCTACTGAAGCGATCATCTCACGCTCAGGCTGTCTCGCAGATCGACGGGTACACGGCGCCAGAGGAAGTCTTCAAGCAGTCTTTGCATTCCTCTGACGACTGGATCAGCTCAAAATCATTTGTTGTGCGCAATTCTAGCACTGGCATCATGTACGGCATTTGCAGCACATCTTACACTCACTCACTAGAACGAGGACGCATAAACGCAGTTCTCGTTGATCCGAACGAGCAGGAGCGTGGAATCGGTCGCTCGCTGTTTGGGAGAGCAGTAAAATACCTTGTCGAGGAGGCGGGACCCATACGAGAGCTTCAGCTTGACGGCGGACCTCCTCATAGGGCTTTGTCTGGAGATCATCAGACCGCGGACTCACTATCGAATCTGGCAAAGGAATTCATGAACACAAAGTATGTTATCATGCGCACATGTTTACGCAGTCAAGTTGGGTTGAAAATACTAACATGCGGTAGTGGGAAGCCCGCTGGGATACCAAACTCATCTCCCAACCGCTTCAACGGGCTCCACGGTGGTGTCAAATATATCCTGAGAGGAAATCAATCGCTTTGACAGTGAGATGAAGCAACCAGTCTTCGACCATTGCGATGAGCTCTAGTGGTATCAGATACTCGATCGGAAGAAAAACGCACCTCGGCCAATGAGGTAGAATGATCGCCACTCGATTGATCCATTGCGCTGTACGGGGTTACCAGGACCTCCCTTGGATGAATTTGTCAGCCTTCCCGGCGAGACCTCTTTTCTGGCTATACATTCTGACTACGACATCGTCGCAATTCTATCTTTCGGGCAGCCTCCACGTTGCTCACCACTCCAGTTGTCAGCACAGCTAATCTCGGAGAGATGAGGGATATCATTATCACATTCTTGATCAGGTTTCTGTTCAGACCGCTGCTATCTCGTCACATCTGCAGTTCATCTCGCCGAAGCAGCCGGTATGCCTTGTTCCATCCCCACCTTCTGCATCGCGCGGTCAATGTCTCGGAAATACGTCACTGTCTTTACCTTCAGTTCCGCCGTTGCTTCTTCATCAACAACAATCAACGGATGAGCTGCGCGAAAGATTAGCGCAGGAACGATTGCTGGCTTTGGGCAACTTACGGTGTAGCTGCAGGGAAGTCAACGTCCACATGTGGTTGACACCTTCCTCGAGACATTTTTGCACTGCCAACGCTTTGTGTCGGCCGGTGATGATGACGACAACTTCGTGCGCGTCCAACACAGTGCCGACGCCAACTGTCAACGCTTGTGTGGGCACTTTCGAAATATCATTGTCGAAGAATCTTGCGTTATCCCGGACTGTCGAATCTGTCAAGGTCTTTACTCTGGTCCTGGAAGCCAGTGACGAGCCAGGCTCGTTGAAAGCAATGTGACCATCTGATCCAACGCCGCCGAGGAAGAGCTCAATGCCCCCATAGGACTGGATCTTCTTCTCGTAGCTCAAACATTCGGCGCCAAGGTCTGCGGCGTTACCGTTCAGGAGGTTGACTTGTGAGGGCGGGATGTCGACATGTGAGAAGAAGTGGGTCCACATAAAGGTGTGGTAGCTCTGAGAATGCGATTCTGGAAGACCAACATATTCGTCCATGTTGAAAGTGACCACATGGCGAAAGGAAACTCGGCTTTCGTTGTGTGCTGAGACGAGGAGCTTATATATCTTCTCGGGGCTACTGCCTGTTGGTAAACCGAGAACGAAAGGTTTCTCTGCCGTTGGGTTGAAGTTGTTGATGCGCTCTGCCACAATCAGCTGGCGATTCCGATCAGTACTACGAGGGCATTGTCGTACTTATGATGTATTCTGCAACATGTGCAGAGGCAACATGACCATCTTCTCGAACGATGAACCTCCTAGAAGATCATGTCAGATGCTGCTCGAGTAATGGAAACCGCCTTTCTTACATGGCTGCGAAATGGGCGTATCAAGGCTGCTCCAAGTGTGGTGACAATGTTTACAGAATCGTTTCGCAGAACATGAGTTCTCCCTATGCATGCAATTAAGTATGCTCACTATAGCGACAGAGAGCCCCATGGCTCTTCTGGATCGGGACGGAGCCTCGCCCCGATAACGGTTACACTTTCTGGAAGCGCGGGAGTAACCCACTTGGTGTATCTGGGGCATTTCTGCAACAGTTACATTGAAGAAATCGTCGCCCCACCATGTAACGACTGGCAACATGCCGAGACCCGCCTTCCCCATGGGCTAACCCACACCGCGTGGTCTCAACACGACGATAAGAAGCATAAAAATCGGCGACCGAGATAGGAGGCAGATTACGACTAGATAAGTCGAGAGCATCAACTCTCTCTATCCTTTCACTCATCCCTTGACCCAACTTCGCAGATTTTTTGAAACAGCAGAATATGTCTCGATTACCGGAAAAGCCCGACAGCTTACACAATGAAAGTAAAGAAGACGAGACGGACGCCGAGCTGGGTGCTGTCGAATCAGAAGCGAAAGGCTGGAAGTACAAACAAATCCGCCTCTGGCGCGGACTTGAGCTCCCGTGTTACGCCTCGCCGATGGTACAGATGCTCCTAGTGGCGACAACCTGCTTCTTGTATGGTGCCTCTGGATGCTTCTCTTTGTATACAGCATTCTGACTATGTACAGATGCCCAGGCATGTTCAACGCCTTGACTGGACTCGGAGGTGGAGGACAGGTCAATGCCGACATCGCGAACAATGCCAACATCGCACTCTATGCTGTTACGTCGGTGGTGAGCTTCTTTGGAGGTACCATCTGCAACGTTATCGGCCCAAGGGTGGCGTTGGCTTTCGGCGGTACTGGGTGAGTGGTTCCCACCTTGTTCGAGAAGGTGTTTGAAGTGCTGACCGAACAGATACGCCATTTACGTATCGTCCTTCCTGGTATACAATTATACTCAAAACGAGCCATATGTGATTTTTGGCGGCGCTTTTCTCGGTCTTTGCGCGGGACTTCTTTGGACAGCGCAGGGCTCCGTCCTCATGGCGTACCCGAAGGAAGATCAAAAGGGCAAATACATCTCGATCTTCTGGGTTATCTTCAACATGGGCGCGGGTAAGTGAGCTTGGACAGAGTGCAAGCCTTCGCAGCTAATGTATAATCAGTCATCGGATCGCTTGTTCCTCTGATCCAGAATACGACCAGCGGTGCCGAAGCCTCAGAACAAGCCGGCGATGGCACTTATATCGGCTTCCTAGTACTCACAGGGCTTGGAGTCCTCTTAGCTCTATCACTATGCCGACCGCGCGAGGTGACCCGCAATGACGGCTCGAAAGTCGTAGTTCCGGAGCACCCAAGCTGGCGCACCGAGTTCATAGGACTTTGGAAACTGCTTCTCTCGGACTCATACGTTATTGCATTGTTCCCGATGTTCCTGGCATCAAACTGGTTCTACACATACCAATTCAATGTAAGTCGCCGCATCTCTCAGAAAGAACAGATGACAGGGCTGTTGTCCTGAAGCTCCGCTGACATCTTGGACATCTTGAACAGGATGTGAATCTCGCCAAGTTCAACATTCGCACTCGTGCGCTCAACAATCTGGCCTATTGGGTTGCACAGATAGTAGGAGCCATGGCTTTTGGCTTCTCGCTCGACTCCAAGCGGTTCCCACGCCGGACTCGAGGATTCGCAGCTTACTGTTTCCTCTTCCTGATCACCGTCGGAATCTGGGCTGGCGGCTTCGTGTTCCAGGCACAGTATACCCGTGACGATGTCGAAGCTGGAACAGTCCATAAGATGGATTGGTCTGAGCAAGCATGGGGCGCCCCATTCGTTCTATACATGTGCTACGGATTGTTCGATGCGGTCTGGCAGACGTGAGTACATTCTCGACGTACCAGGGCAATCGAAACGCAAAAATAAAGACACTAACCATAGCATAGATACGTTTACTGGGTTCTGGGAGCGCTCAGCAATTCCGCGAGCAAGCTTGCCTTCTTCGCCGGCTTCTACAAGAGCATTCAATCTGTGGGTGCTGTGGTTATGTACAAGATGGATTCAGTTGGAGTGCCTTACATGGCGATGATTGGTAGCTCGTTTGGGCTCGCCGCTGGCAGTCTTTTGCTGGTCTTGCCCGTTTTGTGGTTCAAGTTGAAGAACCAGACGGAGGAATGATAGGGGTTATGGTCCCGCACCACGAGTCTAAAACGAGTAAAAGCTTTATCTTTCGATCGTTACTCTGATACTTGACGGTTCATTGATCCCATTGGTTTTCTTCCGATGAAGGTACTATTTGCTGTCCACGAACACGACATTGGGCAGGTGTCAAGATAAGCCTCACTCCGCGACCCGACCAAAGTGACCCAATTGCCTACTTGCAGTGCTCTTGTCATGGTCGCAGCGCTTCGGGTCGTAGTCGTAGGAAAGCTGTGTCAAGCATCAGTATAGAAAGCATCAAGGCGTTCAGCGAGTTTCTGGAGAAGAGGGCCCAATCTTAACGCATTCTATGCCATTCCGGATGATCAGAGACATCTGTGGAAGGTTCTTGTTCCAGAGCAGACTTCATCAAATGGCAGTGTACCAGCGATAATTGAAAACACCCCGTAAGGCCTGCCACGATCAGATGACTCCCTACACCATAGCTGCCCAGTCATCACCTGCTCCATATCATCCTAGTAGCCAAACTACTCTTCGACCATCCCGGTCTTCCCCCAATCCCGGTTTCTCTCGCTTCCTTTTCCGCTGCAGTCCTCGCACGCTCCGCCATCGGAAGCCTCCAAGTACCGAAGAAGCCATCCATGCTTGTGATCATGGCCCGCTTAGCCCTTCTCGCAGCGCCTGGCGGACCTTCGCGGCGATCTTGTTCTTGCCACGGAGTAAGCCATACTGGCATGGGCCTAGGCTTCCTTTTTGGCACGATCGTGCCCACGTGTGCGAAAGTGGATATGTCGTCAATTGTCCTACGGGCTAGCGAGTAGTCGCCCATCGGGTGCAGGCGAGATGTATTGCCGGCGGAGAGGAGTGCTTCTGCTCGTTCGAGTTCAGGGCACGACACAGTCTGGAAACCTCGCTCTGCGTCCCAGTCTTTCGCCGCTGGTGCTGCAATGAAGGTCAAGGCAGACTTCTCGGACGTTAGATATTGCAACACGGCGGTCTCTCGCTCGGATTGTGCGATTTCTTCGTCCATCAGCGCAACCATGCGGACTTCTTGCATGTGCTTGCCATGGAAAGCAAGCTTAGATCTGATTTCAGATACGGTGTCCATTGTTATGAATTCCGACGGGATGCTGATGCTACCAGATAGGATCAGTCGGGGAAGGATAACGCAAAGTCGCAACAGCCGTGGCATGAAAACAATAGCTTCAATGCATGCATCGATCCAGCAGAAATAGCCAACTGCGTTTGTGTACTGCCCACGATCTAGGGCAACTGTGACGCTTTGCAACTGTGGGCAGCACGCCGCTATCATCCCGACATCCATCGTCGGTTGCTGTTCCTCCTCGTTCACCTTCGTCATCCGCAGATCAAGATTATTCAGCGTCGCAGCAAATGGTTGCTGAAGGATGCTACGCAGGCTCGAGGTAACTTCTTCGGTATCTGAAGTAGTCATATTCGCCACTGCAAAGCTACAAAGGCCATTTTGATGGTCCAGGAAGCGCGGGAGCGAATCGAACGTGCTCACAGACAATGACTCCAGAACAGGTAAGCGGCCAGTCAGGTGCTCCAGAGTCCAGCTATGATGAGCTGTAAGGCTTTGCAAAGTAGTCCAGTCACCATGTCCAGCCCAGATTTTGAACGCGTTCTCAGCGGGAGGGTAATAGAGATCCAAGGCTTGCAATGCAGGTAGATGCCTAGCTTCTTCTGGCGACCACGATAAGATGGAATTGTTGGTGCTGTTAGTTTGCGTTGCATCGGAGTCTGGCTCAGCAGGAAAAGAAGTCACATGGACCTTCAGGTTTCTCAAGTTTTTGCAGTTCAACAGCGTCCCCTTGAGTGAGCCACTCAGGGTAGCTTCATCTCCTTTGCAAAACTCAACGGCCAGGCTACGCAGGCCATCGTAGGCCTGAACTGCAGAAAGGACGCTCGCTGTAGCTTTTGCAGGAGCCTCTCCTCCGCAGATCAGGTCAAGCCACACTCCTGCCGCTAATATCGGTGGTTTCGACCCACTAAGATGCGGAGACGGATCCAAAGTGACCACCTTCAAACCGCTCAATTTCGGTACCCAATTCTTGAAAAAGAGCTCCAGTGGATCGGGTTCATCTTGTTCATGATCGCTTCCGCCGACAATGCTGACTTGGTGGACGCTTCCGAGCAAGCCCAGCTTCTCCCAGCACCCCAATAGCGCGATCTTGTCTTGCAAAGTGTCGGATGAAAAATCCAAGCAAAAGTCTTTGCAGCAGCATCGCTTGTAAACATGACTCCACGAACGAACCGTCAAGCTAGCCGAAAGCAGAGACCTAGGCTGCAGATGCTCGAATATGATGTCCAGGACGTCCTGTGGTAAATCCGTGATGTTCGGCATGGCTGTTTGCGGTTTTCACGTGGAGCAACGCCAGCAGCCAGCATTGCGCTGTTGGCAGTACACCGTTATTCATCTGGGTTGGAGAAAGAGAAGGCCGTGGCCACCGTGCATGTGTCATTGTGAGTTGTCTGTCTCGTATTCGCATTCCTTCTATTTCTCGGCACCCTCAGCCGCACCGGGGAATGGTCCGTCTAGTCAGCTAGACTCAGAAAGGATTGCTGCAGTGTCTCGACATTGATCCAGACTATGAGATATGACTATTGCAGTCCGAGAAGACTTGGTAATACTCTCATCCCATGCTTCGATGATGGGGGGTGGTTTTCTCGTTTTCAATCAGTGAACCGGCTCGATCAGACAATAAAATGAGCTATATATTCTATTGTTTGGCCCGCAGTCCCATCGAATCACAGCTCTGTTATTCGAAATCCGATGTGGTCTAGTGGCTAGGATTTGTCGCTCTCACTCTTCGTCTGAAGATCAGTGCCGACAAGGCCGGGGTTCAATTCCCCGCGTCGGAACACCTTTTGTTCTCCATTCTCCATTGGAAGAGTTGTTTTTACTTTCTCCCCTTGTCCGTATGTCTGTCTGTCTGCTTCTCAAAGGCCTAGGTTTTTGTGATTGAGAATGCGTTTGACTATGGCTGCCTCTAAACTTTTGAGATACTAAGGCGCTTAGGAGATATCTCAGTGGTCTTAGCATCTTTAGGACGAAATACGTGCCACAGTGATTGCTTTCGTGTCTGACCTAGTGTTGGAAAGCATACAAAAGAGGTTATGTCGGACAAGAAGACATGAAGGCCTTTATCAAATTGCACCAATCTCGGTTCTATTTTGAAGATTCAACGGTTTTTGAAAAGAAATCTGTCTACAGACTACATTTAGTACTTGTAGAACCTCGACTCTCCCATCCTCCGTACCCTCGCATTCAAGATCCTGTAGTAAGCGAGCAAGCCAATACATCCGACAGCTACGAAGAAAAGTAGCGCACAGTTAGTCCAATGGCCAGTAGGGTACCCATCCTCTTTCTCTTCGGCCTTGTAAATCCAGACACCAACGATCTGGCCCGGCGCTCCGAATGAGATGTTCATCGCAATAGCCAGACCTACCGCCGCAGTCGAGAACAAGTTGCTACTCAGCCAGCCAAGTAGAGGCGGGATACAGCTGAACGAGCCGCTCGCAGCCACGATGAGGCACCCATACCGGGAGGCGTAGGCTGTTGGCGGGAGGACTGCAGAGACCAGGAAGCCCAGGGCACCGATGGTGGCGAAAGCTGCAGAGTGCACAGCGCGAGCATTGAAGTGGTCGGCGGACCACGATACCAGAATCGTCACAACGTAGCTCACGGCGTAAGGTGGCACCGTCATGAGCTGGGCTTCTAGACCTGAGTAGCCGAGACCGGCTGTGATAGTTGGCGTGAAGAGTGACAGGGAAGAGAACGGCGTGGAGATGCCGAAGTAGATCTGAACTCATTAGCGGCGGAGATCTCGTTGGTACAGCCGAAGCTAGCTTACAATGTAGTGTGCATATAGCCTCACGTCAAGAAGTGTGGCCTTGGCGTCAGCCCATGACATATGCCCACTGTGGCCGTGGGATCCCTCGAGGCGAAGTCGATCAGCTGCCAGCTTTTTCTCCTCGGCGGACAGCCATTTGGAAGTCTCCGGGTAATCAGGAAGAAGGAAGAAAACGGCGACTCCGGACAGAACGGATGGTAGGCCCTCAAGAATGAACAGCCACCTCCATGCGCTGAGCCCGGAAGTGCCGTTCATGTGACCAACACCATAGGCAATGGCTCCTGGATAGCCTTAGTACATCTCAGCGGGTAGGCAAAATCATATCAGACATACCTCCGAAAGCACCTGCCAGAGTTGCCGAAGCTAAGATGAGAGCGACTCGTAGAGATCGCTCCTCGGTGCGATACCAGAAAGTGAGGTAATCTAGAGCTTGTCAGCGAAAGTCTTCGGAATATATTAGCATAGCCATGATGCATACAAACAAGGCCAGGGAAGAGGCCTGCTTCAAATACGCCTAGTAGAAATCGCACGGCAGTCACAGACCCAAAGCTCTGCACGCCGCCCAGACCCATTGTGATGGCGCCCCAGGAAACCATGAGAAAAGCTATCCAGTTACTTGGCTTGAGTCGCTTCAGCATATAATTGCTGGGAACCTCGAACAGAGCGTATGCAATCAGAAAGACCATGAGAGCTATGGTGAACTGGAAGTTCGTCATGTTGGTCTCGGTGAGAAGGTCATTGCCTTCTTCTTGGTTAAGTACCTGCTTAGGTCAGTTTGTGCCTCGCCAATTGGCCATCGCCACTGGCAAAGATAGTAGCGCTTACTTTGGCATTTCCTATATTTGAGCGGTCAAGGTAGCAGAGCAGGTAAATGAACGAAGTGAGGCCTAGAATTCGGAGGTCTTGCTTCAAGATCAGGGCTCGTTCTTCGTTTGTTCCTTGGCCGGCGTATGTTTGGTTGTTGAGTACAGTGTCTGTGTCGGCTTTGTCGTCGCCGGCCTCAACATCCTCCTGAGTGCCAGGCTTAAAGGTCTTCTCGTCTGCTCCAATGGTAGCAGTCTCCATTGCGTCTGACCCGGCCATAATGACTTCCAATGCCGCTGTCGAAGATGTATGATAGCAACACAAAGCTGGAAGAGTCAAGCAGATCGTCTGCGTGATGTTTCGTGGGCACTGGCGATTTTTCAACCTTCGCCAAAGTGTCGGCCAATATTTACGCCGTACGTGGGAGTGCCATGCTTTTATAAACTGGGTTCACGGCACATCGTACGAGGGCGGTGATTGCCCCAACAAGCACCCTAAGCATTTAGCAAGGCGCCAACGGCATGGCCTGTGGGGCCCCAGGCGGAGAAAATAGTGGACAGTAACAGCCACATGAATCAACAGCTCGCGGGGTTGGACACCTTGAGTTGAGAGTTGAGGCGAGCGGCGCCGAGGGCCGAAGGTCAGATAGTACTGTCCGTACTGCCTTTGCCCGAGTAGTTCAGTAAAGTCGGTCCTTTCATGACAGTAAAGCCCAGGTAACAGATCAATTGTGTTTTGTGGTAACTGAGATTAGAACTCCAAAGTCGTGGCAAAGAACAAGACACGCCACACTTCAAAAAGGAAAGGAAGGCGACAGATTCCATTTCAATTTCCGTTGCAGTTTGCAATGCTTACATAAGCCACCGCCTTTCCCGCAGGCCGCGGCTTCTCAAAATCCACAGTCCCTTCGATCATGCTTCCAAACACGGTGATCATGCCGCAGGACTCTTCCTATCGCCAAGATCGTTTCCCTAGAAGCTGGAGTGACCAAAAGGGACCTGGATACGGATCCTATCCTCGTTCTGCTTGGACGGGGCCTTTTGGCCAGCATTATGAGGCAGGACCAGAGCCTCCACACGCGCATCGCCAGTGGAACGCAGCACGCTTCCGCGAGCATCTACCGCTTCAGCCGAAGCGCCTGCGATCTTCTTGTTCGCCACCAGCAGGCTTGTCTCAAAGCTCTCACGCTCAACCTCTCCCAGGAACTCCCGTGAGCCACACTCGTCGGTGGTGGCATAGAAACGCCACGCCGCCGTCTCCGTGTCGCCGTTCCACGAGACATAGACAGTGATGCCCTCATTGCCTTCCAGCGCTGCAATAGCAGGCTCTTCGTTTGGAACGCCGGTCCAGTTGTAGCGGAATGCACGGTAGTTCTCTGCACCGAGACCAAGGTATCCCGAGTCGACGTACGCATGGAAGATGGGAGTACCATCGGCTTTGAACTCAGTCAAGGCGCCTTCAGAGCCCCAGTTGACGAGCACATTACCGCCTGGCAAGACTTGAGTGCTACCCTGCGATTTCGAAAGCAGGCCATCCGGAGGGAAGTACGCCGAGACGAGCTCTGCGGTCCATGATTTGGTGTCCAAGCGCAGAATCTTACCGCGGCTGGTCGGAGCTGTGTGGACTTCGGAGCCATCATCGGACTCTGTACCGTGTACAGAGTTGTCGTAGAGACTGATGATCTCGACGCCGTCCTCTTGAGAGAGCCATCTTGCGTGATGCTGGAAGCAGAACTTGGTCCCGTTCGTCATCTCGAAGTCGGAACGCTTACCGTTGAGACGCTATCAAGACGAATATGTGTCAGTAAGATGCCATCACTCTCTGGTTTCTTCACTCACCCAGATGATCTCGCCATCAGTGCCGTTAACCTTATGGACCGCGCATGCATCGCGAGCAGAGATCAGGTAGTTTCCATCAGCATCTTTGTCGACACTGTTAATGTGGAAGTAGTCCCAAGCATCAGAGCTGTTGTATCCGGAGCCAGCCTGCCCAGGGTTGATGGGAAGAACAGATTCGTCAGGCTGAACGTGATCAAGGCTCGACCACTCGAAGAGTAGCTTGCCTGTGGCGATATCGAGCTCTAGTGAAACATTAGCCTCGAGCTCCGCTGCCGAATCATCATCAACGTACCCTGGAAGATTGCATTGACGATCCACTGCTGCTCCTCGCTGGCTCCCCACTTGGTCAGATCGCGCGGTACCGGCTGGTACACCTGAATAAGACCTGTCTCCTCGTCGACAATCTCGAATTCATGCTTATCGACCACTTTGTGATTGCCTGCGCGGAGTTCGCGAATGGTCTCATACCGTGCGTCAAGAAAAGTGATGTGACCATGTCCGTGGCCTAGGTAAAATCGAATTATTCTCACTCCTTGCTCTTCATCCTCTAGCTTATTACTCACCGTAATTGGGGTTATGATCGCTAAACGCTGCAGCATTAGCACTGTCCCTGCCGCCTCGAGTGACAGATTGCGACTCGAACATACCCTTCGAAGCTGAAAAGAACGTCCTTGCCCTTCCATCTGCCAGCCTGGAAGTTCGTTGACCAGATCGAGTAGATGCCGTACCCGGACCAGACGAGATGCCCTTTGTCTGTGAAGATGTAGGGCCCAGCTTGACGCGGCCCATGTTGCTCGGTAGGAGTATCCGGGAAACCAGCAAAAGGAGCGATAAAGAGATAACCTTGCTCAACATCCTTCGTGGCAGGAACCGTGACGTTCAATTGCGGCGGCGCGAGATCCGGGCGCGAACGATATTGCCAATCTGCGGCAGTGGTCGAGCATAATGTCGACATTGCCGCCACGGCTGGTAAGAAGCCTGATTGTCTCATCGTGGCCGCGGATTATTGGCCTTTTCGACCTTGTAGGCGTGAAGATGGTAATGCTGGCCTTGCAATCAACAAACCGGAAGTGTAGCAAGGTTCGCGATGATAGGGTCGAGAGTCTTCTTTCGTTGAACAACGGACAACACGATCTTGTCCACCAGGACACAATTCTTCTGCAGGCACTGTCGACAGTCCATTTATACTACGTCATGCGTGCAGTAGAGATGGATGGACTGGTCCGCAGCAGCACGCCATAGAGGACCTTCAGCACGAAGAACTAGCTCGCGAGCCAACCCTCGAGTTGATCCCTTGGAATTTTCGTACTCCATTCAAACACCAGAACAATCACCTCAACAATGCTAATTGCCGGACAAACCGACAATGTTCCGATTGTGAAGTGGGTTGGTGACTTGCTGAGCCCTCCAAGACTCACGCTGCAGAATGCGACGTTCATCACGACATCCTTGGCCGCAATCACGAATCGCTTTACGCGAGCCCCACGTCAACAACTACTGCACAAACATCGATGGCGCACCTTCGGGAACCGTCTGCGTCATCAAGAAGCCATTGGAAAATTATCAGCCAGAATCTAGTGATATTGCGAAAACGCAGTGCTGATCAACAACACCCAAAAGGTTCAGCACCAACTTTGATCGCCCGGATCGATGGACACCGAAGCGCAACATGACCGTACGCAAAGAGAGACTCGCGAGGACCAACCTCTCCTTCGAGCTCCGGATGAGGCATCATGGCGTCCACCACGAGGCTTCGTGATGATCGAGTTGGCCATAATGGCCAACGTTTTTCTTTACGGTCTGGACAGCACGATCACTGCAGCAACCTACGGTGTGATCAGCTCAGAGTTCAGCTCCGCCAACACGGCCTCATGGCTCACCACATCATACCTGGTCACTAGCACAGCCTTCCAACCTCTCTATGGCCGCGTCTCAGATATCTTCGGACGGCGCTTGTGTTTCTTCATTTCCACGATCACGTTCGCCCTTGGCTGCCTAGGATGCGGCATCGCAAACAACGTGATCTTGCTCAATAGCATGCGTGCGCTCACCGGTTTTGGAGGCGGTGGTTTGATGACCATGGCGACGATTGTCAACTCTGACATGATACCCTTCCGCAAGCGCGGCATGTATCAAGCTTTGCAAAACGGCATATATGGCTTTGGCGCAATTGCTGGAGCTTCGTTTGGAGGATCAATCGCCGACCATATCGGTTGGCGCTGGTGTTTCCTCTTTCAGGTCCCAGTCTCTACTCTGGCATTGGGCGCTGGATATTTTGTTATCAAGAACCAAGGGAGCAGCCTTGCCGATGATGACGGATTCCGGGCCGTATGGAAGAAGGTCGACGTATCTGGCTCGCTGCTTTTGGTCGCTGCGGTTTCTGTGCAGCTTGTGGGTCTCAGTCTAGGAGGGAACGAGCTTCCTTGGAGTAGTCCATGGGTCGTCGCGACCCTTGTTGGCAGTGTGGCGTTGTTCGCATGGTTCCTTTGGGTTGAAGCCACCACAGCGGCCATTCCCGTCATTCCTCTTCGTTTGTTGAAAGGACGGCTTCCTATTACGACGCAGATCACAAATGTCTGCGCTGGTATGGCAGCGTATGGAGTAAGTGTTACCTGCCATCTCATCATCAAAGACGTTATCACTAATTTTCACATAGTACCTCTTCATGCTGCCACTGTTCTTCCAAGTCGTCTTGCTTGACTCTGCCACCACCGCCGGCGTCCGTCTGGCCATACCCTCTCTTGCAACACCGATTGGTGGGGTCATTGCGGGTATCGTGATGTCTCGATGGGGAAGACTTACCACCTTAGTAAGGAGTGGAGCTATTTTGATGGCAATCGGAAATGCGCTCGTCACCTCCTTAGGCTTCAAGGACGCTACTTGGAAGTACTTCGTCTATGTCTTCCCGGCAAACCTTGGCCAGGGCATCATATATCCGGCGATACTCTTCACATCTCTGGCGTCGTTTGAACATGCTGGTTAGTCGACTCCAGAATTATATCTCCCATTACCATGCTTACATTTTGCACAGATCACGCCGTATCCGCCTCGACAGTCTATCTCGTCCGTTCCCTCGGAACGGTCTGGGGCGTCTCGGCCACCTCTGCCATCGTGCAAACTACCCTCACCAACCGCCTACCGCACGCCTTGCGCGGCGTCCCTTATGAAAACAATGTAAAGTGCTCCCTCCCATCGATAGCCACTGCTCGATACTGACATTCCGCGCCGCTTAGATTATCGACCAGATCCGTCACTCGGTCGAAGCAATCCATCACTTGGCGCCTGACGCGCAGCTGAGGGCTCGCCTTGTTTACTACGCAGGTCTTCGCTATGCATTCGCTGCTTCCACGGCTGTCGCATGCTTGGGTATCGTTGCTGCACTTTGCGCTTCTGCCAGCGGGCTGAGGAAAACGCATAAGTGATTAGGTCACAAAAGCAGTCCAGGCCGTGTCGAACGCCCAAATAGCTTTAGCGGATGTCGTTCATCTGGACACGTTGGCGATGGACAGCAGACGGTCCCTGCTGATCGTGACCAGCAAATATAGATCACCCTTCGCTGTAACGAACAACTAAGCCAATCGAAGGGGTTGTGGGTGATCAAATAACATAGTCAGGACAGTTACGACTTACATGGCTGCTTCTCTCGCTTGAAATGCTATGAACCCTGCTGCTGAAGTGATACAATTTCCAGAACTTCGCTGACATGATAGCTGCTTTTGCAAGCACACTCTTGATTTCCGCAAGGTTTCTGTCTATCCTCTGTATGCTTTTCCATCGAGCTTATATCTTCTCAACATCAGTCAACAGCTCAATACCACGGAAGTGCTCCTTCCTTCCAGACAACCCGCTCCAGCAGCCGCCCTTGCTACCCACATATGTTCCTCGCTACAAATCGCCTCACGCCTTCCCCTAGTACCTTATTCTCTACTAGCTCAATGCGCAAAGCGCAAACCCGCTGTGGCGCTTTTCTCGGACTCGGGCAGATCCGCAAGCTTTGCTTCCAGACGACGGTTGCGCCAGATGTAATACAGCTTCGCTGCGACGAAGAGACAGATGTTTCCGCAGCACATGCCAACCAGACCTCTGTTAGCAGTGTAGTCTGTGACGTTGACATTAGCCGCGGGCCGAAGGTTGGAGGACATGTGATCTTACACAGAGGCGCATCTTCCTCTCGATAAATGTTTACGGCAGCCTAGGGTTCAAAAGGTCAGTCACGCCGTCGCTTTCTGTGAGGTTTCTATGATGTTCGCTAAATTGATAGCAGGCCACTGTCAAGCAAAGGACAACTTTATGGCGGAGACGTGATTGAGTAATGAAAGGTGTGAGACATACTGCAAGTTTGTCAGTGCGGCTCCCGAATGGTGTGACTCTATGATCTTACCTATACTACCAATTTGGTATGTCATGTTATAGACAGCGCATGCGACTGCTCGACGACCAACACTCATCGAGTTGCGGCTCACCAAGCCCACCATGATCGAGTGAGCGTACGGAAGACTGTTGATGCCGGTGAGTAGCGCATAGCGAACCCAGGAATTGGCATCGGGGCCGATGCTGATCAGCCCAATGAAGAAGGGAAGCATCCAGAGATTACTGCAAGACCCGATCAAGAAGCGCTCGTTAAAGCGTTCGGAGAGCCAGCCGAACAAGAGGAGCTAAACATGGTCAGCGAACGCTGCGGCCAGAGCGTGGAAAGTTTGCGTACATTAAAGGCGAAGAGCATGTAGCTCGGGATGGTAAGGACATTCGCTTCGAATACCGAGTAGCCCAAGTTGCGCAGGGTTAAGGAAAGGTAGTTCGCGGTGGGCTGAAACGGAATCCAAGCAAAGAGGCCGACCTACTTTTTGCTAGTAAGGTTCCATTCGGAAGAAGTGGGCTGACAAACAATGTAGATCGGCAAGAGATCTGGAGTAACGATTGTCTTGACGATCTCTTTGAACGATACTGCAGTGCGATTGTTCAAATCTCCTTTGGTGGGATCGTCTCGAAGCAGCCTATTGACGAGAATCAACTCTTCTTTCTCTGTCCACCATTTGTTTGTGCCGTCCTTTCTCTTGAAGGCGAGTGCCGGCTCGGTAATAGACGGAGACATGACAAAGTACGCCACGATGCCAATGAGGACGCAGATAAGACCCTCCAACAGGAAGAGCCATTGCCATCCGTCCCATCCTTGGATACCGCGCATCTCCAAGATTCCGCCAGCTAGAAGGCTGCCCCAAGCTTGGGTCAAGGGAATGCCTGTGTAGAACCAGCTCATTCGGATGCTGAGTTCCGAGCTCTTGTAGAAATAGGACAAGTACAAAATCATTTCGGGAATGAATCCTCCTTGAGCCAGGCCTAGGAGAGCGCGCAGCAGCCAGAAGCTCCAGCGGGAGTTCATTCCGGCCTGAGCCATGGAGATACCACCCCACAGCACGATAACTGCAGGTGTATAGCGGAATGGTCCAACTTTCTTGCTAATGAGTCCACCAGGCAGTTCGGCTGCCAGGAAGAAGACGAGGTATATGGTCTGACCGGTGTTGAAATCGTTGGTGTCGATGCCGAGATCGTCGAGCACTGCATGGCTGTCAGTCCAACGAAGGAGCGTCACCAGATGCCACAGATGCATCACATACTGTTGTCGGAGATTGCACGGTTGATGTTTCGACGAACCAGATCGAGTGACGAGTACATAGCCCACACTAACAGCATGATGCGCCAGTCCACCTATGCAAAAAGGGCTAATTAGCCATAAGTTGGTCGATTATATTGATAAGGGGAACCATACCTTGCGTGTGGCTTTCTTCTCTTCGCTTGCCGTCCATTGGAACGATGGGTCAAATCTGTGTCGGCATTCATATCTTGATCCTTCGTACACCTTCCGCCAATGGTCTGCACGAGCGGGATTGGTGAAGATGTGTGGCTCCACAGATCCGTAAACCGCACCGGTCGAAGGAAAGTCCTCGATCGTAGCATTGGGATCACTGTTCGTCGACAGAGCCGATGCATCGGTGACATCGTGCTTCGAATCTTCAAAAGGCTGCATAGTAGCGATCGACAAGGCGTTGCTAGATGAGTACTAACGAAAAACTTTCGAGACAGGCATGCAATAATCTAGATGTATGTGCATGCTGCAGGTTTCGCACGCTTGCATCATTTGATCCTTTAGCGAGCCATGACACGTTATTTCGATGCCGCGTGCTAACAAGCCGCCTTTGCATCTCAGCAGTTTGACGTTATCTTGCCAAAGATGTCGTGCTCGTGGTTGGCTTGGCTTGCAGGCGTCGGATGAATGGCGGAGGAGAGTGGGCATCGATAGGCCGCATCCTCCAAGATTGTCCCGAATGACTAAGTCAATACCTACTGGTCTCTCATCAATTGGAAGCAATGTGACCATTGCAGGTGTAGAGGTATTGCTGCAATTCACATTGCTTGGTCAACGTCAGGCTTGTTGGTTTGCACTCTGTCATACATGGATGAGACGTGAGCTTCGACCCAAAAATCCAGCGTCCTTGATACGGTTGGGGCCTATCAGATGAGATATCGAGTATAGGCGGTTTTCGGAGAGGCGTTCTGGATGGCATGGGCAGTGAGCCTGCAATATGCATGCAAGCTGTTCCATTGAGTGACGAAAACAAAGTCGGTCGATAACCATCGAGATCCCAGTCCGAATTCCTGTGGCCCCAGCTCATGAGCTCATCGTTCGTGTACTAGGTAAGTATCCAATCGGTACAATAATGAGCTTAGGGTCCTTTTGTGATGTTCTATTTGGTAAATTGGCATGTTTACTTACCCCAACCCTAACCCTGTGTATCGATGTTCTTGCATCCAGTCTCCTAGTGTAGTAAAGCCATTCATGTGAGATTACAGCGATCGCGCGGATAACAAAACCCGCTCAGCAGTGATTACGCTCCGTTCCACTCGTCAAGAGAAAGTGGTGATTCCGTCCTGCAGCGCCCGTGTAATCACATCCACCACCTCGCTCGCTGTTTCGGCCTGAGCTTTGCTCACCCTCTTCTCAACCTCATCACTGAACGCCAGGTGATCATCGAGAAGGACCTTCAAGCCAAGTGCGATGGCTGGGCTCGTGCCAGCAGCGTCAAAGAGGTCTTTCTTTGACTTCAGTACTTCCACGGCGATCGGGTTGTCGATGCTCAGGGTTTCGCCGACATGGTCGATAATCCTTGCAGCGTCGCTCTCCGAGAGAGGGTTCGGGAGCAGCTTGGAGTCGTAGTAGCCTTTACGAGTTGCGAGGTGTACTTGAGTCAATCCGAAGAGTTGAGGCGTCTGGGCGATGAGTCCTCCATTGTAGGCGCGCACTTTGGCAGTGAGAGATTGGACGTCTTTGTCGAGTTCTGTGATGTCGTTGATGACAATATCGACCTGGGACGTCGATACCGCGCTCATGCAGAGCAAGACGGTGCCAATGAATGGAAGTAGCTGCATCTTCCGAGTACGAATCCGAGATGTTAGATAATCTTTGGAGTTTGGATGTTGATATCGCGTAATAACCGGGTGATGGCTATGGTTCGGATTGTGGTAATATACCCGTCAAAGAGTAGAATGGAAGAGGTGATGAGGGCAGGCTTGTCCAACGTGGAGCTTTTCAATCACTTATATCTGATCCAAGCAGCTCACCAGAGCCAACTCTTTGGAAGCGGAGGCAATAGTGATGGGATGTGTGATTGGGCGCTGTCGTTTTCGGTTTGGCTTGCACTTCAGGCGTACTTCGTGCCAGACGGAGGAGTCGCCAAATCCGTGAGCTCTTTGTCGATCCTGTTGTGGCTATTGAATCTTGTGTACCAAATGGCTCAATCTTAGGGCAACAGTTGGCAGGCCGATTGGAGTATAGCAAAAGAAGACGCTCTGCGAAGAAGTTGCCTCGGCATCCAAAGTCACATACGAAGTACGATGTGCTATATAAGGTTTGTGATCGACTTAGCGTAACGGTTGCTTTGCCTCTACCAGGAACGATCGACGACGAATGACGAAAAAGCGTTCGCAAGAAGGCTTGCGAGGTTCGATACCGAGGCTTGTCAAGTGTGATGCTGCTCGCTGCTCTGCTGCTTGCTATCATCACGGCCGACTTGTATAATTCGTTGTCATCCACTCTCCTACGATCGAAAACAGATTTCAATACCACTAGATTACATACGAGCTAGCAAGCCAGAACCTACTGTTTCCACGATGCATATCGCTAGCCTCGCAACCTGGCTTCTCTCTGCCTCGATCTCATCTGCCCTGGCAATTCACCCTCGCATCATAACAGCCGACACTATCATCGGAGATGTCAACAACATCCACAAGGGTGTTCTTGCCAACACCGCCGCAACAGAAGCCTTCGAAGGCGGCAGCTTGCTCACAAGCCTAGTCCAAGGCGTGCCGGTACGTTTCAAGAGCATCACACCTTATCACGATAATAAACTGACATTGCCTCCAAGGTCATCGGAACCGTCGCCGCAATCCACATCGCCAACCGCAAAGGTTTCGTAGACGCCAACCTAGCGCCCCAATTCAACGAAGCCGACACGCGCCGCATCTTCGACGCCGTAGTCGACACAGTGGGCGTCTCCATTCCGAAAGATATCGAAGTCCTGATCTCAAAGCAGCCCGAATTTGAGAGTGCTGGCCAGACGCCCATCGTACTAGCAGGTCTGAAGCTGCTGCTGAACGACCATGATACGTTCAGTGCGGCGGTGACGGCGAAGTCTTTCAAAGGAGATGCACAACTGACCGCGCAAGGCGAAGAGGTTGTTGACAAGATCCATGATGCTATCCAGAGCGGGATCGACGTTTATGGTTCTTGAAGTAATACTGTAGACACCAGACGGAATAATGTGTTATTAATATTGATACACTGTCCTCTACGCTGCCAGATACTCAAATGAGAAGATGTTGTGACGGGTAAGTCGTGTCTGCATCCATGGTCGGAGGTTTCTCTGCGGCCCGTTTGGTCGACGCGCGCCGCCTCAATCCTTGGCAGCGCTTAAAGACATCTCGCACCACCGCTCCATTGGCTCCCGTTGTACAAGACACTTGCCAAATATACGACAAATCGCCGCGCACTGTTTGAGCCTCCGACAGCACAGTAGAAAGCACAGATCTCATCTGGTTGCGCAAGCGGCTCTGCAGTATGGACCGAAGCCAATGAAGTACTTCCGGGCTGCTGGCTAGCGGTTTGGTGTGGCGCCCAGATGGTCTTGCTACGGCTATACAATGAATGGTCTGGGACATGGCCATTGTTCAGTTTGTATCTTTCGATTTCTCTGTCAAAGTCTCTCGTTACCTGGTGTGCGAAGTTTCTTACGTGCTTCCTTTTTCCTTTCCTTTTGCTTTTCGCATTTCCTTTGTCACGGTCTTGCATTCTCGCACTATATTGCTGCTTTTAACTCAGAAGCTTTCGACGCAGGATCTACGGCGCAGGCGCCTTGTCTAGCTCAACTCGCTCCATCGACCAGATCACCGGACAATGTTCAGGCTCAACAGTGTTTCGACCGACCGCAAGCCGTCAAGAACTGGAAGTACGCGCGGGCTCAGAAAAATCGCATCAAGACTAAGACCAGATCTTAAGCTGGAAGTCGACACTGATGTGTCGCGTCATGAAGGTGGTGCGCCCGAGCAGGTGTTTCCTTATGAGACCAGGTCTCACAATCGAGGAAACGGGTATCACGCTTCAATAAGGAGAAACGCAAAGCCAACAGGGCTGAGAAAAAGGCTCGAGAACAGCGATGGTGCGCAAATAGGTCTTGTCAGGAGCGAAAGTGCTAACTCTCACGTACCTCCATCGTACACTGGCCTTCCACCGAGACCCGACATCAACAAGGCTCAGCCAGCAGGAGAGGACGTCGAAGGTGCCCGTCTTGCTCTACACAACCGCGTTCGGGGGCTGAGACCGACGCCCTTGAACTTGGATATCTCGCCTTCTGATCGCGCCATCCCCATTGGCATTGCCATACCATCCGCCGCGATCTCTAGTCACACAACAAGCCCGCTTGCAGCAACACCTCGTACCTATTCACCGCCGCAGCGCGGCTACGATCCAACCACGCCGACCATTGTTGTTACACCTGCGAAAGAAGATTTCGACCTCGCGCCGCCTTCATATTCAGCTCATGGCCATGTTCAAAGACCGGCGTCGAGCGTCTACAGTCGCTACACGAACTGTGCTCCACGCACAGCGGAGTTTGCGGCGACGCCGCCCGTTCCTCCATTGCCTCTCTTCGCACAACACCCGCACAAGCAGACAGTACCAGAGTCTAAAGCATACCTCCACGAGGAAGCTCGCAGTGCTACCAGCCACAAAGCAACCTTGTCGGTATGCACGGTCTTCGAGGAAGATGAAGAGAACCAACCGCCGATGTCAGCCAAGAGCGTCCCAGGACCCCGGATGATATCAACTAAGCGCCAATCGACTCTTCCAGCTCCGCGAAGGAGTCGTGGATGGTGGAACGTGATCACCTCTCCCTTTTCAGCGCGCTCGAACGGTCTTTTCTGGAAGTCTCCGACAGATGAGAGGTCAGACCGGGCTGCGATTCTTGATGACGCTGCTGCAATGGGTGTGGATGAGAAGGGCCACGACCAGCTTTATCAGAGCAGCGCTGCAGTCGATGACCTATCACCTCAGTCGGCTCCTGCATCACGCAAAGCTGCTGTTCCTGGCTCGGGGTCAAGATCTGCGCCTAAAAGATCGGTGACCGCCCCAGGAGCGTTGGATGCAAGCGCGGATACAGTAAACATCTATCGCATCCCGAGCCATGGTGCTGCAGCAGCTTACTATGACCAGAACAGGCATTTTCCTAGCCTGATTTTCGACTCGTCTGAGGCCCTGCCCCGGTCCATGTTCGAGGATGACAGCCCATTGACGGATGTTTGCGCGTGTGAACGACATCGACATGGCACTGCCTTCGAGAGGACCACTACCGACGAGCCTAATGAGGACAAGAGATCAAGCACATGCTGTAGACCGGCCACACCTGCAAAAGCCGGTATGGCTGCAGTTGCCGGTGGTGCGGTGGTTGTGGACGACTTAAAGAGCCCGTTCGATGATTCTCATGCAGTTGACGATCGAGCTGTCTCGCCGGAGACGCCACCAAGAGCGATCTTCACATCGCCTACTGCAGATGAGCTGAAGTCGCCTTCTCCTATGCAAGCCGCACCGGCCAAAGACTCAGAAAACGCGGTGGCCGATACGCGCATGTCGATAACATCAGCAACGCCAGTCATCGAAGATGCACATATGGCAACGATGGTTGGGCCACGGTCGTCAAATGGCGAGCAGAGAGCCGTCGTAATACCACCGAGTCGCGCTCCCACTCCTCCTAATGATGCTGTGGGTTTACAAGCAGCAACTATGGCTTCTCGCTCTGTCGGGACACCTGAGCCTATTCCAGAGCCCGCACAAGCTGCACCGCCAGATGCTGTTCGACCTGCTATGCACTCTCGCGAAGGGTCGCGCGGACTCGGAATCTCCAACGGCGAAGTAGATCCTTACCCACCGCCCAAGCTTCTCTCACAGAAGTCTCGTCTGGGTACAGACCGCTTCGGTCAACTAGTGATGATCACCGAAGAGAAGCACAGGCGTCCATCGCAGCCGTGGTACAGGCGCTTCTTCTGGCTACTAGTCACAGCTTGCGTCTCCCTGCTCCTGTTGCTCATAGTCTTGCTGGTCGTCTTCATTCCTCAGTTCCATTCTGACAATGCCGTCCACGCGCAATGGCTCAACCTTACAGGCTTCCCTCCATTACCGACCGGTGTTTCGACTGTAATCCAACCCAAGAAGGCACGCGACGAAAGCAACTGCATCAGTCCGCCCAGTCTCTGGTCCTGCGCGGTGCCACAGACGCAACCCGCACCCAACGATACTACATATCTGCCCAATTTTCGCTTCGAGATTCGCTTCCGCAACAACACCATCGACAATGCCACCGCCCTGATGCCGACCACCAACCGCACCGGCCCAGCGTCCGCCAAGTCTCAGCTCCGAGCGCGTAGCGCCTGGTCCAACATTCTCTACACCCCAAACCCACCAGCACCCTCCGAAGAAGACCAGCTGTTCCTCGGCTCCAACGTAGACAACGTCTCAGAACCCCACGCCGGCGAACAAACACCCTTCTACCTCTCCCTCCTCAACCCAGAACCAATCCCAAGCTTATCAAAGCGCAACGACCCAAAAGAAGAAGAGCCCGCAAACCCCTACCCCTACCCAACACCTTCAAACACCAGCACCTCCCCAAGCAAAATCCCCAAACCCCTCCTCCTCCCAAACAGCCACCCAGCCCCACCCCTCCTCTACCCTTTCGCCACCGCCCAGCCTCTACGCCTCTACAACCGCGGCCGCGCAGACGAGCACTACGGCTTCTACACCTACTTCGGCAAGAGCGTGCTGCTGGCGAACGCGTCTTCAGTCTCGGTCCCAGCTTCGAACGCAACAACAACAATTGCATCTCCGAACAACTCAACGTCCGACCTAGCGCCTGCTTCTGATCCTTCCGACGCAAGAGCGCTTTGCACGTTTGCCCACACGCGTCTGCGCGTGAGGATTTGGACGGGTCGGGTCGTGGAGGGCGCTCGAGGGTTGAACTCTACTTCTACTGCTGCTGATGTGGTGCCGGCGTACGAGTCTTCGGCGAATGAGATGAAAGCACCGGGATCTTTTCCTTTGCGAGTGAGTGTAGACTTGGATCGGGAGTCCGGGCCAGAAGGAGATGAGGGTAAGGGAGTGTTTTGCTGGGCGCTTGATGAGGGTGGGAGGGTGTTTGGGCAAGGGGTTAGGATTGCGGAGGGTGCTGGGAGGTCAAAAAAGAGGGACGATGAGGAGAAGTGCGGGTGTGGCTGGGAGAGTTGAGGTGTTTGCTTTGTGTTTGATTTGGTTGTGATAAAGATGGTGTGTGTGATGCTAGACAAATTGGTGATTAAGTAGTAATATTAATGGGGCCAACTCGTTGTTTCCCTTCCTGTCTTCCGCCGTAGGAGATTACTGTCGCCGTCTCAGGCAGATGCTTGTGTGCATCAAGCGTAAACAGGCACTTCGTGAGGCGCGAAGAACTGCGCTTTAGCAGGCATGCCGTCCTTCTCGGCGAAGAGAGCGAGCAAGCCATCGCGGACTTCGAACTCTTCGATCACGGCTCCGAAGCTAGAAAAGCAAAACGTCAGCATACACAAATCGAAGGGTTTCATGAAGCAAGTAAAGACTCACCCATAACAACGAGTCTTATCCAATAGCCCCATCTTCAGCTTCTCGATATCCTTATGGTCCAACTCTCCCAGCCTCGGATCCGTCAGGACCGCCATCCACGCCATCACAGGCGTGATCTCGCCATCGCGGTCCATGGGAAGGCGGTTGCTGAGGTGTAGCAAGTTTGCAAGAGCTCCTGTGCCTATGTTTGCGGGCATTTGGTGCGGATAACGTTCTGCCGGGTTGTGCATGATATGCGAATGAGGCGGAGCCGTTGCCATCAGGGCGTGGCCGGACATGTGCTCATGATCGCCGTCGTCAGCTGGTTCGAGAGGGTGATGGAAGGGCTGATTTTCCGCATTGTGCGAGCGGACGAGGAGGTATTGCATATGTTCCATGCAAGGGCGTTCGAGCCTACGAAGGAAGAACGAATGAGTGGTTAGTTTGCATTTTGCGACTTGCGTGGGCATCGTACCGAAGCGGGTGGGTGATGCATGGGTTTCTTCTCAGCGGTGCGGCGAGGGCGAGGGGTAGGCGCCTGCACTGCTCGGGTCGGGGAAAATGGGATTGCCTTGGGAGTCGTACGTGAGGACAAAGTCTATGCCGATCTGATCGTAGTTGAAGTTGTTATTCGGCAATTGGGTGGGTTGTTGTGGGGGGTTTGCTAATGCTGGCTGAATCGGTCTTTGACCTGGCGGGCTAAAGTTGGTGCTGGTGCTTTCTGAACGAGGGTGGTAGCTGCCCGGTGTGCTGCCTGTGGTGCTCCGACCGTATCCGCTGCTATCTTCGCGTGAGAATGTCAGAGGAACGGCGGCGAAGTCATATGAGATTCCGTGGCTGGCCAGCAGTTCTTTGAGTCGGCGGTTCTCTTCGGCGACGGCATCTCGTTCTTTGGTGGTGGTCGTGAACATTTCTTTCAGGCGTAAGACCTCTTGCTCTAGGGCCTTGATGTACATTTCCTTGCGTTCGCGATGCGTCCTGGACCAAGGTCAGTTGAGCGACTCTGCCTGAATCTGCCAATTGCCATGTGCGATGCATCACATCGTGCCATGTAATTCGTTTTGGAACATGTCAGATCGGACTGGAACTTGAGCTTTGAAACATCAAGCTTGCATATGAGTCCACCTGACACGTCCGATCGAAGGTGAAGCGGCTGGACGAAGATTGCATGTGCGGAAATCCGCGGATGGCAAGTGAGGACGAGTAACAAACCTTTGTGCTTGTCTATTCAGTTCCTGCCGCCGTGTCAAAGCAGGCTTGCTGTCTGGCTTGGGTCCTCGTCGTTTGGGAGGTTGGCCATCTAGTTAATGATTAGTCCAAGTCCGCCGGCCTCCGGAATGATCGGGTATCACCTACCTTTAGTTGGCTTTTTCTCATTGCTGAGGTTTTTGAGAAAGTTGAGCTGGCTCAATGGGCTCGCAGAGTCTTTCTGTGGTGAAGAAGCGTTCTCGGCTGTGTACAATCAGTGAGTTGCTCGGATGTGGTGGTATTGGGTGTACATACGGTAGGCGGACGGGTCCGCATAGTTCGCGCCGGGCTGGGAAGGGTATGAAGCCATTGTAGTGGTCGATGAGGGTCAAGAAAGCAAGCGGTGTACTGAGACAGATAAATTGTCAGTCTGACAGTGGTGGTGGCAGGTCAAGTTACAGTCGCGTCGTTGTCCAACAAATACACGAGGTCAGGTCAAAGATGGATGGCCTAAGGCTAGCTTGGATGCTTGCGGGGTCTAGGCAGAGAGTCTCGACCGGCTTTGACCATTGGAAGCAGGCGTGGATGATGCTTTGGGCAGATATTTGGCTCTCGGGAGAGTTTTGGGTTGTGTCGGAAGCCGGCAGGGCGCAGCTGCAACAATCGAACGACTTACGTTTACCGTGGCGAAGGTGTAGCACTTCGACGCATGGGAGTTCCGGATAACGGTGGCGATGAGAGGACAATGCTGACTGTGTCGTCCGCACTTGGAAGGTCGAGTCGCAGGCGAGTGCGAGTACGGCGACCAGGTACCCGGCAGAGAGCAGCTTGCAGCGCAAACAGCGAAACGAAGGCTGGCAACAGCGACACGAGGAGGCTGATTTGGAATCACAGGCTAAAGGACTGGGGAGATGGGTCCGGCGGGTCGTGCGCGCATATGAGCTTGACCCTGTTTTATTATCTGGCAGGGCCCGTCGAGCGTGCCGTCTTGGTGATGGAGCGGAACGAATGAAGAGGGCGGAAATAAACAGGACGATGCAGTGTTGACTTCAGAGGCTGAGGGAAGGCGGGAAGGCAAAACAAAGGCGTGCCAAAGAATTCAGCGAGCGGCTTCGATCGCCTGTCCGACCGTTTTGTATTTCCATTGATCGACATGAGCGCAGCGCAAGATCGCCTCCCGCGCAAGAGAGCCTGTCGCCGGCTGGAAGGAGTCGAGAAGCACTGCTGCTCTTCCGCGCTAAGCTGCAAAGGTGAAGACCATCTTCTCTTTGGGACATGCCATAGACGTCTTTCAATTGTTACCTTACCATTACACGCCAGCGAGAACGAAGGCTGAACAACTAGACTTGCTTGGTCTCTCTTGGTCATGCACTGCACTGCCCGGGCAGCTATGATTTCATCTGCTCCATGCCACAGTCCGTGCCGCTGGCATATTCCTGTCATGAAAGGCTCTTCGATAGCATGGCTGTGATCACCGGACCTACGCCTGCCACCCAGGCCGACGCTGGACACCACTTATGTTTTCACACTTTTCGACCACGTCCATCTTTTCAAGCCGCTTTCAATGCACGTAACAACATGAAAGCCTCGGCCATGATCAAAATGACGAATTACCTTAACCTTACCCCACTAAAAGTCCCCCGACAGCTTGGGACAGATCTTCCTTCCTGCAGCGTGAACGTCACTCACCAACAACCACCCGACGCCCTCGCTCGCGCTCGTTGCCCAGCCCAGCCCGTGTATGCGAAACACTGCTGCCACCAGGGCAAACGCCTCCCCGTCATGCCGCCCCTACAACCTCTCCTCCTGCTACGCTTCCTATTTCATTTCCTGCCGTGGCTCTTGCACCTATCCGTCGCAAACACTCTGCTCTCGCTCCTCCTCCCCGTCTCACTCCTCTCCCCAACAGCAGCCTACAATGCCTCTTCCCTGATCGCGGCCTCCGTGTGGAAGCACATCCAGCACATCTTCACTCGCGTCAACGATGCTGACATCCTCATAACCGGCGACACCCTACCCGCAGGCGAGTCCGCGATCGTCGTCAGCAACCATGTGGAGTGGTCTGACTTCTACCTCATCCAGGCGCTGGCGTTGCGCGCAGGAATGCTGGGACGGTGTCGCTGGTTTGCGAAGAAAGAGCTGAAATGGGTGCCATTCTTGGGCTGGGGACTCTGGGCTATGGGCATGCCGTTGGTGAGCCGACGATGGATGGACGACAAAAGGGAAATGGACAGGGTCTTCGACGGCGTGGTGGAGAGGAGGTGGCCTATATGTATGTACCATCCTATTCCATATAATCCGCTTCATCCGGTAATATCTTCCTACCAAATCGCTTGTTCCGCCCAGATCCGAGGCGCATCGCAGTCCTCTCACTACAACATTCCAAACACAACCAACTCACCACTAACACACTTCCTCTCTCACCCAAAAGGGCTCATCTCCTTCTCCGAATCCACCCGCCTAACCCCCCAAAAACGCGCCCTCGCCGCCTCCCACGCCTCAAAAACAAACAAACCCCTCCCAAACCACCTACTTCTGCCCCGAACAAAAGGCTTCGCAGCCAGCGTTTCCCACCTGCGCAAAGCACCACACGTGAAAGCAGTCTACGACGTAACAGTCGCGTACGCCGCGCGAAGCGAGCGCAGCGAGGCATCCAAGCGCAGCGAAGCAACCAAAGCACAATCAAACGACAAAGCGAGAGTCAACGGCGCCCATGCGAAACCCTCGCCTCACACCTTCCAAAAACCACCAACTTTCCTCCAAAGTCTCATCCAACCCGACATCTCTTCTCGGTGGAAAACGCTCGTGCACGTGCGGCGGTTTGAGATTAAAGACTTACCGCAGGAAGAAGAGGAGTTGCGACTATGGTTAGAAGAGCGTTGGGTTGAGAAAGGGGAATTGCTTGAAAGCCTGAAAGGGAAATTGGAGAGAGGGGAGAAGTGGGAGGGAGCGAAGGAGGAGTAGTGAGGTGGGTGGGCAGGAACGGAATGGGAGGTGCGCCGGTAATGGAGAAGAACAGGAAGGATGAGGCGATAGCCATGGGCGAGGAATGCGGAAGTGCGTAATGAAATGGACGGTTGGATCTTGCAACGATCTGGGCGCTTTAATTTGACCGGAACGAAGACGGAATTTCCCTTTTCTTTTGGACCACAGGAGGTAGCGTTTTATACCCTTTTTCTTCTTCTTGGACGACGGGATTGGTTACGGCCGAGAGGGATGTAGATATGATCTCGTAGTACGGGTAATTGACAATGCACGATTTGGCGATTGGGGTCTCCATTGAATGTTTCTCTTTTTTTTTTTTTTTGTTCCGGCGTGGACAATACACGAATGACTGGCTTTCGCTACGCCGCGCAGATGAAAATCATCAAGAAATGTGTACAGTTCGATAGATGTCATGACAATGCCTATCCTTTTGATTTCCTTCATGGCCATGTTATTCCACGCGTCTAGTTCAGCTCAACATAGTTGGCAGGGAAAAGGCCTTGCTTGCCGCCGTAGTGGCCAAACCACCAGTCGTCGTCGGGGAATTCCTGGGAAGAAGGTTAGTAACGTGATGTACTGTTGACATTGGCTGAGATTTCGAACTTACAACGCCAGTAATCTTCGCGCCATCAGGGAAGCTCAGCTCGTTATCCTCGGCGGCTTCGTAATCATACTGTGCCGTGGCAGTCTTGCCACCTGCCGCCGCAGGAGGCGCAGGAGGAGGTGCAGCAGCTTCTTGCACAGGAGCAGGGACAGGGGCGGCTGGCGGGGGAGCAGCAGCGCTGCCAGCACCACCACCTTCAACGAGCTCAACGTAGTTGCTCGGGAATAGGCCCTTTTCGCCACGGCTGTTCTCGCCCATCCACCAGTCCTCATCCACCATATCGATGTTGAATACGCGCTCGCCCTCGCGGAGCTCGAGCTCGTTGTCCTCGGCCTTCTCGTAGTCGTATTGGGCGATGGCTTCGTGGCCACCCGCGTTGTCGGCGCCAGCGTGAGGGTCGGGTGCAGAACCAAAGGAAGCGGCTGCTGCAGCTTGGCCAGCACCACGGGCGGGGTCTTCCTCTTCGACTTGGGGCTCGGGCTCCACGGGCTGGGTCTGTGACACTGCCTGAGAAAGAGCCTCGGTGGGCATAGATGGTGGAGGAGAGCGCGTGTCGGCCTTCTCGAGAGGCTCGGGCGAGGGACCGCGGGCCACGGGTCTGGCAATGGGAATCGGGGAGCCGCTGCCCTGAGGGATATCATCCTCGTCGTCGGACTCAGGCATAGGGCGGGGCGGAGGAGGAGGCATGTTGACGTGCTCCTGGGTGGGGTGTCCCTCGAACTGAGGGCGGGCAGGTGGCGGAGGCGCGTCGTCTTCTTCTTCTTCTTCTTCCTCGGGCTGTGGAGCTGGCATCATACCGGGAATGGGCACGCCGCGACCGCCAGCATTTGGTTTGCTGGCAGTGTCAAGAGGCGGAGGCTGAGGAGCACTAGGCTCAGGCGCGCTAGGCATCTCACGAGCAGCACCCATAGGCGGAGGAGCGTCGTTGAAGCGATCACGGATGCTTCCAATGCCACCACTGGGAGCCTCGTTCTGTTCTTGCTGTTGCTGTGGTTCATCTTGACCAGTCTTCTGCTCGCTGATGCCGCTGCCGCCAGTCCTTGTAGGCATTTGTACACCCCACTTTTTACCAGCGTAGCTGCTCTGCCACCCGCCGCTCTGCTGGCTCTGAATCGGGCTTGCTGCTGCTCCAGTGGCCGCAGGTGAGATGGTCTGCGCAGCTCCACTGTTGCCGCGCTCGCGCGCCTTCTTCTCGGCCCATTGTTGAGCAGGAGTCTTGCCAGCCGAGTCGGCAAATGTGCGACCTGCGGCGCCGATGGGCGCAGAGGCAGCGGGAGAAGGCTTGGCCTCGAAGGCGCCAGGAGTAGGAGCCTTGGTGCCCGCAAATGAACTGGTGTCGGTGCCAAAGCGGTTGGCGACCTTGGGCTTGGGAAGAGAAGTCATGCGTTCGGAAGTAGAGAAAGCTGCAGATCGCTCTGCAAGAGACTTGGGTCTGTCATCCTCTTCCTCTGCAGCCGGTACGGGAGGCGGAGGAGAGGACTGCGCAGGCGGAGCGTTCGAACCCTGTGCTTTGCGGCGAATGTCTGCGATGTCGACTTTGCCGACCGGCTCATAAGCGCCCTTGACGGTCGTAGGTCGGTCGTCGCCAGTCGACTTCGCCTGCGCGCGGATGGCTCCAATATCCACCTTGCCAATGGGTTGGTAGCCACCTTTGACGACGTCTGGGTTGGTCGGGGCCGCATCAGGGCGACTTGATCTGGAAGCATCGGGTCCCGACTGCAGCGCACCAATGTCCACCTTGGTAGGCTGGTATGCAGAGCCCACCTTCTCCAATTGAGAGCGGGTCACCTGCGGTGCATCCTCGCCCCAGCCGTCGGCATCTACCTTGGCGGCGGGTGCGGGAGCTCTGCTGCGTCCACCCATTGAGTAAGATCCGGTAGCTCCAAAGCTCTTAGTCGGCATGGCAGGCTTCGACGCAACGGGAGGCCTTGGGCCAGCAGAGGGCGCAGGTGCATCTCCACTGCCACCGCCGTATTTTGATCCCGAGGAGTCGGCAACCTTGCGCACAATGCCTTCGGGTGTGAGGTCCTGGTCGGTGCGAGCAGTGATTTGTACGTGGTATCCGTGGAGCAGCTTGGAGACAGCGTTCATGTGGCTGGTGAAGTAGCCCTTGGTCCGCTCGGGCACGCCTTCACCGCACCAGCAAACGAGCGCGTTCTTGGGCAAGCCGGAGTTGGCGTCCTTGATCTTGACAAAGGCGAACTGGATCTTTCCGTCGGAGAAGTCCTCGATCATATCAATGAGCTCGCCCTCGCCGGTGGTCTGGACCTTGAGCACGCTTTCCTTGCTGGGATCGGGCTGGAAGGCGTTGGCAAGCGGCGCCTGAACGGCGAAGACAGCCCATTGGCCATAGGTGGGCGAGTTTGCGGCAGCGCCTGAGGGGGGAGGCGAGTTGACGATCTTCTGGTAGGAGGCCGAGATGGAGGCGCCGTTCTGGGACAGGTTGAGGGAGGACATGGTGGGCCAGAGGACAGGACAGGTTGCAGTCACGGGACCGGCAAGCTGTGATTGTGGGAGAGGAGAGGATATGAGACTGGCTGGGCGAGTAGAGTGTAGCCAGTCGTTGGAGTGTGTTGTGTAAAGGTATGGCAGGAGTTGGTGTCTGCCTTGCCGTGTAATCAATCAATCCAGCTGGCTTGCTGCCACTGCCACTGCCACTGCCACTGCCACTTCCGCCCAGCTCCAGCCCGCAGCGCTGCCATCTGCCATCAACTCCACAATCATCAACAGCCAAGCTGCATACGTCAGTGAAGGCTGGCTCGCTGGGTGAAGGCCAGGTCACGTGCGACCTGCAGTAAGGACTCGCAGCTTCCAGTTGCCGATGCCGACATGCCGCCTGTCTGCCTGCAGCTGGTCGCCCTACAATTTCGCGACTGGCCAACAACACTCGACCACTCGACCGTCGTGCGCCCTGCTATTCCTCCCCTTCTGCCTCTCTACACACTCATACGCTGCCTCCACGCGCGCCGTCCGGCTGCCTGTTGCGCAACATAAGTACCACCTGCCCTTTCCTCACTGTTGCTGCCAATACCTCCCTTTCTCGGGCTTGCACTCCACCGCGCCCGTCTTCCCTCTAACCTACACAGCACTTCCTCCTCCCTAGCTATGCGCATGTGACAAAGAGCCTGCTTTGCAACACGCGCGGTAGAGTCATGTCTGGAATCAACGGTAGGCAGTCGAGCGAGGCCCCATCCTCCTCGTCTTCTGATCTATACACGGCGCACGAAGAGGCGCTACCAGCGCCTGCAAATGGGAGCATCGCGCCCTCAAAGCCCGCAAATGGCCACGTCGCAGCACCGAATCATCAACCCGCACCGGTCTATGAGGACGACGGAGATTCTTCTTCCGACATGGATGTGTCGGACTCCTCCAGCTCAACGGCATCGGCAGACCTGGAATCAGCCCCATCGCATGCCGGCGCAAAACGCAAGCTGAGTGATGCGGGTATGGATGTTACAAATGCGGCCACTAGCGCCCAGGAGTCTGTCAAGAAGCCCAGGGTGTCTATTCCCGCCGTTGCATTTGGCGTAGCTACCCCCATGGTTGCGGGATGGCCACCAGAGCTCTGGCAGCAAGCTTTCATGCATCTTTCTCCAGCCATGCTTTCGCGCTGCTTGCGCGTCTGCAAGGCCTTCAATTTCTACCTGACCCAGTCGAAGGCGACAAACTCCACGGCCAAAAGGAATGCCCCGGCTACTCGTGTAATGGACAGTGAGGCCGTATGGGTCCAGTCGCGAAAGCATACCTACCACACCCTACCAAGACCTCTCGTTGGATTTTCCGAGCTTCAGATGTTCCAGCTGGTAGGCGGGCAAAATTGCGAATCATGTGGAAAGGCACCTGCCAAAAACCCAGCGACCAATGTCTTCAACGCTGGACCCGGCGAGAATGGCGTGCGTGTCATCTGGCCATTCCGCCTTCGACTGTGTGGTAGCTGCTTCATTAATGAATCTCTCACGGTAAGGAACCATTTTGCTTCTCGAACATCGCCAGGTGATGTCCAGGCTCATAGTAATCCCAGGATATACAAATGCTCTCTACGAAGCATCCTGCAGCGCCCTTGGCCCGTGGCCTTCCTTACGCGTTCCGAACCCCCGATGGCCACTTCATACCCGATCACATCCGCCAGAGTCCGCAAGCTATCCCCGCCCCTCGCATGCAGAAGACATGCCACAAACAAGATGTGGATAACATAACCGCGGAGCTCGACGAAGTAAAGAGCTTTGGCGACGGAGCTGCCGACGAATGGAGAAAGGGCATGACACAGAGAGGGAAAGACGCTATGGTCGATGCGTCTCGATGGGAACGGTGGGAAGGCACTGTGCCTCTCGGCAAAGTGCTTGCAGAAGTGCTCAGGGAGTATGATCTCGCTTCCTTTCCACTGCTATTGGATGAACAACAGCGCCAGCAGCGGCAGTCAACAGGCCAGCCTGCACATGTAAGCGGTGCGCTTCCAGCACCTCCATTTCACGGTAAGCAGGCTTTACCTTCTCATACTATGTCTAATTTCCTTCCATCCTTGAGTGTATCTTCATGCATGTCCTGTGCGAAACAGGGTTTCAATTTGGTTTGCAAGTGATGTAGCGACTGGACAGATATCAAACACGCAGGCGAGTTACATCAGTCACTGACCAACCCACAGGTGTACATCCCTTACCTCAGCCAGTGCATGTCTTTGCCAACACTCAGCCTCAATCACAGCAGCACAATTCACCTTCAATCCAACCTGCACCTTTCGTTCAGCGTACCGTGCGCAGTGCCCACGAAGTCGAAGCCGCTCGTCAATCTCGTCGTGCGGATATTGAAAAGCGCTGTATGGAGCTAGATCCGCCTTTACACGCTAACGCTCTACAACACATTAAGGCATTCCGCGACACAATGCAAATCACCACACCCTTGACTGACATACAGTGGGAGAATATGTTGAAGCCCAAACTTCTCGAGGAAAGAGAAGAGGCAGAACTTCAAGAGCACCAACGAGCCCAGCAGCTAGCTGCTCTTCAGGCCGCAATTCCTTCTGCCATTCCGGATGAAGCTTCTACCCGTCCAGCAAAGGAGGTTTACGATCGCGAATACGAACAGTCCCAGGAGCCCCTGCGCCTCAAGCTGGGTGAGTATGCATCTGATCGTATCAATGGCCACTGGCTTCAAGGGCGTTCTTTGGACCGGGAAAACGCGCCTCTCTTTGCGGTGGATGTGCTACTCCACGTACGTGAACGTTATCTTGAAGATAAGGATGCTGGTATTCTTGCTTCCGTGATTGAAGGCGCAACGAAGTTTCATGGATCTAAGCAGTCCACTCCGCCTTTGGAGCCTTTCCTGTCTTTGGACAACATGAAATGGGTCTTCGACAACAAATGCCGGAGCTACACGGACCGTTACAGGCGCGAGTTGTTCATCTGCGCTGGATGTGCCGAGGAGCGGAAGCCAAAATGGTTCGCTTTTGAGGGTCTAGTGCAGCACTATGGAGCCAAACATACCTCAGCCTTCAGTAAAGGCAACGTCGTTGTTCATTGGCAGACTGCAGAGTGGCCGGAGGACCCTCCATTCTATCCATCCCCGGCAACGTTCATCAGAGCAGAGCGTAAGTTGTCTCATACTAAAGGCCATGTCCGTCCCAAAGGATCTCCTCCGGGCAATGTCGACGATACATACCATACCCCTGCTCCAGCAGCCACGGTTTCGGACGGCCAGATGTTTGCCAACGGAACAAAGGCCTCCGCTGGTCAGAACGGGTACGAGCCTACACCACAACTGCCCGGTGGCTATGGATACCAGTATCAATCTGCGCAACCGCGCATGGACCTGGGTAAAGAAGCACAAGTTGCCAAAATCTCCGCGGATGCCCGTGACATTTGGGATCAATTGGACGGCGTGAAGGACCTTCAAGAATCTCTGGAATGCGTGCGAATGCAGGCTGTGATTCACCATCTCGTAACACGCTTTGTAGGACGCTTTGGCTTTATGCCCAACCTGGACCTTCTCACCGACGCCTTGGCCACCAATGCCTTGATGAAGCCGATCAAGAGCACGCACGCCCTTGCATGCAAATCGTGTGTATCTGAGAGAGCCGAAGTCACTGGCCAGACTTCCTATTACGCACGCATTGTCAACATGAAGCTGTATAATCTCAGCGCACTTGTGACACACTTCAAGCTGACACATCAATCTTATGGAGCTCTTGAATGGGACAAGGATCTTATTGAACTACCGGATGGCCCTTTGGTTGGAGACCTCATCCGCAGTCCAGGCATGGATGACAACAAGCTGGCCCTTGTTGCTGCAGCGTTCCCTGCTTCGTTCTCATGGCCCCTTCCTCGCATCGGTGTGGTGAAGGAGGCGCCTCTGGATTTAGGACCTGACACCGGACTTGCCAGCAGACTGGTCAAGAAATTTACGAAAGGCCAGCAGCAGGGCAAAAAGAAAAAGAAAGGCCAGGCGTTCATGCAAGATAGGAATGGCTCGACCGAGCCCAGTATGGAGCCAGCTGAGGATGAATACGACCCGCGTCGGCCCATGTTTGTCAACAAGAAGCCTGCAGCGTTTGACCCGTCTCGCTTTGACACCGATCTTGTCCGGAAGGAAGAGTCGCCCAAGAGCAGTACCCCTGGCAACTTCAACCTTGCTCCCGAGACGCTTGCTGCACTCAATGCTTTGCAAACCAATGCTGCAGCTAGGCCCTCCGAGCCGCAGTCAGCCATACCGCAGAGAAGCCCTTCCGTAGGACGACCGGCGTCACGAGGCCCAAGTGCACAGCCTGCACCTCCGACCTCGCTGCCACAAGTCACGCCAGACATCGCTGCTATACTGGCCTCTCTGACTGGTCAGACTCAAGCAGCACCGGCCTCGGCCACACCAACTTCTGCTTCCACCCATGGTCCACCTCGCGCGTCAAGACAGCCGTACGACCCATATGCACAGCAGGCGTCCCCAGCCTATACCCGGCCAGAAAGCAATCGCTCTGCCAGCCGCTACGTGTCTGGCGCTAGCTACTCAGGCTCTGTCGAGCCAGCACCCGCCCACTACGACGCCCACGACCTACAAGCAGCCCTCACTCGCAACACCCACAACTACACCCAAAACGCCCATCCCACCTATACCGAGCCCGCTCCAGCTCCTGCCCCTGTTTACGCCGCACCACCGTCGCAACAGCGCTCTCCGCCACGCTACCGCGTAATCTACGAAGAAGAGCAACCAGACTTCCAACCCGAGCACCAACGCCACAACTACCGCCCCTTCGACGGTCAACCCGCACCCGTCCAATACGTCCCTATCTCCGAAGCCGGAATGCCATACCGCTACGAACAGTACCGGCCTCCACCACCCCCGAAACAAATCTACGTCGACCAATACGGTCGGCCCGTTGAGCTTGTGCCCATCGACGCCGCTCCTGCTCCTGTGCAGTACATGCCGCATCCTTACGAACAACAACAGCTGCAGCAGGATCAACACTACGCACGAGCGCCAGAGTATGCACGACCGAGCTATGCTGGTGCGCCACCGCAGCAGTATTCTACCGCTCCGCCGCCGCATGCTCCGTATCAAACAATGTACTATGAGGAGGCGGCGCCGCCGCCGCCTGCGCAGCAGCATCATCAGGCGAGGTATGTTTATGAGGATGACGCGAGAGGGAGCGTGCCTAGAGGCTAGGAGGCTGTTGGGCTATATCGAGGGGTTGGTTTGGAATTGGCGTTGGCCAAGTGCGAGGCAAAGACGGAATTGGAGTGGAAGGACATTGCCAGCTGGGGGTTTCTCTGTTTGCGCTTTATCCGTCTCATCTACTAGAGTATTACTTGAGCGAGCGATTGATGAAAGATGGACATGCCGTGCAAACGGTGCGATTTGGAAGAGATGATAAAACTAATGGCGATGCATTGAGGAGTCAAGAGACCAAGGACGTACTTTCTATGTAATACCCACCTGTACGAAGACTCAACATTGAAGTGTATCAGCAACATGTAGTCTCGCACGGTACTTTTCCATGCAGCCTTCCATCTTTCGCGGCTCGTGGTGAGACTTACAATGAGTGACTTTGGGCTCACTATATATGCATGTCATACCATGATACCTGTCATCTGGCAAGCCTGATTCTACAGATCGATGGTAATACTCGCAGTTTGCTCCCATGCTTCCTCCGTAGGCTTGTCTGCTTCTAGTACCGCCTATCAGTGGCCCTAACCTTCTTGAATGAAAATACTACACTAAGTAGCTGCTTATGACTTCGCGAGATACTAACACATTTAAGTAAGTATCTCAGTGGTTTCAACCCCTTTAAGAGTGAGCATGTGCTATATATAGTAGCTGCTCATACGTACGTAAAAGAGAAAGCAGACAAAGCTACGGATAAGCAGAGGTTTCACACATCCACGTGACCTGCACCACTGGACATGTCCTCGCAATCGTTCCAATGCCTCTCCTTCGAACAGCACCGAAAGTTATCACATCGCCAACCGCATGCGCTAACAACACCGACGTCGGTTCCTCAGCAGCAATACATACCACTCTCGCCCAAACATTCCCTGACAATCTTGTTGTATGATATTACCTCGAACCTGTGGGTCAGAAGGAACATCTGTGAGTGTCATGCGTTTAGCATTACGATTAGACATCATCTGATCGTCCCGCTTCCAGTTTCTGGGGACAGGAATGTTATAGTTCTTGTGTATGCAATGTTGGTGACAAGTCCTCGTTCGTGCATAAGCTTTATTGAGAGACCGCGGGATGTTTTCATGAGAAGGACAGAGTGTATGGGTACGAATTGACCAGATTGCGGAGATCCCTACGAATTATCGCTAAGTAATCTTCGAGTGACCTCCAAGCACAACCATCTCCAGCCTGCGTAACCCTGATCTGAAGACCTGGACGATTCTTCTCCACCAACAGACGTCACCCTCCGTGGGGAATATTCGCAGCCCAGGTGCCCCGGAAGGCGTCTGACGGCTGAAAGGCTAAGGAACGTAAGGCTTCAAGGAGTATAAAGACGCGTGCGGCGGCAAAAATCGCCCAAAGCAACCAGATCCACAGCGAGTTCCAATTGGAGGCCACCGGGTTCTTCACGTCGAGCGCTCGCTGAAGCTTTCTCAAGCCTAGCAACCCACTCAACCGTCCTATTATACTTCGGAAAAACATAGCAGGTATTGCTGTGATGGTAACAATAACGCTCGCCCTCCAAAGCGTTTTCTCGATCGGTCTTGGGTACTCAAAGTCCCAGGCAATGAAGTGTAGACTGCCAAAAATGAAAATAGCGCTGACAGATGAGAAGACAACGTGAATGCTCCGTGTCCCATGCATTGCATTATTGGGTATTGCAGAGTCCTTGCGAAACAAGCCGTACACGTCAGGCCCGGCATGAGCAATGCTTGTCAGCTCATCCGAGGTCGGATAACGAGCAGCCTCGATCACCAAGACCGTCTGAACATCTTTCGGTCGGTTGTATGTCAAGACAAAGGCAAAGATAGAGCATATCGCAAAAGCTAGGGTGAGAACCTCGAACTGGGTGATAGGTATGTCGTATGCTCGCCGAACACTAAGTTGGATGCAGAACCATGCGATTTGACCGATTGCCAGACACCTGACAAAGATGCTCGATTTGTCGACGTCTTTGATCTTGTCTTCGGAGATCGATGGAAGCTTCGCGACGATGCCGTGCTCACGGGCAACCAGCAGCTGGCGAGCACTAAGTACCCATTGATCAGTGCAAAGCGGCTTGAGATTCGAAAGCCAATGAGAAACATCAACCTGGAACGCTTCGAGGTCCTCTTCAAATATACTCGTCCGCAAGGCCTCGTATGATGATTTTGCTCTTTTCATGTTGACAGCGTCCAGCTGCCGGTCCAAGGTTCCAGAATAGTACCACGTTGGCAGCCTGTGAGGGCAGCCACGGAAGACACCCCAGATCAATCGTTTCGGGGTATGCAGCGGGCCCACTGCGTGAGCCGGATCGTCACCAGCACAGCTCTGGGGCAGGGACCCTGGCGATGATTGATCTTTCTTCGGAGCCGAATTGTGTTGCAAGCTGTTTGTTGATGACTCCGCAGGAATTGGAGGAGACCCCGCAGGATCCATGGCCTTACTATCTGCCAATGTGTCATTCAATGTACCGGACTCCAGCGTTTTCTGCTTCGTTGAAGCTTCCATCAACGATTGTAAGATCGGCTGGATGTACGTCAGCCACCAGTACGACTGCTTGCGGTCTTGTTCAATTAGCACTTTAGCATTCAAGTTGTACATAAACCGAACAGTAATGATTGGAGGTTAACCTACTCTTGATGCAGGCAGATCCTACGACACAAGGCACCTCTTCCGTGTTTTCGATAACGGCATATTGCGCAGGGCGTTCTGTGTTGGGACCGAAGGCGACCACAAACCCACCCATATTGGCCAGCTGTGTATGCGATTTGGTCCAGTCCACACCATCAGCCTCCCCCCATTCCTCGAATGTCTTTTCCAGTGTTCGCTCACACACAACACCATCGAGTGCTTGAGCAAATGGCACCTCTGGCGCCAGGATGTTGAAAACCATCCATTTCACTTGCGTGAACACGCGGTCGATAGTGCGGAGATATTTCTGCTTCCTGTTTGCTGGCTTGATTTGTAGGGGGACGTTCAAGTGCTGCACTGACAAGGTGCATAGCACTATGACAGCAATGCAGCTCCATACGATGTCCAGTGTCCCTCTGGCGTTAGGTGAATTTACGAAAACCGTACGAGCGGGCGGGAGGGTGCAATCAATGGTGAAATTCTGCATTGTAGGGTCTTTCTAGTCGGCGGAGTATAACGTCGAATTCTAGAGAGGGCTGCGAGGACGGGCGAGATAAATCAGGCTGGGAGCGACTTTAACATTTGATTGCGAGCGTAGGGCGTACGTAGGAAGCCAGCCTTGCATGAACCTCAGGTGATGCGACGTGGCACACCGTGGCGCCATGATAAGGCCATCTGTAGGTTGAGAACGAATCATTGTCGGAAGATTGTTTTGTACTGACTGTGTGCACGGAATAGCTCCTGAGGTCAGGTACACAGCTCTCGCCACGCCTGGCCCATAGAAGTCCTCCTTTGGTGATATTATAAGTCGTTGGCTCACCGTCTCAATAGTTCAAAAAGCCTCCTTCTAGGGGTATGATAAGTCACCCGTGATGCATGTCCTCAGCCAAGCGACGAAGCAGCTGAGCTGTGTCGAGTATCCATCACGCTCGCGGATTTTATGCAAGTAAGCATGCGCGCCTTCGGCTGATGAAACGTACGCTGCCGCCATAGAGAAATGCTCAGCCACCGTCGATCTTGATCTCAAAAGCACCGATCGGAAATGGGTGCGCTAGTAGCTACTTATATGCCAATAGAAATTTCACGCAATTCAGCTGTCTTGTTGAACAGAAAGAACTCGCATAGTATAGTACATGTAGCTGCCTATGTGTTTGGTCACACATGACGGAAAGCAGACAAACTTACGGACCAGGGAAGGTCAGATCAACTAATCCTGACCCTCGACTTCCTAGGGACATGTACGCCAAGATGTCGTTATGACTGCTATACATGACCTCACTCCATAGCATGGGAAGTTTTGAGGCGTTATTGTCTTCGAGAATCTGGGATTAAGTGATGTTCGCGAATATGATCGGCGGGACATGAAGCGCAACTTGTATACTATAGGTAGGCGAGATGTGGCGCTGATCGGGGAATCGGGGATGAGAACAATACATGCCAGCCTCTCATCGAGCGCCCATGAAGTATCGATTAGAATGTGCATTCGTTCACATTCACGTCTATCTATCAACACCCAGCCGTAAATTCCTTCTTTTTGAATATGCCACGATGCCTCATACCATCCGCGTTCATCGTCATCATCGTCATCAAGGACATACGCAAACGTATTGAAATCTTACTCCTCCTCTTCCTCCGCTTCTTCCAAAGCCAACCAGGCAGTCCGACACTTGACCGCCTCGGCTCTAACACTCCTCTTACCATCGTCCAGCACAGCCATCAACCTCTTGACGATTTGCCTCCGGAACGGCACCACGGCCTCGCGCTTCAACTGCTTCGGCACAAGTGCAAGGCACTGCAGCGCACGAGCACGAACGTGAGCGGTGTTCGCAGGCGCAGCAGTCGAGTTCAGTAGTCTTGTGATGAGAGAAGCGGTGTGCTCTGCAACCAGAGTGGGAGAGTGCATGAGCAGGGACTCGAAAATGACCAGCGAGGATGCTTTGACGGGTTGATCGGCGAGGTCAAGAGTTTGGAGAAGTGGAGCAACCAGGGAGGGGAGCGCGGGCTCGAGGATGGAGTAAGGGAGGTGAGAGAGGATACCGGACAGGGCGAGAAGGTGGTTCTGCTTGTTCGTTTCTGGAGTGGCGGTGCGAGCTGCTTCCACAATAGGCGTGACAAGTTGACTGAAGGCCTTCTGCTTATAGAGACCGGAGATGATGCAGTGGTTCGTCTTGGTGAGAATGTCGTCGGGTGCGAGAAGGGTGGCGAACAGGCGGGCGCTGGTGGCAGAAGCGGTGGGAAGGGGGCGGAGGAGGAGTTGCAGGTAGGAGGATGTGAGAGCTGAGGTCTTGCCTTGAATGAGGAGGGCTTTGACAACAGCGAAGGAGAGAGAGATTTTTTGGGGGTTGGGGTTGTCAGAGAGGAGGGCTTCGACGTCAAGGCCTGCTTCACGCAAGACTGCGTGCATGGCCTTCGGGTCGGCGAACTTATTGATCAACAAAGTGATGTGTCGAAGTAAGACGCCGTGGCTGGGATCCAGTCTCGGTGCGTTGGACACTATGCTGGCTTGCGCCTTGAGCACGTTAAGGATGTCTGCTGTTTCGACTACTTCGGGCCGAATTGCTGCGTAGTAGTACAGCGAGAAAGGCGCAATGGCGCGGATAGTATCTTGTGCCACGCTTCCCTCTTCCACAGCAGGCGATAGCCATTGCATAGTTGTGTTGTAGATCGTACTTTGGAAATGGGAGATCTGTGACCTCAACAGAGTGTTGCAGATACGGCCAATGATCTCAAGTTCTGTGGCATCCCATTCTGCAACGGGAGTCTCCTGGATTTGACGCAGCAGAGGTTCTGCGTAGCCTGAGAAGTATGCGCTGCGGATCGTACCGTTTTCCTGAGCAGGCGAGCCGTAGGTGAAAGCGTAGAGGATTGCCATCAGAAGAGCCTGCTGATATGCCTTGGCAGCGCCCTGCTGCCTCGCTGCAGAGTACCTGTTTTTCAACCTCAACACGATTGTGTCGAACGCCTCTTTAGCGCTGCTCAGCCTTGCAAGTGCCTCTAGCACAGGTGTGTATGAGTCGTCCTGCGGCACATCAGGCAACTTTGCAACGAAAGCTGGCATAGCCTTCTCGCTCACCGCGAGGGGAGCAGTGTAAGCCATCTTGGTCAAAGCATCAATGGCTTCTGTGCGAATGTCTCCGTGGCCATCGAGATGTTCGTTCAGCACGACATTGGTGATTCCCTCTACGATGCGGTTAACATCTGCCTCCGAGAGCAGAGACCCCACAGCTGATAGCTTGACAAGGCCGTCCAGTGATGCCAAACGGAACGACACTTCCGCCTTGGGGGCGTTCAAAAAAGCAGGCAGCAAAGCTGCGAGCGCCTCGTCGCTGTATGACCGCAGTCCTTCCAGAATGAGTGTGTCGCCAGCGGCTGTGGTTTCAATATACGCCTTTAGCATGTCATTGTATACCTCCAGTAAGCCTCTGCGCTTGGAAATCGACTGAGACGACTTGAAGAGTTGGAACAACGTGGGCAGGACTCCTTTGGCAACCCTGTCTGCGACAACAGGAGCAGCCGAAGACACTGCGTGGAGAATCCTGCCTGCCGACTGCGACTGCTTAGTTGGTGCGTCCTCAAGATGTTCGTTGCACTCCTTCAAGATAGGGCGGAGGTAAGCGGTCAAGGGCCCGTCGAGGCCAGTAGAGAATGAAGTGGCTATCAAAGCGAGCGCTTTTAATGCTTCCACAGCAAGGTCTTCCTCCTGCGCGGCCAGAATTTCGAACTTCAGAGCATCCCACAGAGTCACCGAGTAGAGATTGATGGTCTTGGGCTCGTATCCCACGATGCAGGCTTGCAAAGTGTTGAGGACATCGCGCTTAGTGTTCATCGAAGACGAATCAAGCTTGTCCAGAAGCGCAGGGAAAGCATAAGGTGCGAAATCAGAAGTGGCCGCAATGCAATCTCTCAGCCTATCCTTCAAGTGCTGCGCAGTGATCCCGTATGGATCATCCGGAGGAGGCTTGAAGGTGATTGGGAAATAATTGAAGACCGAGTCGAACAGATCCTGAGCCGCGCTCGAGACGTCCCACTCCATCATTGGCACCTGCAAGAGGGAAAAGACGATCATCAGATTCCTGGGGTCCTTTTCGCCTTCGAAGAAAGCAATGAAGTTCGCAAGGAACATGGGGTCCTGGTCATGCAATTCTTGGATAGCCTTGCGGTATTTGGCCATCAGAACATCGATGAGCTGAAGCACACTGTAGCGCTCGCTCTGGAGCTTGAACTGTTTCAGCGGTGTCGTATTGCTCATGAAAGTGGTCATGACTTTCTGTGCCGTGGCTGAATCCCATTTGCCACGTTCCTCAAGAGCCAGCAATGCCCTCGAAGAGGACCCAATGCCTTCAACATCGCCCCCAACTCGGCCCAACACGAAGTCACAGAGAAGCCGTCTCTCCTGGCCAGAAAGTACCCGTGGTCCCACTGCACTTAGCACGTCTGCCAGATAGGCGACGGAATGGCCACGGACTGCGGCATCGTTCTTGTTGTTGATGTACTCCTCCAGGCTAGTGATCAACTCGATCAATTTCAGTTCCTTGGACTCCAGTTTCTGTGCGCTGCGCAAGGCGACATTTTTAGCCTCGGTCTTGTTCTTGTCTACCTCAAAGAGGTACAGTTGAATGTCGGACATTTCTCCCGCATCGCTCACTCGTTTCACACACGCTCAAGTCGCTCTCAGCAAATGACTGCGATGGCGCCAAGCGATATCGCTGGCCGCGCTACGTCAGAACTGGCCAGTCGCACGATTTTCTAGTGTCAGCGAAGACGGGAACAGCCGTCTCTAGCGCAAACTCAAACGCCCCGGCGTTCGGGACTTGCAATTCGTTTGCGCAAATCTTGAAGTCAAGTCACTCAGTGAAATGGATTTGTAGAGCGTGATATCATTTGTGTCCATCTTGAGCGTCTGACCTGTCTGCGTTTACATGAGGTCAACTGCAACGCCGCCTTGATCTCCCGTCCTTCTTTTGCTTCCACATCAACGTCCGACAATGGCCGCTCCCAACCCTGCTCCTGCAGGCTCATGTAAAGTCGTCCTGGCTGCGTCGATCGCCAAACCTTTGTCTGCAGAGGTTCAGTCTACCCTCGAGACTCTTGACAGGAAACCTCACCTTCATGGCTTCCTGGCTAACAAGGACCCGGCTGCACGCATGTACGCCGAGTGGACTGGCAAGACATGCAGGGACAACGGTTTCGACTTTACCCTGCGTGAGGTCGAGCGCGAGGATCTCGAGGACGAACTCAGGAACGCCAACACCGACGATGCCGTCGACGGCGTGATTGTCTACTACCCCGTCTTCGACTCCAAGCGCGACCGTACTCTTCAGTGGACAGTCAGCATGTACAAGGACGTCGAGGGTCTTTCGCCACAGTTGATCAGCAACATGTACCAAAACATTCGCTTCCTCGACCCTCCCAACAACCTGCAAAAGTCCATCCTGCCCTGCACACCTCTGGCCTGTATCAAGATCCTGGAACACCTGCGTGTCTACAACACCTTCCTCGACTATGGAAAGCGCCTCTTCGGACGCCGCATCACCGTCATCAACCGCAGCGAAGTTGTTGGCCGCCCACTTGCGGCTCTCCTTGCCAACGATGGTGCTGAGGTCTACTCTGTTGATGTCACTGGCGTGCAACGCTTCAGCCGTGGAAGCGGACTCAAGAAGCAGAAGCACGAGGTCCAGGACATGGAAGGCTGGGGTCTCGAGCAGTGCCTGCCCATCAGTGACGTGGTCATCTCTGGTGTTCCTGGCGACAAGTACAAGGTTCCCACGCACTTGGTTAGAGAGGGCGCTGTCTGCATCAATTTCTCCAGCGAAAAGGTAAGGCATTCCTGTGATGATGGTGTTCCAAAATCTCTTGCTGACTCTCATTCGAAGAACTTCAACCCGGATGTCAAGGAGCGCGCATCGATATACGTTCCTGCAATTGGTAAGGTGACGATCGTCATGCTCTTGAGAAACTTGGTCCGTCTGGTCCAGAACCGCCCACTCAAGAATGGTGTTGAGGCTGCTGCTTAGGTTTGGTGCTCAGAATCGATTGGTAGCATTCGCATTGCGTAACGATGGTGGCGTTCTGGTGGGTCACGTACTTGGGAAGTACTCGGAAACTGAAGGATGGTATGACTATAGATTATCAATCGTTGTTATGATCTCTGGTTTCATGGGCCATGAATTTGTCAGTGACAGAGTCTGTCATGTGCAGTGGTTTGCTATGTGCTCAAACCTGATTCTTCCGTGCTCTAGAATTGCAGCCACTGGTAGCAGCACAAAATCCCAAGTTCGTCTGAGCAAAAAGACGCCGTTCCATTCGCAAAAACGGCGAGTGACAGATTGAACGCAAAAAGGGCAAAAGAACAGGCACCTGCCAGGACTCGAACCTGGGACCTCTCGCAATCAGTGGTGTTGCACCCTAAGCGAGAATCGTAACCACTAGACCACAGGTGCTGCTGATTGATGGAAGCTGGAAGCTTGCGCGGGACAAGAAGCTTGTTCCAGGGCGTAGCAGATCACAAGCGCAGTTGATGAGGTACTGTGAGTGAACGATCAGTATGCACGCGCAGGATCCGCGATTCATCTGGTAGGTGCGGCTGTGGATCACGGCGAGTCTTAGATGTCTGTTCCCAGTTGAGGCCAGGGCGCTCTCGGAAAGCCTCACTTCCTTGTTGGTCGGGGCAAGGTGTGCATTGCAGGAGGGGTTCGCCACCGGTCGATGATCAGTAAAGGCGTGCTGTGTTGAAAGGTTGGTGATATCCGCGATTCGAGCTATTTTGAAACATCAACAGCCAGCTCTGTACGTCTAGTAGCAGTTGATGCTTGACGGACGGCCTATTGGCTCAGCGAAGGGATGGCGGGAGCGACATCGTGATCGTGTCTCGAAGGTCGCGACGAGATCTCGAAGTCAGGTCATTCGGGTGTGAGCAGCAGCGTCTTTGGACGTCGGGAAGCTGGTTGCGAATTGGCCATGCTGGAGACCGTGACCAAGAAACTCTGTCTGTCATTGCAAGACAGAAGAAGTACAAGTTGCGGATGGAGGCTGGAAGTCAAGTGCACCGAGGCGAAGATGGGGTGACGTCTTGAACCGCGGGCAGGTGCAGCTGGCGCCGGTCGGGGAATTCAATGCCGACATGCGCGAGAATTAGAGGAATTAAATCGACTTTTGCGACACTACCCTCACACGATCACCACCAAGTACAACCGACACCATGTCGAAGCGCAAGAGGTCGCAAGACGACACTGGCGCTCTCGGTGTAGGCCAAACCCTCTCGCGACTGAACGGCGAATCACTACCCGCCGACGCGAAGGCTGTAGACGGCACCAACGAAGAGCGCAAGGATCCCGCAAATGGCGACAACGACGACTGGGAGGTTGCTGGCTCGAAGCGTTCAAAGAAGCGCAAAAAGGCGCCTACAAAAGAGAAGGGCAACTACCCAGAGATCGGACATTCTGCGCATGCGAGGTTACAGAGCTATGTGAAACTCTACGACTTGCAGAACCTTGTGCTCTACCTGCTAGCGGACGGCACTGCACCGCAATGGTGCTCTATCAAGCATCACTCGAGTGTGCGCAAAGTAGTCACGTTGATGGTACCTGGTCTTGAAGCTGGCATGTTCAACGGCGCGATACCTCTTGATTCGGTCGATGCTCAACTTGAAACTGCGAAAGAGGACGAAAAAGACGTGAAAAAAGACGAGCAACAACCTACAGAGAGCGAAAGCGAAGCGAGTAATGGCATTTTGCTCGGCGCTCAACTCTTCAGCGGAGCTTCTGCTGCAGATGAGAGCGTGGAAGTGAAGGCGCTTCCACGACCTGAACCAGTGGTATTGACTTCCAAACCTGCGCCTGTTGCTCGTCGCAAATTGAATATATCTCCGGACGATTACTACCCAACAAAGCTAGTCGAAGAGCAAGTGCCAGAGCCACTTCTTCCGATCGGTCAAACGTTCCATCATCTGTGGCCTATAAAGTCGCCAGGTGACGATCGGAACTCGCGTATGCATTCCCCAATGGCTGCCATGCTCACTTCAGCAATTCCCAAAACGAAGGAAGATAAGAATCGCAAAGGCCCGCAATACCCATCGGAAGGTCGAAATTGGAAGAACAAGCGGACGCCCGTGACTGAATTACTGGCAACAACTGCAGAGCTGATGGATGAAGGATATGTGATGCATCCTGCACACTTTGCCGAAGATCGTGACCTCGGAAGAGCCGAATCAGAGAGCAGACAGACCAACAAGAAGACAACGGAAGACGGATGGGTTGACACCAACGGTGTCAGCAAATTCTCGGATGGGGATGCACCGGAAGACGAGATCGAGAAGGGCTCTCTCACACAGGGCAGAAAGGTCCTGGCCATGGACTGTGAGATGTGCATCACCTCACCTGAAGGCATGACACCGCAGGAATTCAGTCTTACTCGCATCAGTATCATCGACTGGGATGGCCAAACCGTGATGGACAAGTTCGTCAAGCCAAAGAACCCAATCACCAACTATCTGACACAATTCTCGGGTATTACACCAGAGATGCTGGAAGGTGTCACTACGACTCTTGAGGATGTGCAGCAAGAGCTTCTCGAACTTCTCACACCTCAAGCTATTCTTATCGGGCACAGTCTGAACTCCGACCTCAACGCTCTTCACATCACACACCCATTCATCATCGACACCGCACTCCTCTTCCCTCATCCTCGCGGCCCGCCGCTCAAATCTTCTCTCAAATGGCTTTGCAGTAAATACCTCTCTCGCGAGATCCAGAAGGGATCGGGATCAACCGGCCATAACAGTGTCGAGGATGCCCGCGCTTGCTTGGATCTCGTCAAACAGAAATGCGAGAAAGGCAAGCTATGGGGAACATCCGAAGCCGCAGGCGAAAGCATTTTCAAGCGTCTTAGTCGCGCCATCAGGCCAAAGCGTGACAAAGTCAACCCCATCGGTGATGATGAGCACAGAAATGGTGCAGTGGTAGACTGGGGTGAGCCGATGCGTGGCTTCGGCTCGCAAGCGAAGATTACAGTTGGCTGCGAGAGCGATGCGGACGTTGTTGCCGGAGTCAAGCGCGTGCTGGCGGGCGATGAGACGGGCGAAAGTATGCCGAAAGACGGTGTCGACTTTGTGTGGGCCCGCATGCGCGAGCTCGAGGCCCGTCAAGGCTGGTGGAATCGCTCCAAGGGCGTCGATTCGGATGCACTGCGCAGCTCAACAACAGCTTCTAGCACCGACACGCCACTCGCCGACGTTGTTGCTCAGACAAGCAAGCACATTCGCGAAATTTACGAGTCCTTGCCGCCTTGCACCGCGTTCATCGTGTACTCTGGCTCCGGCGACCCAAGAGAGCTATCGGAGTTGCAAGGGCAGCAGAACCAGTTCAAGCAGGAGTTCAAGGTCAAGAAGTGGGATCAATTGAGCGTGCAGTGGACGGACACGGAGGAACAGAAGCTGAAGAAAGCTTGCGAGAAGGCGAGGAGGGGAGTGGGTTTTATTGCTGTCAAATGAACGTATAGGAGTTCAGGCACTGGCTGAGCGCAATGTGCAGCGCTCATCACATCGATGGGTGATGTCATGAGAACTCCAGGTTGTTAGGATTGGCCATCGCCATGCAGAGCGAGAAGTCCTGTCGAGTCTTCCATCCTTTCCATTCAAGATATCGAACCATTCCATCAAGAAATCTTGCTGCCTCTTCCAACGATTGCTTCGACGAACCCTTTGTAGCTGGATCACTGGCCATCTCGTAAAGTTTACCAAGCTCGAAAGTTTTGGGCTACAAGATCGATTTTCGCAAGAGCTTCGTCGATACCTCTGGCTTCCAGCTTCCTCGCGACCCTTCCATCTCTAGAACTGCCTCGGTGTTACCTGATACTCTGAAGAAAGAGAGCCGCATCTTTGTCAGTGAGAAGCACGGAATCTGAAGGTAGACAACAAGTCTGGGAAGACGGCTTAAGAGGTAACGATAGTGCTTCAAGCTTGGGGATAATAGGGTAACACGGATGGACGCCTCTTCGGCTTCGCACGGTAGTTTGATGCATTTGGAAGGTGTATCTATATGTGCTACTCAGACCCCGAATCACTGGGTTCTGATCGTTCTAACGCTTCTTCGTACACGCGAGAACTTGCTTTCCTGTCTTCTTCGATACATCGAATCATCTCCTCAAGATGCTTTGCCTTTGCCTCAAGTGGCTGCTCGAAAGAGTACCCCGTCGCTGGGTCATTCGCCCTCTTGCGGGTTTGGAGAAGCTCGGCTTGCAGGGTTTGGAGCAAACTCTTTGTTCTGACGATATGAACGTCTAGGTATTTCAGAGTCTGTGTGAGCTTCACACCAGGAGCGCCGGACTCCTTGGTGGACTTCGATGCTTCGTGCAAGCTTCCCGTTTGGTTGACAGCTTTTGCGAGGTCCAGCTGTCTCTGTGCGTCTGCGATCATCCAGTCCCATTTGGCAACGGTTTGGTATGCCAGGGATTGCCTCTTGCCGAGAATTTCGATGTATTTTTTCATCTTCTTCAGACCGTTAGAGTTGCCGTTCGTTTGAGCTTTGGCTTTGCGTTGATAGTACTCCAGCTCGCGGTCATAAAGCCATCTCCACATCTCCTCTGCTTCGTCGCATGCTTGTTGTCGAAATAATTGAAGCTTCCTTATGTGATCTTCAAGCTGCACGACCGCACCGGGCTGATCAGGAGTCCAATCGTAGTTTTTCGATGCATAAGGGACGGGTTCGACATCTCCAGAAAGCGCTACGGTCTTGTGGGGTCCATTTGATTGGTTCGGAGGTGCATACAGCACTTCAGACACATCCTTCCTCAAGTTGAGAGCCCTGCAGGCCATCTGATCGCTCACAGGCGTTATGCGATCACGCAGTGCAACCAGGGTTTCGGGGCTGAGAGTGATTGATCCTTTCCTAGCCTCCCTAAATGCTTCCTGCGCATTGAGCCCACTGACGACCAGCTCCCGAAGAACTTCTGATTGGTAGGACATCTTTTGGAGATTGGTCTGAAATTTTGTTTCGTTGTCCATGTAGTTCGACAAGCCGCTGGAGTAGATCTCCCGTGCAGCGTAACAAGAGTTGGCAAGAGAGATACCGGCGATGCCATGGACCGCGTACCACACTGGTTGGCTGAGTCCTAGAATTAGACGCGATCGGCGACCTGCTATGAAAAGACCCACAACAGCGCCTAAGATGCTCCAATTGTCCTGGTCGAAATGCCCGATTCGATCGAAAAGTGCGAATTTCGGTGGCTCGATATGGCGGTAGCGAAGGTACATGCTGGCCATTTAGCGTTCTCTATCCTGATCACCGAAGCTCAAGATACCACTAATGGCAGCTGCGTACACCGTGGCCCTGATGGCAAGGCTGACCGATCGTGCGCCGAAACTACGATTTGATAATTGCGGGTATGTCGATGCCGTGCGGTTGACGAAGCCGTATGTGGCAACGCAAAGGACAGATGAAACTCCATAGGCGAGACTGCAATGAGTCCCGCCGACTGCAACAAACGGAGAAGGGACAGAAATGCATGATTCTGAAGGGCGACTGTCCACAGGGTAAGCCGGATGGAGCCCTTCCCACGTGTGCGGTAGCAGTCTCATTACTGCGGTTTCGATTTCGTTTGAAGCATGCAATCAGCTAAACGCAGAAACGAACTGGCGCAGCGCAGGACATCAGGAGGTTCTTGGGCATTACTTATCCTTGTCGTTTGCATGTTAAGATGCGACTGTTAGCCTGCATAATTGCCTCAGGCACCGTAACACCACACAGCAGCATGAGGCAAGGTATGCGCGCCTAGCAATTTGTGGCCAGGGGCGGCTGGTAGCGAATGCAGAGTAATTCATCCAGGCTTCATCCAGGCGCCGACTCTGCAGCAATATGCATCGGCAGAGATCCAATGATCTGTTTCTTTTGTTTTCCTGTATCTAGTTATTCCAGACCTGTCATGAGTCCTTTGAACATTTGGTGAATGACCCACACCCACAGTGACATGCGTTGCTTATCGGACATGAGCTGCCGAACGCAGCTTGTAGACCTAAGACTTACCTCTCATGAGTGCTTCCACAATCGCCATTCACCTACACTGGAAAGCCAGCCAATGTATAGGCGTGAGGCCATTGGTTGGAGTATCAACGTAGATCTGGTAGAGTGGCGCCTGCGTGCATACCAGTACATCAAAAACTGTATGAATACCCTTCGCACCGAGCGAGGTCAACTGTGAGTCAACGTCGACGATTCGTTCAGATCGAATGTTGGGTGTAAGCAACGCCGTCTGACCATCTCGACCGTCTCCTACAACTCACCTAACGAAGTAAGATGCAAATGAACACGTACAAATAGAGATGAGGCCACTTGTTATCGTGATAGTTCGTGTGTTCTCAACGAAAATATAAAAAGAACTCATCCGTATCGAGTATGCGCTATACTGGGCAATTGGCGTACGAGTAGCGATAAGCGGCTGAGAGCGGGTCGGACTGTGACTGTGCCACAAAGATGTCGCAATCTGCCAATCGCATGATCAAGACGCCAGCTGTTCTCAATTGCGGAAAAGACTTGGGATTCTCCAGCCATCGAAATTCAATACAGCCTGTCCCTCCTAAATGAAAGGTTGATCAGCAGGATGAAGTCGAACACTGTGCCGATCTCTCAAGACAGGTGGAGTCGAACAATCACACTACCTGACGATCAAATCGGTCACGTGAGAGAGTCTTCAATGTCAGGCTCGCCCACACCAACCAGAACAGCCAGCCAAGCTTGTGTGTGGGTGCTACCAGATACGTTTGTGGACGGTATCTCCAGGGAATAGGTTCCGCCGTCGTGTTTGGCGAGAGGTTGGGCGTAGGGCTCTATAGCGCGCTAAGCGGTGCCTAACCCGTTCCAATTTCTGACAGATCGCATAATACTTCGAGGCGCAAACTTTGATGCAGGTGTCATGGCGTGCGTGCGAGCCACTCAGGGCCGCCCATCGGTGGTTCCCAACGAGCGAGTTTGAGACATGCCAACCGACCGAGGGTGTTTCGACGAGACACTACCAACTGTGGATGTCCGAGGCAGGCAGCTTTTCATCAACAGCAAGCAGCAGCTCGTCTAATAGGAACCCGGACTACTGATTACTGACCCTCGGGGTCCCGCAGTGCTAGTTCCCATAATTGCAAGCAAGATCAGGATTCAGGGACCCATCTTTCATCTCCGAGGCCAGTGCACTCTTGTCTAGAACGCCACGGGAGCTGCATGGCCCCGCTCGCCTTTACTGCTGCAAAGGCTAAAGCCAATCACCGCCGGCCGTGACCAACATCGCCATGCGCCTTGCTCTGAGAGGCAGCCGCAGGCCAGGTGTAGCTAACATAGCTACCTTGCCTCATAGAGCTGGCCGCGAGTTTGCGACTCGATGCGGTGAGCGCAACGCCTGTACGATGCCGCGGTGCACGCCGCGCTAGGAAGTATTGGAAAAGAAGGTTACGAGCAGTGCTCTCGTCGGTTCCTCCCGTGTCACAGATTAGGAGCGCCTGGAGATTGTCGTCCGCGATGAATTTCCATTCTGTGCGGCGTACGCACGATGGGCCGGTGCCACACGAGCGGCGCGATGGCTAGGCGTCTTATTGCCACTGCTGCTATGCGGATATGTACGCATCATCCTTCATATGCACGCGAGGCCGCGCCCGTCGTCAGCGCGCCGTGTCGACCTGACCTGACGAGGTACGGTGCGGTAGAGGGGTGTTCCATGCTAGCAAGCAAAATACTTCAATGTACATCTGGCCTAGCGCACCTTGGCCCTGCATGCAACAGGTGATGCAGGCTGCCAGCTAAGCAGGAGGGCGATGTATGTATTGATTACTGCATCTATCTCAGGAGGCTCGTACTGCAAAGGCAATATAGCAGCGCGACGATTATCGCGCAAGGGTTAGTGGACAGGCGGCCGTTTGCTCTAGTCGCAAATGGTCGGCTAGCATCGCAGACAGGCTAGCGAGTGCGACTGTGCGCGATCTCGTCCAGCTTTCCCAACACTTTCCTATGGTAATCCTATATCCGCTTCGTGCCCAAAAAGTCGCTGATTGGCCCAGTTGCGTTCATTGGCTCGGATGCTTAGTATTAGTAGAAAGAGGTATAGCCCGCATGGGCCTGAGCGTAGGAGGGGCCCTGCTAATCTGAATAATGGGAACCTACTTTTCTCATAGCTGCTAGCTTCTGCCCTTCGCTTCTTGATGCTTCTTTCGCGCCGTGGATCTGCCACTACTGCATTCTTCGTGCACGCGCGGCGCAGCTTGCCTAGTAACTAGGTATGTATCCATCGCGCTCTCCTGCCGCTGGCCCTCCTGCGCGCCGACACACGACTCCAGAACTGCCTGCCTGCCTACCTACCGGACTGCTGTCCTGTTTCGTTTCGTCTGCGCGCGCGCCGGTTACATTGCACTGAAACACCCACTGACGATCCTGTCCAGCGATCGACGCCTTGTGCCGCCAAGACGGCCAACGTTGTATACAGCTCCAGCGTCTATTGCTCCGTCCGTCTCTAGTCCTGAGTAGAAAGACAGTGGCTTCCCGCCGCATGGGATCGATCTGCTCATGGAGAAGGAGCGGGTAGTCGCGGAGGCAGCAGGTGTGACGCCTCGAGAAGCTGCCTTTCGAGACGCGCCACCGCCAGTGCCACAGCAGCAGCAGCAACAACAACAAACGCAACATCAACAATCTCAGCCTCCTTCGCATGGTCATTCACGAGTATCCTCAATGAGTGCTCCAGAGCCACCCCATGGCCAGGCCTACCGCCACCCGGCCGAGGTGGACTTTGGCCAGATAATCGCCCGCATTGAACACCTCGAACGCCTAGAGCAGCAGGTCTCCTACAACTATGGCATGATAACAAAGCATGAACAGGACATAGAACGCTTCGGCAATGCTATCAGCCGTGTCGCTCAACAAGCGGACCAGCTTGCCATGGCTGTCGAAGAACTCCGTGCTGGACGGCCGCCACCCAGGCATCTAGACCCAGGACGTTACGATCCTGCCGATGTCGAGGTGTTGGCGAATCAAATTGCCCATGTCACCACCAAAGCGAACGAAGTCGAAAACCTCAGAGTCCAGGTCGAACTAATGAAACAGCGTCTCAGGCGTTTCGAAAGCCTGAGTGCCACTCCTGCGCCTCAGCCGGAAGGTGCAGCCTCACGCGCAGATCAACATTATGAAGCTATTCGGGCCCAACAGTCTCAACAGCCTCAGCCTCCAGGTCACTCTCTACCATTGAGTCGCCCCGGCGCGGCACTGTCATCTGATCACGGTAGAGCGCCCGGCCATGCGCCTGCTCCAGTGCTTGAATCTCAGCCCGCTCCTGGCCATCATCCCACCCATGAGCGCCAGCCCAATGCCACAGAGCAAGCGCAATTAGCCGCTCGCCAACCTGGATTCCGTCCCGCAGAACCGCTTCCAGGTCCCACCACTCTGTCTGGATGGCGACCCGCAGACTCTTATTCAGCTGCTGGAGGCCCTCCAGTCGCTCATGCTCACCCATTGCGAGCGCATCCTTCCGAATCAGAAGCTCCAGTCGCCAGTGGCTGGGCGGCTGTCAACCAAGCGCCTAAGCGATCGCTTGATGAACACCACCCTCAGCACGAAACATCTCAACCAGGCTCACCCAAACGTCCCAAGCTGGCGCCGTTGAAGCCCAGGAGTAGTTTTGGCGATGAACAGCAGCACCAATCGCCGTATGCTCAAGCAGCTCACATCGATGCAGCTCATCATGCACGTGGTCACGCTCCACCTGGAGACGTCGTGATGCAGGGCCAGGCCCATCCAGTCCAAGCACCTGGGCCGACGACAAACTCATATCGCTTCATCACCTCGACGGGACAGCCTGATAGCCAAGAGCATTGGCGTCAAATAGAAGGTGATCCAAGTGCCAGCGCTCGATTCGAGCATACGACCACCGGCAGAGGACGCGGGCGTGGTAGCCGCGGTGGACGTCGTGGTGGGCGTGGAAGAGGCAACCGGAGTAGCTCAGGCGGTGCGGACCACGCCCCTTTAGTTCCTGAAGCGCCGCCTCAAGAGCACGTACACGGCATGGCGGTGCCGCCTGAATGGAGAGAACACCAATGGGCGGCAACTCAACAAGCTACGAGCAACGGACACTACCCTAGCCAACACGCCTACTCTCCAGTGGACGGCGCAAGGCCGCCTCCCGCAGACATTGCTGTGCACAGCGCAGCGCAACATGGTCTTCCATTCCCTGCAGGACACGAACACGAGTTTCCCGCTACACCCGTAGCATCGAATGCCGATCCCTACGCTCTAGCCGCCGACCTCGATTCGGCGAACAAGAAAACACGGACAAAGCCCATCCGCAATTCGGACGGCGTCTTGATCCGTAAAGACGGTCGTCCCGATATGCGCAGCGTCAGCTCAGCCAACAATCTACGGAAAGTGCACGCAAAGAAAGAGGCCGAAAAGGCGGAGATGGAGGGTCGCACGCCGACCTCCGGACGATCATTGGCGCCGGCGGAGCGTTCCAGCCTGTCCGACGACGAGGGAGCAGAAGAAGGCGATTACACCGACAACGACGGCCATGCTGGTGACGGCATTGACTCCGAAGGAAGAAGGACGAGCACACCCACCACGCACCAAGACACAGAACCCGAGCCCATTGCGAGACATCGCGAATTGATGAGCCGCATGTTCAGCGACATCGCCCCGGCAAAGGGCACGGCAGAGCAATGGTTCCCTCGAAACGAAGGACCGCTTCTCGGCGTAAAGAGCGAAGAGCACGAGAACAAAGAAAGAGAAGCGCGCTGGCGTGGAATGGCAGATCCGATGGCGGTGAAGGCTCCCCAGCCAGAAGCCGAACGCGAGACATCGCAGCGAGCTTCTGAGCAGGCGTCGCGCGAGCCCACGTCTGCTGAGGGTACACCAAACAACTTCAGAGCCTCTGAGCCGGCGACCGCGGAGCAGCCTGAGCAGCAGCCAGAGAACGAGACGAGCACACCTGCTGAGAAATCATCAGAGCTGGCGGCACCAGGAGGAGAGAAGGTGGTGTCCAAGAAAGACTCTACCCAACTTGAATCCAACGGTGACGAGAGGATGGTGAGCGAGCAAGCACCAGTAGGCGGTGAAGCTGCAGCATAAGATTTTCATTTCGACAGACGAGAAGCGAGTTCTCTCTCAACAAGAGAAGGGAGGGTACCTATGCACAGGTTGTTATTACTTTGGTCTTTTCTTTTTCGTGCAGACCAGATCCTTGTTCTTTTTGGGTTTTTTAACTTCTTTGGGAGGAAGGCTGTCGATACTGATACCCATAAGTCCGGCCAGGATGGAAATACAGACGCTTTCCTTTGTACTCATCTGCATGTTCCTCTCTTTTGGCCATCTATCTCGTGATTGTCTAGAGTTGGGCTTCACCTTGCGAGGAGCCAGTCTACTTATCGCTTACCTTGGCTGAAGATGTGTCTCCCTATCTATTGCCGTGCCACCTAGAACTTTTGAACAGCAAGCAGGAGCTCCTTGTCAATGAAGACATCGCTTTGAGAGTGGCGGTGATTAATGCTTCCGGCATCGAGTTGATTTGATTCTTGATTCTTGGACCTTCCCAATTCGGCAGGAGCGCCCTGTGCTCAAGTCTACGCGCTTGCAGTCTTCGATGTCCACGCGCACTCCATCTCCAATACCACTGGTATTCACAATACGTCCTCCCTCTCCTCTTCCCTTCCCCTTCCCACGATGCCCGGCCACTCACGCTCAGATACAGCTCTGATCCACGGTCTCTCGACCAGCGACGTCGACCGACTCGCGACAGCATGCGTTGAAGCAAAGGCAAAGGCGTATTGTACGTCATACATTCCCTCTCCAACCAGAATGACAACTTACCGAGTCATGAACGTCGCGGATGTAGAGTGTTGCCACTGACTGTTCCGAAAAGGCCCATACTCCAAGTTCCACGTCGGCTGCGCTTTGCTCCTGTCTGGTGGCACTATTGTGCAGGGTGCTAATGTCGAGAATGCGGCGTACCCGGTTGGAACGTGTGCGGAGAGGGTGGCTATTGCTACTGCTGTGACACAGCATGTGAGTGGAACTTGACTGGTGCTACGGCGACGTACGAGAGATCAAGTATACTGACGGAAACCATCAGGGTGCCAAAGCAGGTGACTTCCGCGCCATTGCGGTCGCCACCGATATTTCACCTCCGGCCAGCCCTTGCGGAATGTGCAGGCAGTTCATCCGCGAGTTTTGCGATGTAAGAATCCATTAAACCACTTAATCAGATCCCGATCTTTGTGTACTGACATTTACAATAGCCCAGCACTCCCATCCTGATGTACGACAAACTGGGCAAATACACGGTCATGACCCTTGAGCAGCTTTTGCCCATGTCGTTCGGTCCTGACAAGCTGCTATCTACCGAGGAGCTCGCGCACACCGCCGCGCAGTAACTGATATATGCGTCTTTGTATCGTGGGCGGCGTTTGGAGCGGTTGGGCGAGAGACCTTCTAGACGATACATGCAGAGGGCTATCCAGACGATGTTGGGTATCTGATTCACATGGGACGGAGCGATGGCCGCATGTTTGGAGCGAGTCACGTAGACGATCGGCGGACGATCTTAATGAAGAGCGTTGGTGGTTTTCGCCGTTGTCAACGCATGTCAGCTTCTTCGAAGACATTTTCACTTGATGCAGTGTGTCATGCGTCTCTAGTCGATCTGCTATGTGATGACTCGAGCCAACGGAACTGTCATTACTCCTGGATCGATCTCGACTAGGCATGCGAGAGCTCGAATTCCTTCATGACGCTCGTTTGAGATCAGTTGGGCAGTGGGGACTATCTCAAGGTACATTTTAAATGTTTCGAACAGTAATGACAGACGAGAGACTTACTGATGGTACTGCATATGCGTGCATGTACATGTAGAGCATGTACTCGGCATCGAAGGGGCGATGTCGGCCTTAGAGTGACGTCGACGCGAAAGCGACTGGGAAATTCGCGAAGCCGAAAACATTCGCCTCTCACATTCGACTTCAACCGTTCCTTCTCACCATTTTCCTTGGTATTTACAATCCGCATACACGATCAGACAATATGCGACCAAACATCATTCGAAGCGTCGGACGCACCGTGAGCAGCGGACTCAAGGAAGCCTCGCGGTCGCAGGGCTCACGAGCTCCCTATGTCTGCGCCAGCTGTCGCAACGCATCCGCATTGAGAGCAACGAGCTTACGAACCACGCCTACCATCGCATCACGAGCCTTCTCGTCCGCTCCCCGTCGCGCGCAAGACACCGCATCACAGTCGAACGCCCAAGACGCGGTGCTCCCACAGACCTACTATGACCTCTTCCCGGATACCTTCCCTTCGGGACCACCGCCCAAAGCTCCATTCACGCCTGATCTGAAGACGCTGCGAAAGGAGTTCATTCAATTGCAAGCACTGGCTCATCCGGACCGCGCGAGTGCGGATAAGCAGCGTCAGGCTGAGGCTATGAGCGCGCGCATCAATGAGGCGTACAAGACGCTGCAGGACCCTTTAAGGCGGGCGCGGTACTTGCTGGCCCAGCAAGGGATCGACGTTGAGGATGAGAGCGCACAGATAACGGACAACGCGTTGCTGATGGAGGTTATGGAGGCAAGAGAGGCGGTCGATGAGGTTGAGAGCGAAGAGGGACTGGCAGAGATAAGAGAGGAGAATGATGGCAGGATTGACGCAAGCGTGAAGGTGTTGGAGGAGTGCTTTGGCAAGGGCGACTTCGAGGCTGCGGCCCAAGAAGCCATTCGACTGAGGTATTGGTCTAATATCGCAGAGAGCATACACGGATGGGAGAAGGGAGTCGGCGGAGGCTTGAACCACCACTAGACAGACTCGACCTGACTGCACTGAACCCATCGAGTCGATTGCTTGAGTGGGGAGTGCTCATCCTGTGATTCCTCGGGCGAGTCTAGACTTGCGGACATGGCGAGGCGATGTCAGTAGGAGCAAGCATCGGGCATAGCACTGCCATAGCGTTTACCCGGGCGTGATTGCGCCACAATCAATGCACATGCATGCCGCATACCAGCTGCGGCCGCAAACACATGCACACCAGCCAACACAGCACGAGCGTGTCAGTCCACCACACTATGCATGAAAATAGGGTTCCTCTTGCCTATTATCAGATCGATCCTGTGGTTAGTCACAACAAATACAGACGGTTGGATCCCAGCAGCCAAGAGCCACGCAAGACGTCCATCCACATCCTCAACCTCAATAATTTATCGAGTTGGCAATCAGAGAATGTAAATAGCAACAATACGTATATGCACGTCGCGTCGTTTGGGTACCTCTACACGACGCCCTTCTTCCAGCCACGGCCAACATCGGGCGATGATTGGTTTTCTTCACATCACTCGTAGGGCTGTGCGGGTGGCGCGGCAGCTGTGCGTCGGGACGTGCACGGTGCGAGCCGAGAGAGAGCTTGCGTGTACCCTTGTCCGTGCTCGTTCAACTACCTGCTACACACAAATAACTGATTTGAATCAGCGAAGACGGGAAGCAGCCCGCCGAGTCCTGGATCTCAATGGCAAATGGAACGCCCAGAACGGACAGTGCTTTCTACCGGTCCTCGTGATTTTCCTCCTGCCGAAGAGAAGGATGCCGGAGATATCAAGCACAGCAGGGGTGCAAGCATTGAAAAGTGTTGGCAGGGGCAGAGCCTCAAAGGGCATGATCGTCGTACGTATGCACTCTGCTTGGGAGGGCTGGGGTTCTCCACGGCAACGACGCGTGAATGGCTATTCTTGCACACAGCCTTGCTCTGCCTCACGATAGCCGTTGGCCATCTGGACAACTCTTGATCTTTCTGGGAGCGATTAAGCTGGCCTCTGAAACTCGATTTTCGTCATTCAAGCCTTATGAGAAGCCGGTGGCGTAACATAAGGATCGCTGGCTCTCATTTGGCCTGCGGAGGCGGATAGGCTGCACGTTGTGCTAAGCAAGGGGACGAGACTCCGGCGCCACGCTATGTTTGGCACTAGAATCCACTACTGCAGGTCCAGGAACATTAGCCAAGAACGAATGATGGCGTGGCCATGTTCTTGTCGAAAGCAATCGGATCTCTTGGTCCTCTTGTTGGATTGCTCAAAAGAAGTCCTTCTATTCTCCCTTCCTCGCCTCTGATTCCTCTCTCAGCCTTATCAACTCACTACTCCACAACAGTTAACTCCAGTCGCTATCACTACTACTTTCACTACTTCCGACTTATATCAGCACCTTTTTTAATTACATCAACAACACCAACTCAATCAAAATGCGCGCCTCTACCTTCGTCGTTGCCTTCGCTGCCTCTGCCTACGCCGCTGGCGTTGACAGCACCGACAAGTTCGACGAGATCACTGCTCCTCAGGGCCAGAAGGCCGTTGACGAGGGTAAGTCCAGTCGATCAATCTATGTCCTGGCCAATGGCTAACATACAACCAGCTGCTGCTCCCGCTGAGAGCGCTGTCTCCGAGCCCGCCCAGGGCGCCGCCACTGCTGCTGTTGACGACTCCGCTGCCGTTCAGACTGGTGCTGCCGCCGAGGCCGCCCCGGTTGAGTCTGGCGCTGCTCAGGGTGCCGCCGGTGTGAGCACCTCTGTTTCCGAGGCTGCTTCCGCTGCCACCGCCCCTGCTAAGACCGCCGCTGAGGGCGCCGTTGCTGAGGCTTCTTCGGCACCTGCTGGCCAGGAGGTTGCCGCCGCACCTGAGGCTACCGATGCTGCCGCCGCGGTTCCGGCTGGCACTGATGCTGCTGCCGTTCCGGCTCCCGAGGCCACTGACGCCGCCGCGGCTCCTTTCCCTCAGGGCAATGGCACTGCCAACGCCGCCGGCCCCTCTGCCTCTGGTGGCTCCATGACCAGCTCTTCCAGCGGCTCTTCTTCCACTGGCTCTTTGAACTCTGGCTCCGGTACCTCTGGCAACTCCGGCTCTTCTGACGACAGCACCACCGAGTCCGAGGGTGCCGCTGGTGCTCTCTCCGTCCAGCTCGGCCTTGTCGGTGCCTCCGCCGCTGCCCTCTTCGCTTTCCTCGCATAAGCGCCTCACCATCACAATACATCAACCACACGACCACAAACCTTTCCTTGATCTCTCTAGTCCAGTCTAATCGACGGGCTCAAACAGCCTAGCCATGGCCAGGCATGCATATACCATTTGGTGTTGGACACAGCGCAAAAGCAAAAGCGTGTGACCAAGGCGCTTGATCGATTGAAATTCTTCTTTTTCCTTGTTGCTTGGGGCATTATTGGCCGTAATGATAGGCGGGTTATTGGGTAGAGCACCCTTTCTCCGAAGCCACGGCTAACCCTTCTGTACGCTATGTGCCGTCGAGATCTCTCGTCAGCCATGAGATGATAGACTCTGTTTCCTTTTTTCTTTTTTGATCATAATCATAAATCTAAATGCGGTTAAACATCAGATCTAAATCCTTTTTTTTTTTTTTTTCGCTTCGAATCGTCTCGTCTCATTTGCTTTTCAGTTCTCACGCAAACGCAGCAAGTCCGTAAGTTTGTCTGAATCTGATAAAGTATCTCAGTGGTCTAAAACCCTTTACTTGAGAACATGTTTTATGACAGCTGCTTTCATGCCTGTGAGATACTAATATGGCGAAACGAGTATCTCAGCGGCTAGCCGTCTCGTTGATCAGAAACAAGTCTTGTGGTAGGTGCGTATGAATCTGGACTTGCGGCAGGAAGCAGACAAGCTGACGGACCGAGGCCAGTGATAGATATACCTTCATGTCCGAAGTGGAGTTGCATAATTGCTATGAGGTTGTATAACTCGTTAGCATCAAATGAATCAATAGACAAATGGTGCTGCAAGATCAGGGTTTGGTTGGGTATTCTCCAGCCTCCTCCAGTGACTAGTCCGTAACTCTTCCTAGGAGGTAGTATCTGTGGTCGAAGTTCGTGAATTGAGAGCATGTCCGCTAGTAGTTGCGTATATGCCTATGAGATACTCAGTAGGTGCACTTTGTCGAGTGTTTCAGTGGTCTCTATATCTGGAATGAGGGACAAATCTTACAGTAGCTGCTTACTCGTTTATAAGAAGCACGACATACAATAGACAAACTTACAGGACCGACGCTGGAGGAGGGTTAAGAGCAAATGGTGCTACAGGGTTAGGGTTTGGGTAGACAGCCATGACCTCAAGAAGAACTTGTCGTCATGCTAACCTTTCTGCGGAAGTGTATACTGTATTTCACTGTTTGCAGCCAACGTGTGAAGTGCAAGAATGTCGCGGAGTTGGAGAGATACAATTACAGTTGGAAATATCGGCTGCACTAGCGAAAGCTGCCAAGAATTAAAGCGGCGCGTGGACCTCCGACCAAACGGGCCACAGAGAAACCTCCGACTACCTATATGTATGCAGACACGACTTGCTAGTTACACCATCTTCTCATTATTGAGGTACGATGGTAGGCCATACATGCTCTCTAAGAACCCACTACGATTGCATGCTCCCTCCGCAACTCTTCCGGATCATTAAGCTCGTACTGGAAATTCCACAGCTTTGCGGCAACCGGTATGTCGTTCTTTGAAGCCTCTCCGAAGTCGTCGCCCTTGGAACTCTTGCGGCCAATGTGTTGAAGGACTGGGGGTGTCAGAGCCCATCGAAACTCGCTGTGCTCGTCGGCATACTCCTCTATCAGCATGTCGACGTACCCAATCCTGCGGGTATCAAAAAAGTCCGCGATGTCTTGAGCCTTGGTATGTGGGAAAACGAGTCCCTGAGAGCAACAGCCGTATTGATTCATCTCGTTGACGCCCCGCGGCAATGCAAGTACTGTCGTTCTGCCGGCCGCGAAGAAGAGCAGAATAGCAAAAAAGAGCGTGACAACCACGGCCAGAGAGAGCACGAAGGCCGAGATTGACTTTTTGGCGGTCGTTGAGATCGCACGAGCGGCGAGCGCTGACCCTATTGTGCCCACAGCGAAAACAATTGACCATGAAAGATACACAAGCCATGCTTCACTGTTCCATCCAAGGAACTCTTCCGTGTAGAACAGTCGCATGTAGAGGTAATCCTTGATTTCGGACGAGCTTGCGATCGCGTCGTTGGCTTGTTGTAGCCCAAACATCGTCCGCCAGAACCAACCATCTGAGGCGAGGACATCATCTTCCAGCATGGCAATGTACGGCGTCCCGGCGTTGATGCAGGTCTTCAGAGTATACGTATAGTCGAACAGCATCTTCTCTCGGTTGCCAACATTCATCTCCAATGCAGTGATGTGGTCAAGCTGACTTGGTTCGTACAGCAGAACGTGGTCCACAACATTAGCCAACCATGGCTCATGGTACTCCGGGTTTGCGTAAGGATCAGAGTGTGCAATTAAGACGACCAAGTGAATGTTATTGTGTTCTTCCGGAGAGAGGCCCTCCAACAGAGATCCAACTGTCGTCCTAAGGTATCTGGTACCCTCACGACCCACCGAAGGAATGCCAACACAGAGTTGTTTCTGCTGCTCTGAGCCTGGGCCACTCGCAACAACGTTGGCATCCGTGGACGCTTGGTTGATGAAGTTCTCAGCTTCTTCTTGCCTGACAAGAGAGTACTTGCGTTGATAGGCAGTCGCCGGCTGGAAAAATACCGAGCCAGGATCACGATCGCAAATTCCACGTAATGCGAAGATGGCGAACAGCAAGCAAAGCAACAGGCAAGAGCATGCTCGCAACAGTAAAGTCTGGGCGTGGTGTCCTGAGGGCGTTGACGGAGGGCCGCGTGCAAACGAAGTCAAAAGGCCCATAATCTCGCGATTCGGCTGTTGCGGTAGGATGAAATTGAGTCTCAGGCACGCTAGACCAAACAAGAATCCATTTGTTTTCGAAAGATGATGGTGTGCCGGATCTTTGCAGGTAGCATGCGTCTCTCGATTGTCTGACCATCAGAACGCGCTCCGACAGCATTCGAAGGTTGAAGGAACCTCCGAGAGAAAACTAGGAACCGGAGCAGAGCCGGTCAGTCTAAAACGCTCCTTGTGCTGTTCCTGGACGTTGCACTTCAGCACCATGCAAGTCGACAACCCGCTAAAGTGGAGTAATATGGCATCCTCTGACTCGAGCTGCCTCCTAGTTTCTGGGAAAGGACTGCCTCCATCGTTGATATCAATCAACTGGAGGGCATACTGTAGCAAGAGCATGTTACACGTAGATGCTCGCCAACTTTCTAGTAGAAGAGAATCAATCAAAAACCTCTTGAACAACGTAGCGCTTTTGTCAAAGGGTACTCGTTGGCTGCTTGTGATAAGTAACAAATAATGTGACAGATCGAAACCGACCAACGGGGTCTACTCCGCTCCCCTATGCTAGCAATTGAACAGGAGCCTCTTAAGAATCTCTCTTGTTAGTCCGGGCACGATTGAGAATAGCTCCGGGCCGGAGATACCTTATACTGGAACGACGTGTGACTCTACACAACAATCCTTGAACCATACTGGATGCCTGCAAAGTCGGTCTTCACCAGGACTTGTAACACTAGGAGATCCGGTACTAACACGGTATCGATGAACTTGTTGGCTACCGACTCGGCACCTCTGCGGTGCCTTCTACAGAGCGCGATCATAGGGCCGCATCCTTCGCGGCTTGGCAGTACATGGATGATTCGGGCCAATCCGTCGCGAACAAAACTGGACCCGACGACGTCGCTTCTCGTTCAAACAGCATGTGTTCCGGCTACCAGTATTGGATTTGCGGGGGGCAATCGACTGTCGAGGTGCTCGATCCCGGGTAGAACGTATGTATGAAGCTTTAATGGATGTCGTGACTCAAAGATTGCCTTGGTGCCTTCCCAATGTCAACTCGCTACTTGTTGGAGTTGGGGTTGGTGCCTTTGACCAAATGGCCTCGACAGCCTCTGCGTCGCTGTGCGGTATCTTGGCTCGCCTGTGCCGCGAGAATTGTGCCAGCGACAAAACAACGACTGACGTTGGTATTCCAAGTGTGCTCCTCCTGTTGGCGGTCAGACTCGTCGAGGAATTGTGACCTGTGTAAGCGAGCAAATAGGCAAAAGGCGATGGTATCTGCCCTACCCAAGAAGTGGGGAATTACCATCCTGCAGATACGCCACTGATACTTCAGCTGAAGTACAGCCACTCTAGGATTTCACATCGACAAACAGCCGTATAATTCCAGGGTGATTGAGCTTCCTGTAGTGCTTGTCTAGAATATTGAGCTGAAACATGGCTCCTTGTCGCAAGGGTCACATGGCATGGCAACATATAAGCCTGTAATCACAAGGTCTCTTCAGTCGTGTTCGTCTAGCTTACTTGCTTTCTCCTCCTCGTAAAATTTGGCAGCCGAAAATGTCTACTGCAAGAGACAGACACCCAGAGGTCTACCGCATCAGTAATGACGATCCACGACAACGCAAGCGAACAGTGCCAATGGAGGTTCTGTCCATGGGTTATTCGCGCACAGGAACCATGAGTAAGTCAGCGCCTCGAGCTGCACTGTAATGAATGGCGACATTGGATTTGTATGTCAGTTCCAACGCTTTTCCTGCGGGCAGACTTAGAGCATCACCATCAGTGCGATGCATCAGCTCACACAATTACAGCCATGGCGGTCGCCTACGAAATCCTTGGGATCCCATCCTGGCATTGGGTCAAGATGGCAGAGAATCCACCGGACCTTCTTTTGTGGATCGAAGCGCTCGAGTCAAAGTTCGACCCGAACAAAAGTAACCGCATGGCACTAGATCGAGCAGACTTCGACAATCTGCTAGGCCATGTGGGAGCCTGTACCGACCAGCCGGCCGCAGTCATGACCGAGGAGCTCCTTGCCGCGTACCCAGAAGCAAAAGTCGTTCTCGTCGAGCGAGACGTCGACAAGTGGTTCGAGAGCTTCAGCAAGACAGTCATCGCCGGCTCGAACAACCCAATCATCCCATTCGTCACACGCATCGACAAGGAATTCACTCGCCCTATGTCGCGCATCTCGGACTTGACCGCAGAGCACGTCTTCAAGGTCAAGGCCAAGCGAGAGTCATGGTGCGTGAACAATCAGGCCTTCTTCGAAGAATATCGACAAAAGGCAAAGGCTGGGTACCGAGCTCACAATGAGATGGTGAAACGTGTGACGCCGCCAGAGCGCTTGCTGGTCTTCAAGCTGGATGAGGGATGGGAGCCACTGTGCAAGTTTCTAGACAAGCCGATTCCGGATGTTGCATTCCCGAAGGTGAATGATACCGAGGCGCTCAACGAGAAGATATCTTTGTATATCGCTGAAGGGATGCGGCGAGGCTTGCTAGATCTGGCGAAGAAAGCCGCGCCTGCTGCGGTCCTGTTGCTGGGTGTCGCCGTGTGGTACTTGAGGGACTGATTAGAGTGGTAGCAAGTCTTAAATCGGATGTGGTCACGCCCAGCAGTAAATTGTCAAGCGTCGTACATCGTAATCGCGTGAAGCGAAGTGCAATGTAGAGTGTTTGGAGTGGTTCGACTTCTCCTCCAGAGTGGGGCTTCGCCATTGTGGAGGCGGAGAGTTTATTCGCGCGCCAGACAGCAGACACCCTGTCTTCACGCCGCCGAAGCCCCTCGTCGATCGTCACGTCTGAAAAACATCCTCATCTTCCCTTCAGAGCGCCCGGCTACCAACATACCAGCGCGTATACACAACAACTCGCAATGGCGCCCCCACCGCAAGAGACCACGAGGGTGCTCGGCCATGTGCTCGTGACGGGAGGAGCTGGCTTCCTTGGACACCACATTGTCACTCTCCTCGACAACCGCAAGGCCTGCACCAAGATCACCGTCCTGGACCTGAAGCCTGCCCCTAACCCTGTACCTGGCGTTGAATACAGCTTCGGCGACATCACCGACTACGATGCCATGCTTGCGCTTTTCAACAAGATCAAGCCCGACGCTGTCATCCACACTGCCAGCCCGAACGCAAATGTCAAGATCGACGAGCTCATGTACAAGGTCAATGTGGACGGAACCAAGACAATGGTCAGGGCGGCGCAAGAGTCGGGTGTCAAGGCATTCGTGTACACCAGCTCGGCCAGCATTATCCACGACACTCGTTCCAACCTGATCTGCGCAGACGAGAACTACCCAATTATCATGGGCAAGGACCAGCCTCAATACTACACTACCACCAAGGCGCAGGCCGAGCTTCACGTCATTGCCTCCAACCGCACCACCTCGCACCCGAACTTCCTCACCGCCGCCATCAGGCCCAGCGCCATGTTCGGCCCTGGCGACGTGCAACTGCTGCCGCCTTTACTTGCATCGTACTACCGCGGACAGGCCAAGTTCCAGCTCGGCGACAACGAGAACCTCTTCGACTACACCGAGATCACCAACATCGCTCACGCCCACCACCTCGCCCTTGCAGCCCTCCTCGCAACTCACGACCGCATCTCGAGCGGCGGCGCCCTGCCCCTCGAACACGAGCGCGTTGATGGTGAGGCCTTCCTCATCACCAACGACCAGCCTGTATACTTCTTCGACTTCGCGCGCAGATGTTGGGCCGAGATGGGCGACGCGACCGACCCCAAGTCTGCCTGGGCATTGTCGAGGGATCTCAGTCTTTTCATTGCTGTCATGCTGGAGTGGATCTTTTGGATCTTGAGGAAGGGCGAGCCGACACTGACCAAACAGAGGGTCACCTACGCTTGCGTTGCCCGTTACTTCAACATCGACAAGGCGAAGCGCAGACTGGGTTACAGGCCGATTGTGTCGCTCGAGGAAGGTATCCGTCGCGGCGTCAGAGATGCGCTGTACCGCGGTGCCATCGCCGGACAGCCTCAAGAGTGCAAGGGTAATGCCGAAATCTTGAAGTCTGGCGTGCCTGGCAGAAAGGTGCGGTGATGTTCCAATGGTGCGTCGTGGAGAAAGAAAAGTTGTCCCGGCTTTAGATTGCCAATCGAGTAAATAAAGATGTTAAATGTCAATAAGTAATTTCGAACGTGCCAATCTTTGCATACAATATTGATAGTCTGCTATTGCGTGTTCCGATACTGTCCCTCAAGGTGCTCATTTCTCTACTCAAGTGCAGCCTCAGGCAGAGAATCGCGACTTCCGCGTTGACAGCGCGATTCTTTGACCTCGCCCGCTCGAGCTTGAACCTCTCGCCAATCAACATTACCTTTTCATCATGGCTGGTCACATCTACGCAGAGCACCTGATCAATATTCGAACACTTACCATACAGGTCTCACTGTCAACTCCTAGCGGTCAAGACACCACAATAACCGTCAATGGCGACGTCCTCTCGCTTTCTCACCAAGGCCAGACAACGAGTGTCACGCTCCCAGTCTCGTTGCCGGCGGGTGACGAACCTAAACTCAGTATCCCACCGGTGCCGAGTACAGACTTGAGCTTTCGTGTACGACTTCCAGACACTGGCTCTCCGCAGGACAATGCAAGCAGCGAGACAGTCATCCCATGGACTGCTGCATCGCTGTCTTCTCGGGCGGAGTTGCAATGCAAGACTTGTGCCGCGGTTATCTTACCAGGAGGCAAAATTCAGACATGGAAAGATCTGCCATCTGAAGGGTGGGCAGAGATGATGGAGTTTTGGCATTGCCACAAGCCCAACGAGCCACATAACCACGGGCAGCAGACTGACAAAAAAGGCTACTCTGCTGATAGCACGTTAGCAATCACTTCTTCTGTCGGCCTGGTGAATGCTACAAGCTTCATTCTTGCTGCTGAGGATTGCAACAACATCAAGGTAGGTGACAAATTCTCTAATTGTCTCTCCACTGCGGATCTCATCCATCGGGCACTGAAAAGAACCGGCGCTTTCCGGCCGCAAGGCTACCGTATATGGAAGATTCGGGATATTGCTGCCCAATAGCAAACCTTCGCGGCGCAAAACCAGCTGAACCCTTGCGCAAGCTGTGGGTTCTCTGGCGTAGCAATGCTCATCAGTCTTGCGACCTCACTCGTCGTGTCTAGGAGCTCATGGACTCGGCGGAGGTCTCAGATTAGATACATACTTGTTTATTCAAACCAAATCCATTCTACTCGTCTCCGATCCCAACTTCTCTCATGAACAATTTGCTGATCTATCTCCTGCTCAGATGCAAGACACTTTGTTGAGTCAGCATACCACCACTAGCCTGACATGCTCTTCGTGTAACGTCACTCTCGGCTTTTGGGACAGTACGACCGAGAGCTACAAACTCGCAAAACTGGCTCTATCTGCCTCACTCAACACCAACAGCCGACAGAGCTTTAGCAGCGCCAAATGGCTTTCCTGTCACCTGCTGAGCTCCATGGACAACCAAGGCCTCCGGAGATTTGTCGTCACGTCAGAACCCGGATCCAACGAGTCATTGTCGATATGGATCTTTACTCCAGACCTCAACATAGCCTCTTCAGCTTCTCCAAATGATACACCTCTGCGCGCATCGAAACTCCTATGGAAGCTAGCTCCGACGCAAGCTCACAACGCCCTACTTGACAAGCAAAGCATGACTGAGGGTGAAATCGAGATGCCTGCTATTGAGCTCGAAGCGCTGAAGCGCTCACTCGAAGACAGCGCTGTCCTCCTTTCGCAAACCTCGCGCCGTTTCCAGGATTGGAACGTGGCGTTACTTGAGAGGTTTAGCGTAGAAGACGGGAATCTGCTTTGAAACCTCTCTCGGTTATCTATATGATTTGACTCGTGGCTACGGACTGATTTACTTTGAGAAAGTCATCGTCTGAGCCACCGGACGCTTGATTTAGAAGATCGTAGGCGCGCTCTGCAACGCCCAGCCAACATATCGCGACGCTTCTACGTTGTCTTCTCGCCACTCATCGTCGCTGTCAGTGTCGTTACTGCTCGTCGAACCACTGGATTCTCCAGACTCTCCGGATTCAAATCCCGAATCTCCCGGCAAGTCTTCTTCGGCCAAGTCTGCTTCTAAAGGACTCTTCCCGCTGCTGCGGCTCCAACGCCGGGTGAATTGAGTCCAAAGCCTCGAATGCAAAGGCACATCGTCGCCGTTCAGCCACCGCTTGAATTCCTTATCAGACTTCTTTTGCCTTTTCGCAAGCTTCTTCTTCAGCTTGATGGAAGCTTGAGATTGCTCGCTGATTCGACGCTGGCGGACGTGTAATCGCTTCAACATCGCCTTTCGCTCGGCGTCTGTGAAAGCGCCTTCTCGTTCGGCTATGCGCACTTGACGCTCCATCATCATCAGCCTCTCGCGGGCGGTGTGACGAATCCAGCGTCTCGCTTCCAGTTCAGCCTCAAAGCGCTCTTCTTGGCTGTCGTAGTTTTCTTCGTAGGGTATGTGCAACTGTCCGTGCGAGTTGCTGTTCTCCTGGGCTGGATAGCGGTACTCGATATGCTCCACCGCATGGCTTACTGTCTGCTGCAGCGAGCTGACCCGCGGTGGCACATCAATCATTCTCTGTGGCGGTTGCAAGGCAGTAGATCGGCTTTGAGGCGCGCCCGAGCGTACCAGCAGACCATCATCGCCACTCATCTCATCGCCACCATCACGGCTCCGCTCGCCGCTCCCAAACAGCCTGACAGAGCTACCGCCTCGCGACACAGGCGCTTCCAAAACCTGCACTGGAGCCAATGAGTCCCTCCTCGATCCCAAACTCCAACTCCCGGTCCGCTTCGTAACCGTCTTCCCCAAATCAACCAGCGTCTCGCTCAGCCTTGTCGACCACCTGCGCGTGGTAGTCGTCTGGTCTTGCTCTCCATCCTGCAGAGCAACCCTTCTACGCCCAAACCCAGCATCAGCAGCCTCGTCTGCAATTCCCTGGCCCTGACTTTCACACCTCCCCATCCTCCTCAGCGGCTCGCTCTCCGGCCCACCATCGTTAAATCTAACACCACTCGCAGCATAAACGCTGGCATCAGACCGATTCCACCTCGGGGTCTGGAAGGCTCCCAAACCCGCAGACCCAAGCATGAGGTCCGGATCCATTTCTCCAATTTCGAAAGCTGCGCCGAGGACTTCTGAAGGACGGCGTTCGGAACGAAAGCGAGGAGAAGAGGAAGAAGAAGAGCTGCGACGGCGGGAGGTGATGGGTGGGGTGGACATTCTGAAGTTGGAGTGTGTGTGGGCTGGTTGGGGATTGTGACTTTTGAAACGTAGGTAATGTTGATGAGTGTATTGGTTGACTTGGTTATCGATATTCTTGATTGCAGCTTATTAGTCGGACGATGATATCTTGATAGCGAAATTGGAAAGTATGAAGGTCACATAAGAGCCGATAGCATGGCACTACAAAATACAAGACGGGCAGAGCAGAGAGAGACTCGCATTTATCTAACTCGCAACTGGGCGCAATGACAGTAGCGATACCCATGGGTCGCATCAAAGCGCATATCGTCATTCTAGTACTGCAAAATTCGGGCAAGAACAGCAGCGTATGTGATAATGCTGAGTAAAGCAGATTGAAAGTCAAAGTCACGGTGGAAGCCAATTGAAGTAGCTTGTAATGTTCTTTCCATTATCTCCCGCTTGATGGAGGTGGGATGAAAGAAAAAGAAAGGCTAATCCTAATGCTACAATGTCCATGGCCCTTCCATCATGAATCCAGATGTTTTCCGTTCCCTTGCAAGCTCGAACCCAATCAGTGGGAACGGCGACAGATCTCTTCTTTTCGACAGTCTGATGTAATCCCATCATGCCATGTGGGCGTCAATGCGCCTTTGTGCTCTTCAAATGGTTTTTGCCGTCAACCTCTTTTTTGGGGTGGTTTTTCTCTCAGAATAGCCCCGATCTCCTCGTGATTTGTGTGAATGCATAAAGTAAGGCAAAAGTAGGAAAGTCGCTCAAAACGCCGAAGTCATTAGAAAAAGTCGTGATGTTCGTAATGGTGGCAAGACGGTGGATCCGTCGTGATTTAGTTGTTGTTCAACTCAGGGAACAACTCATGAAGCACACTCTTCTCGGAGTGCACGCGGAGAGTCTGTTGCTTGCTGTTGTCGAATTGACCGCCAAAGTTGCCCCAGGTGCCTCCCTCTGCAATGGCTGGGAACATTTCGCCAGACGAGGTGGTTGCTTGGCGAGAAGATCCGAACAAGGTGAAGTCCTCGCCGGAGCCACTGGCGCTGACGCCGTAGCCCTCGTCGATGTTCATGTTGTCGTACAAGTCCGGTGTGAATGTCGGGTCCTGTGCTCCAGGAGAAACTTGCTGATCGTACGAGGCGATGCTCACGCCTCCAGCTGGGTGTCCATGGGTGTGTGCAGGGAGGACATTGCCGTTCATGTCCACAGCAGAGTCCGGTGTAGTCTGCTGAAAGTCGTATCCAACACTGTTGAAGTTCGCATCAAAAGCGAAGTCATTCGGTGAGATAGAGGTCCCGAAGTTGCCATTGTTGTCGAAGAACATGCCAGAGTCAGATGTGCTGGTCGAGTCGCGGCGGTCTTCGCTGAGCGCTGGGGTGATGGGGAATTGTTCGATGTCGTTGAAGTCGAAGTTGAAGTCATAATTGAAGTGCTGGGCAAAGTCAGGTGACGGGTGCACCAAGGCAGGTGTGCCATAGTGGCTTGGGATAGCTGGCGGCGCCATGGAGCTGTGACGTGAACCGCTGATCCAGGACTGCGCCGACATCGAAGGAGATGGAGCGAGAGGAGTCATGGGTGTCATCATGGACGAGGAGGGCGATGGAGGAACGGAGCCTTTGGGAAGGCGAGCGACTTGGGAAGCCTTGCCTTTGCCGTTGTTCTTTGAGCGCACGTATGTCCAGTTATGGGCTTTTTCCATGTGCTGCTTGCAGTTGCTCTCCCGTTTTGACGTGTATGGGCAAGGCTTGAAGAGGCAGTGGTATAGCGAGGGCACCGCCGAATGTTTGTCGTTGACATGGCGCTCGCACTCCTTCTCAGTTGGCCAGCCGTAGTCGTGGTATTTGCACTTTTCGTCGGGGCACTTGTAAGGCCTGTCGTGTGTTTTGATGTGCTTCGTCAGATCGCAGGGTCGTTTGAACTCCTTCTCGCATTGAGGGCACTCGTGAATCTCTGGCTTAGCGTTCTTCTTACGTCTCGCCATGGAGCGAAGCGCCACCTCGTCTTCCTCTTCGGCGTCGGTGATGTGACGCTTGGTTGGTGGAGGAGCCATCTCGTCGTCTGAGAGGACACGGCCTGTCGCAAGAGAGATGACTTTGCCGTCTTTGTGGCGAACAAGCTCTGCCTGCTTGCCATTGTGGTTAAGCCCACCGTGAAGCGAGATGGTCTCATCCCTGTAAATGATTAGCATAAGCTTTGAAACCATGACTTTCACGAGGCACGTGATTCGGTAGACGTACGGCGAGTATTCCATCTCGTCAGCTTTCGATCCTTTCACTTGTCTCTCTCTTGTTGCGGCCAAGATGGTGGCGTATCTTCGAATCTGTTGAACAATGTCAATAACGGCAAGTCGGAGTGCCGATTCAGAGCATCCTGAACACACCTGCTCAACCAAGTCGAAGAAGTAGCCTTGCGTATACGGGCGATCGGTTGGTGCGCGTTGGTCGCTCTCGTGGAGAGTGGTGACTGTGGTGTGCAATACTCGAATCGTACGTTCGCAGAAGTGTAGGTACTTCTTCGGTGTGCGCGAATAATCCTTTACGCCAGAAACTCCATAAGTAAATGAGCAATCAGAACGACGATCGCTTGAACTTACCGGTGCACAGAAGATGAGTGTCTTCTCGAGGTCGCGGAGGTTCTTGATCTCTTTGTTGCCAATGCGATGCGGGACGTCCTTGACCAGTTGGTGGAAATCCTTCAGAGAGGCCTCGCGCAGAATGGGCTGGATGATGTGGCGGTGAATCTGCTCTTTGGCGTACTCGCTGAGGCCACGTTCTTCGGTGGCAGCAGAGATGGCAGACATGGACTCAGATGTTGGAGAAGGGTCGCAGGAGTCTGGGAGAAAGTCAGCGGGGGATGCGCAAGCTGAGTAGCGCAATGGCAGGGAGGCCTCACTAGCTGTGGCACCTTTACCGGATTCGGATGCGATGCTTGATCCAATGCCGCTATCAGAAGAGCGGCTACGGCTGGTCTGTCGGGTGCAGGCTTCTTCCAAGGTTGGTACGGGAAGTACTTCCGGCTCACTCAAGACGTGGCCAAGGGCGAGTTTTGATTGGGTGGCGATGGCCTGGTCCACTCGGTGCAGCAAGTCTACGGCACGACGTTCTCCAGATCCGATGAGAAGATCCTCGAGTGACTGCGGGCAGGTAGAAGAGCGTGGCGGCATTGAAGGGGTGGCACTTGGCTTTGACTCTGACTCCAGAGCTAGCGGGTCCCACAGATCCTGATCATGCTTGTGCAGAACATGGAAGGTGTCCCCTTTGCGGATGGACATGTTCTGAAAGCTATCCAAGAGAGAGGGAGTCACCGAGGGACTAGCGACCCGGCGGCGAGGGTGCATGTTGGTGGAAGACATACTGCCGGCGCAGATCGCAGCGATTTAGCGATTGTCGAATCAGTGGCCAGAAGGAAAGTGAGTCACGCTGCGAGCCAATAGATGCCGGGTATTGGCAGGGCGGCCTTCCCGGGCAACGGTGATGCCTCCTGTCACTTTGGTGGTGACCGCAGGCGAGACAGAGAGGATATCGCCACGCAGAAAAGCAGCAGATGGGTCCAAGATGTTTCGGCAGCACAGAATGGGGGGCGGAGTGGGTTTCTCAGCAACGACAGCAGATGCAGCGGGCTCCAGTCGAGCAGTCGGTGTCCTGAGGAAGTAAAAGAAGTGTAAGGGAGTCAGAAGATCAGGTGGTCGTTTGGCCTTTGAGGCGGAGCCATGCAGGCACCGTGTCGCGACTGCTGCCTGGAAGGATCGAGGGCTAGGCCCGAAGTGGATTGGCGGCGTCTCTGCCAAAACTGACGAGTATAAACGCGCTGTGCTCTTCATTCGCGTTGCTTTTGAATGTGAAATGGAAGTCTCAATGAAGTGATGCTGCTGCTACGATATCAGTATGCTTCCATTCATAATCCCATTATTTGCGGCCTCTGACTTCCAACCGATGGCTTGTGAGAAGCTGATTTACCCAAGCCTCAGGCAACAACTTTCTTCACCGGAGTGCGGCAAGACGGCAGCCACATCATGAACGGCGTGCGGCTGTCCAATCGCGCCGGGCTCCATTCCGACCGCAGGCAGACTTATTCTCTGCTGCGCCACGTAAGCAGTAGTTTATCTCATTGCCTGTGCGATTGCGAGCTGTTGAACACTCGTCCAGGTCGTGCAGCCAATGCTACTAATGGCACAGATTGCGCAAGCTTCTCCCGAGATCTCGTCTTCGGTACGGTTGTGAAAGCTGGCGCGCAAACCTCCAGCTGAAGCACGCACCTCTTCACACCAAGCAAGTCTCAGCCGACATCACCCCAGCGCGCGCGCTCTCTCGGCCGATAGCTCTCATCGCATCGTTCGCCAGTTGGACGGATACTTGGAGAAGCTACCGAGTCATGACCTTCAGGTGCTACAAAAGCATGTTCGATGTGCGTCTGAGATAGTGATCGTTCTTGATAGTCGAGCGACCGGAGGCCGAGACGGTCAGAAGAGCTTGACGACGAACATAGGGTCAGGGTTGGGGTCTTGCGCCTCGTTGCTTTATGTTTGCTGCGAACACCCATCTCACTTCTTGTGCCTCACTCGATCTATAGATCACGCACTTGAGATTCATCCTCTAGTCGGAGTATACTACACGTGGTATGGCAGCTTTTCACAACTGTGTGCACAGCTCAATCGAGGTGAACCATTCCCGTTTTTGTTCGGACGAAAAGATGATTTATCGCGATTCTGACCTCGGCAATCCACACCTCCCTATCTCTAAGCGATAAAGTGAAGCCTGGAAGTGAAGCCAGATAGGTTGTTCCAAGTTGTTAATTTGTGAACAACTCCAGACTGCAATGTTTCACAAAGTTCTGGGTTGTTCCTTTTTTTTTGTTCTCACCTCAGATTTCTGAACACCTCAGAATAATTCTGAACATATATATACAATTTTGTCTGACATTGGTCAACCAATAACATCAGGGACCCATGGCGCAGTGGTAGCGCGTGTGATTCCAGTCTGGGACATCCACAAGGTCATCCGTTCAAATCGGGTTGGGTTCATCGATCTAGCGATCCATGGAGTTCAAAATCATCTTTTTGGATTTTTTTTTGGCGGCAGCATGCTTCCTCGACAGACGATAAGCGATCACTGACGGCATTGGGACTCCTCTCTAACAACAAGTGGCATCGAGGGAGAGCGACATCGCAAATCTGTTTCATCTCGGAGGAGTATGGCTGACAATTGCTTTTTGCCAGCCCGATCCCTCGACCCGTTCAAGTGACTCAATGCCTCGATTGCAATGTAGTGATCATACATGTAGCCGCTACAATGACATGTGCGTTGTCTGGAGTAGAATATGTATCGTTTCAAGCGTCGGTTACGATACACATGCCCGCCTTTTCAGAACTAGAAATTAAAACATCAGAGACATGTCAGATGGAAGCACGCTGGACCAAGAACGACCAATGAAAAGCCTTTCGGACCATCAACGAAGTCTAAGTTCAATATGACCGGGCTGTTATGTACGGAAAGATTGTTTAGTGTATGTATTATCACTCCCAACTGCTGATACGAAGATCAGTCCATTTACCCCTATACAACCCGACCAGCATTCCTTATGAATGCTCTTGCTGTCAATTGTCGGCTAGCTTCTGGCTCGCGTTTGAGAAGACTATCAATTGTTTCAAGGGTGTCGATTGCTCAGTCATCGAAGATACTTAGGGTTAGGGTCGTTATTGATGCCACGTTTCAGGCTGGGGACGGGAAGTTTTGTATAGGGCGCAGAGTGGTGACATGTACACGCAACAGTCATACGAAGCATTGGCTCATAGACAATAGATCTTCTAGAAGCAGCCATCTCTATCTTGTAAACTAAGTTAAAAGCGTTTCCTTATCCTTCGCCTTATCCACATTTGCAGTATCTACGAGCCGCTACGCGTTGCCTAGATTGTTCACGAACCATGGCCGCCGACGATGACACAGTACTCCGCTACCAGCACGATGGACAACTCTTGACGCTCACATCAAAAGTCCAATCAGTCCAATCTCTTTCATCACTAAATGAAGCGAACCGCGCCCTCTTCAAGACCGCCGAAGATGACAAAGACTTCATCCTCACGACCAAGGAAACCATCTTCCACCCGCAAGGCGGTGGCCAGCCATCAGACGAAGGCACCATCACAGTACTTGAATCCAAAGAATCCTCCAATGGAGACAACGTCCCCTCTAAGCTTGAGATGAGATCTGCCCGCCACGATGCATTGAATCCCGGACTTGTTCTGCATCTAGTCCGCTTCACAGGAAGCGGCGATATAGCCAACATCCATCACGGCACTGAAGTCGAGCTGTCGGTCGATGGCGACAAGAGACTTCTATACTCTCGGCTACACACAGCTGGACACGTTCTGGGCGGTGCTGTCAGACACACAGTCGGCGACAAAGTGCCCAACTTCGACGAGCTGAAAGCCTCACACTTCCCCGACAGTGCTTCATGCGAGTTCCAGGGAAGCATAGGAGGTGAGCACAAGGAGACGTTCCAGGCCAAAGTCAATGAGTTTGTGAAGGAAGGATTCCCTGTTAAGGTGGAATTTTGGAAGAAGGCCGACTTCGAGCGTGAAGGGTTGTTGCGACTCATCCCAGACAATCACTCGATGCTCAACGGAGACGATTCGGTTTTGCGGGTGGTCAGGATTGTTGGTGTGGATGTCTACCCTTGTGGAGGAACCCATGTCGAAACCACTGACCTCTGCGGCGACGTTACTGTGAAGAAGATCTCTCGAAGCAAAGGGAACAGCAGGGTCAGCTATACGGTTGCATGATCAAGATGTACAGACTTTCCGATGCCGAATCAAGTAGAAAAATAATATACAGGTTCTCGGTCCTCGTGCAACGGAGTCAGTTCAACGATCGATCGTAGAGTTTCCAAGAGCTCAATTTGCCATAATAAGGAACAACACCACTTCTGTTTCTCCGAGTCCCGGCAATACAGTGTCCACATAATCTCATCACGAGAAGAGCAACCAAAATGCAATCCGCATAGTCCGCATAGTCCGCCTTCGGCTCGTTGCAAGCGCACGATCTCTCCCGTCAAACATACCATCTTCACGCACTTCTACATCCTCCAGCATAGGTGCACACCGGCAGTCCACAGCATGTGCTCAGGGAACAAACCTGTTAAGAGATCGCCAAGTCAGCATTCGTACGTACCTTCAGACCAGAACAAACCCGACCGAAAGCGGCAGGACTGAAGGAGAAACACCTACCACGCCCTCTCCAGCCGGACAATCACTCGCAAACTGACACGCAATACACGTCTGGCCGCCAAACTGCTGACAGAAGACCTCTCCAGTAACGTAGTCAGAAGCACAAGCGCACAGCTCCCCATCAGGCGAAGTCCCCGGTCCGCACGGGAGAATATTTGCCTGTCTCATGCAATTCGACGCCGCGGTGCATTTCGCCACTGTCCGCGGCCTCTTAACGCATTGTCCTTTCTTGCAGAAATTGAGCGCCGGACAGGCGTGCTTGCAAGAGCCGCAGTGGTCATTGTCGGTATTCAGGTCGGTGCAGACGTCGGTGCATTTCTTGAACGAGGGACCGAGGTCGCGGCATTTCTCGGTTTGGGGTACTGTGAAGGTCATGTTAGATGGTGGTGAAGGGAAGAGACGAGAACCTGAGCCTTTCACCAGCAAAAGCCTCATTCGCCATCAGAGCGGCGAGCATGCAGAGCCTCAGCATCGTATTTTTGGATGCTATAGAGACGGAAGCGACGGTCGGTACATATGCCCCACTTCGATCAGACGTCCAATCCATCTCTTTAACCCCCGTTCATCATCGCCAATCAATAACCCAATTCTATTACCCCGCCCATCAGAAGCGTAGTATATCTCCCATTTGGTAGTGAGAAAGAAAACCGCTGGCGTGAGGTTGGCGTGACACAAAAGTATGGATGCAGAAAGCCCTATGGAAAGATGGGGTGATGTGGCGCATCTCGACCATGTGCAGCCTGATCTTGATGCTGCTTAGTCGGAAGCTTGATGAACGCAACTCCGTTTGATTGGCATGTATCTTGAGGTCTAGATTGGACATAATAGTGTTCGTTGCACAGTAGTTCAAGTTTTGATTGATGAGGTTCGAACGGACTACCTAGATGGAATGAGATAAACGTACGCAAGAAAATTTGACTGACCGGATTTAAAGAAGCAAGGAAAGAAACAAAAACATCGCCTAGGAGCATTACATCCACCAACTGACAAACTTACAAGTGCAGTCTCCACGATCACTATGGCAAGTCCCATGCAGTTTCTACTCCTTCTTCGCCCACCCCACCAGCGACCTCCACCCTGCACCTTCACCTGCGCTTCCTGCGCTCTCCAGAGCCCTTCCCACCCCCTCAAGGCACTCCTCCTCATCCCTTCCCATCTCACCAGCCAGCTTCAACATCCACTGCTCCCAGGCCCTAGCACCAATTAGGCCAGTAATGGCGCGGACATCCTTGGTCGATCCAGTGACCGGTGGTTCGTAAGTGACAACAGCTCCATTTGGGCTGATCGATCGCTCAGTCTCCGCGAAGTAGTCATCCCGCGCAGCAGTGACAGTTGAAGTGGAAGATCCGGAGTTTGCGTTCTTGCCACTGTCAGTCCAGGTAGGCGAGACGTGGGCAACGGGGAGCAACATCCAGGCACGCTTGATGTCGGAGAAGCCGGCGCGCTTGAGGCGAGGAAGAAACGTCTTGCCGCTAGCAGGGTCGTAACCGCGGGTGCGGAGCTTGAAAGCAAACTCGACACCGAGAGCCTGGGTTGCTGCGTCAGGATGGGCGAGTTCGGCATCCAGAAGGTCGAACTCCAGGTACCCGCCGGGCTTTAGGATACGGAGGCATTCCTGCAGAGTCAGGTCCCACTCGTCGACGGCTTCGCCGTTTGGAACATGAGTGCGCAGGTTTGCGTACAGATTCCTGGCCGAGACAACGTCGAAGTGGTTTGGTGGGAATGGGAGAACCCATGTCCTTGGAGCGGCGACAACAGAGTGGTTCATCGGGCCTTCGAGGGAAGAGGAAAGTACATGCGCTTCGGCGTCGGAGGAAACGGTTGTGTAGACTTGGGCTTGCGGATGAGTGACAGCGACATCCCAGGCCCAACTGCAGTGGGCTTGGCCGGCGAGATCGAGGATGCGGACGTTGGAGCGACCTTTAAAAGTGGCTACGATGGGAGATGTGAGTAGTGCACCGCCGTGTAGTTCTTTGGAGGCAGCGGTATGCCAGGTGGACGGCTGAAGTTGATGGAGAGCCTGACGCTCACGCTCGGCGCGAGCGATGACCTCTTTCTGTTCATCGTCTTCGATGGCACTGGGGAGAAAAGACGAGATGGGACGGGCTTGTGTTGGACGGATGGCAGCAGTCAGCTCGAACTTCCCTTGCAGTTGTTCGGCATGTTGCTTTCCTGCGCTGTTTCGGCGAACGTGTTCGGCCTCAGCGCGCATCTGACGGTGCTGGAAAACGTCGCGCGCACGTTGCGAACGCTTCGTGTGCTTGAAGCCAGCCCAAAAGGTTCCGTCATGGATGGGCGAAATGCGTTTCTTGATTTTCTCTGCCAGGGCGTTGTTGTCTTCTGCGAAACGCACCGATTTTTTGCTCTGAGGAGACGATGTGTCTGAGGGAGGACTTGGGCGGTCTGGGGTACTGGGAACGGCACCCTCAAGATGTTTGAAGCTTTCAATGACTTCGTCATCCGAGCACAGGTTTTCCAAGTAGGCTTTTTGTGTACAAAGCCACATCTGCGTTCGGTCGATGTTGACACTTGCAGTCTGCTTCAGGTTGTCTTGATATGTTTCGTCAATCTCTGCCACTTCAGTGATGACCTCTGTGATAGGCGAAAAAGTGTCGCGGCGAGCGGTAACTGGGTCTTGCCTTTCACTCATCGGAGATGCAAGCGCGATCATGTGTTCCACAGGGTGCTCTGGTCGGTTCGCCCAAGGTACACCATAGAACGAGGTGGCAGTGCTTGTGGGAAGACCTGACTGTGGCGACTTGAAAGGCACGCCATAGAACTCAGCGGCTGTGCTTGTGTTCGGGGCGACTTCTGCGCCAGACCATGTGCGGCGTCCAAGGGATGCATCGAGCGAGGAGAAGAAGCCACCAGGAGATGGAACAGAGAGAGCAGAAAGCTCATCATCCGCATCACCAGCACTGCTGGGCTCTAGCGTCTGGTCATCTGTCTTAAGCTGGAGGGCGAAGCGTGGAGATTCAACAATCTCGCGCATCTCCGAGACTGCTTCCTCTGGGACCTCAAGCACAGTCTCAAGCGTGTGTTCTTCCTCGGTGTTGATGTGCTGGAGCATGGAAATCGCTGACGGGTCGAGTTGGATAGGGCCTTCCCAGGCATTTTCAGTCTGCTGCTGGGCAATGTCTGGAGTCGATGGACAGCTGCTAAGGGCAAGTTCCTCAGAGGTCATGCTCCCATCGAGCGATGGTGCAGAGTTAGTGCTTGGTACTCGCAGGCTGCGATCCTGGAAATGGGCAAGCACTGCTGGTGATAATTGCACTTGATGTGCTGGAGAAAGTGGAGTCGTCGCTGACTTGAGTTTATGGATTGTGGGCCATTGGCTGGGCGATGGAATCACGATGGATGGATAACGAGACTTAGGAGGACCGGCTACACGTCGCTTGACGGAGCTGGAAAGCTTGATTGGGAAGTCTTCGTTCTCGCTGCTTGAAAGATCGTAGAGCTCGTCGAATCCGCTGCCAGACGTTCGTTTACTCCAGGTGGAGTTGCGGTCTGATTGCGTGTCGGATGAGGCAGGCGAGGCTGGGATGGCCTCAAGGGAGGGATATCTCGAAGAACTGCTCGATTGCGGGATCGCTCTTGGTGTCGGAAAGTCGTCGCTCATAGGTGAGACGACTCCAGGTTTGGCGACCGGTGCGGACGGGGCGACACGACGGATGGAAACCTGAGGTGCGTCTTCAATCATGGTGTTGCGAAGAGAAGCACGTCTTTGAGGTAGGCTGGCTTCGAATTTGGACGAAGGGAGAGTGTGGTCGGTCATGTTTACTGCGTTCATTTCTGGTTTTGTCGATATGTGTTTTGTAAGCCGAGTAATGCAAGAACGAATGTGGACCGGCCAGCGGTCAGTGCAATGAAATGTTAGATATTTTCGACCAGCGAAGTGCAGCTAGGAAATCGAGAGGCAAAGAAACAACAAAGTGAAAGGTCGGACCGCACACACGCACTAGACAACGATTACAGTACGGGAGAGTCGAGAGAGAAAGAGGGCAAAAGGCGGATGATCACGCGGCCGGCGGCCTTATACTACACCTCGCAAGCGAAGGACTGCGGCCCTTCGTACAGCCGCCGCAGGGGAGTTGCGCAACGGGCCATGCGGCGGTTAGGAAAATGACAGAAGCAGCCGTGCAGGTCGTGGCAGACTGCGATGATGGTCAGGGCTGGCGCTACGGCAGAGCCTCATGCACCTGTACCGTGGCTGTCGGATGTGGTTGGCTCTGAGGGAGGTATTGAGTCCGGTTTGAGCGGAGGAATGGCCACGCGCTGGGCCTGCAGGAGTCGTAGGCATCGACATGTGCATGAAGTGGGTATCGAATGATACGCTGTAGTTGCGTGCAAGCGCTGGGTGTTGCAACATGGCCTGCTTCGGCGCTTAACGCTGGCCAATCGACTTCTTTACCTGAGCTACACAGCAGGACAGCCACCCGTTGGCAAATTCTTGGCAGTCCTCACGAGGGGCATGCTGACTTCTTCCTGCTGGCGGCTTCCGGTAGTGGATACATGTATTGTCAATACGGTATGAATTGATGACGATGATGTCGGGACTGTGTAGAGGAAGAAGAAGAGATGGAAGGAAGTCAAATCTTCTATGCAGGATCGGACGCTGCCGATAAGAGCTCGGCCTACTCCATCAGCTCCCCCACCACAGTGTGACGTATCTCATGTTTGTTGAGAAAAGTTACATTACACTGTTCACCACCGCCGTGACAACAACACGACATAGACAAACAATACATCCATCCTCAGATCCCGATCTGACCGGCACACCTCCAACATGGCCCCTCCCGCTTTCATCGCTCCCTCCATCCTGAGCGCCGACTTTGGCTCCCTCGGCAAGGCATGCTCAGACACCATCGGCCATGGAGCAGACTGGTTGCACGTCGACATCATGGACGGCCACTTCGTCCCCAACATCACCTTCGGCGCACCCGTCGTCACTAAGATCCGCCCTCACGTCGAGAAGCCCGCCGAGGCCTACGGAAAGGGCACCTTTGACTGCCACATGATGATTGCCGAGGTATGAATTATGGATCCAAGAAAGAGAAGACTTGCAAGAAGACAAACGATTGACCGGCTCCAGTAGCCGAAGAAATGGGTCAAGGATTTCCAAAAAGCCGGCTGCGACTTGTACTGCTTCCACTACGAGGCAGCCATCGACTCCACCGCTGCCGAGTCTCCCGAAGCCACTAGCGACAAGAAGACCAACCCTAAAGAGTTGATCAAGTACATCCACAGCCTGGGCATGCGTGCCGGCATTGCTATCAAGCCTATGACGCCTGTGGACGTGCTGTACGATATCTTGGACAACCCTAACAAGGACGAGGTGCCTGATGTGAGTGCACACAAAAATGCCTCGACTTAGGAGGGAGAACAAGGCTAACAACATCAACAGATGGCCCTCGTCATGACCGTCGAGCCTGGATTCGGCGGCCAGAAGTTCATGCCCGACATGATGCCCAAGGTCGAAGCTCTCCGCAAGCGCTACCCGGAGCTCAACATCGAAGTCGACGGCGGTCTCGCCGAGAACACAATCGACACTGCTGCAGATGCTGGTGCCAATGTCATCGTTGCTGGTAGCGCTGTGTTCGGCGCCAAGGACCCGAGCGAAGTGATCGCCAAGCTGAGGGAAGCTGTTGAGAAGAGGAGGTGACTGCCTGAGAGTGATCGGACGGAGAATAGAGGGAGACTGTAGGGTGACGCATACGCTGTATATGAGACTGACGAATGATAGACATATTGAATACCCAGTTGGAGCCTAATCGAGCCAATTCCATGCCACATCAATGTGTTCTACCGACACCGCTTCTCCTCTTTCAGCTACCGCCATTTGTCAGCGGGAGGTAATGTAAGCAGTTCCGGACTCGGTCACTTACAAGGCCCGAAGGCATTGTATCGTAAGTGTACTGCAGACCGGCAGAGATGTTCCCACTGTTCCATTGAGCGTGGTGGGTGACGGTCGTGGGAATGAGCTCGCTGAACATGTACAGCCCACCTCACGCAGTATCTACAGCTCAGCTCGGCTCTTCGGTCAACTGACTACAGCCGTTGGTGCTGTCAGCCAAATGGCTTGCCATGGCGCCTGGCCATCTCTCAGAGGACCAATGCTCATGGTATAAGAATAACATACTTTCCACCGCCGTACCCATACCCCGCATTCTCGTTAAACGGAAGCAGAAGCAACATCCATTGCCAAACCACGACACCATTATTTTTCAGGGACAAACACATTCCCCTTTATAATGGCCCAATCCCAAACAATCGCCGTAGGCATTGCCGGCGTCACAGGCAAATTCGCCGGCCTCTTGCTCGACAGCCTGCTGGAACACCCCAACGTCCAGGTCCGCGGACTATGCCGCAACGCATCCAGATTGGCCAGCAGGTACACAGATTCCAAGCAAGTAGAAGTAATCCAAGGCGACATATTCGACCCAACGACACTCAACAACTTCGCCAACGGCCTCGACGTCGTCATCTGTGCCTACCTCGGCGACAATGACCTTATGATCAACGCCCAAAAAGCTCTCATCGACGCCTGCGACCAAGCCCACGTACCTCGCTATGTTGCTAGCGACTACACATTCGACTACACCAAGCTCGAGCTCGGTCAGCATCCTGTCAAAGATTCGATGAAAATCGTTCACGCCTACCTCAAGGACAAAAAACACGTGCAAGGAGTGCACATCCTCAACGGGGCATTCTTGGAAACGTTCTGGAGCGCCTATTTCCAAGTTTGGAATTCGGCTGAGAAGGCGCTTGTGTTCTGGGGCGATGGGAATGAGAAGTTGGAAGTGACGACGTACGGGGACTCGGCGAAGTATACGGCTGCTGTTGCGCTTGATAGCAGCGCTGTGGGGTTCAAGAAATGTAAGTCGGAAGCTGAGTGCGACAACCTCTAACCTTTGGGAAGTTTTGAGTTAACAAAAGTGGCACGAATAGTCCTGGGCGACAGAATCAGCATCAACGAAATCGCAAAAGCCCTGAAGGACGCGTATGGCTTCGAGCCGAAGCTGCAGCGTCAGGGATCGCTGGATGAGCTGTACAACGAAATGCAGAGCCGTTTTGCGAAGAAACCGGCTAACATCTATGCTTGGCTTGCTCTGTGAGTAACGTTCACAGGATTTGGTCAATTTCATGGAAATTTGAAACTGGGAGCTAACGCAACCGCAACAAGGTTCTATCAATACTACTGCACCAACGGGCAGACCTATATTGCTGATGATCTGGACAGTGGGAATTATCCGCATGTGAAGCCGCAGAGTATGCGGGACTTCCTTGCAACGCACGCTTTGGAGGAGTTGTCAGGTGCGATGGAGGATTTGGGAAGGCGTGAGTAGGCTGGACGGGAGTCGGCTTCCTGCAATGGATAGTCTCAGTCACTACATGTTCATCACTCGTTTTCTATTGACAGAGCTCGATGTCGCAGATGTGAACGCCGCTATGCGCTGTTCGTGCAAGACAAGATCGCCGCTTTCCACCGGTTTCGGACCTAAAGCCTAACAACTACCGAAAACGAATGGACTCTATCTCCCTGTACGTCACATACTACATGATGCGCAAACTCCATTATGCATGTCGGAATCCCGAAGTCGACTTGCTGCCAGCGCTATATGCAGCTTTACGCGCCCCCTTGGTGGATACCTTGGAAATCTACGCCGAATTCTCCAGTTGGCTGACCTCCAGCAATCCTGACGACGACGAGAGGTTGTTGCACGGATTCCCCAAGCCGAAGGAAGAATGATAGAGGCAGATGGGTTTAGTGTCGAGTTCACTGGCTATGTCAACTGGGACAATTGGGAATGGGTAAGCGACGTTCTGGACGACGCTTGGATGGATTCATACCACGGAGGAGAAGAGAGGTTGTACAAAAGGATGTTTGAGGATCCACCCGAACACCGGCCTGACTTTCAGTTATCATATCTGGGGAGGAAGAGAGGTGATTAGGGCATATGATACTGTGGCAGCAGGCTTCCGGCGTCATGATTGACTGTCATTCACACCCGTCATTTCTGTCATCGTTGGATGCTTCAGGGCGATGCTTCACATCGCGGCGGAAAGTATTTTTTTCAACAACTCGTAAGTTCAAACCCAATGATACGGCTTGGTTTGCCACATACAAACAGCCTTTGCGACGATCAGATGAAGAAATAGAGAAAGTCGCAGGGTGATGATTCGCGACCCAATGAAACGCGCAGTACAATATGCAAATGCAATAGGCCAAGTGGCTGCGCCTCCGAGTGCGCCCGCTGCTTCCAAGTCATATGCTTATGGACTGATTGCTCTGTCTTCCACAAGCACAACGTACCTCATCGGGAACACTCCAAGCTCATACGCCGCATACTACAGCATTATGGCGGCTGTCCCGTTTGGTTTCTCTTTTGGCGACTTCGTTGCGGCCATCGAATTCATCCCTAAGGTTGCGCAAGCACTCCGACGGTCTGCAGGAGCTCACAGCCAGATCTGCCAGGCGGCAGCTGATCTCGAGAGTGTCGAAGAAGTACTGAGAAGAGTTCAACGGCTTAGGCCCGTCAACGTCAACTCGGATGCTCTTGCAGCAATGCATTTGTGCGCAGTCCAGTGCAATTTGCCTTTGAGTCGTTTCCTGCAGCGCGTCAAAAATTTCGAACACGGGCTGAGTCAAAGCTCTGCAGCAGATGCTGGCTTCATGAACAAGTTTACAGGAAGTTATTGGAAAGCGGAGTGGGCTGTTCGGATCGAGGATGAGGTGGGCAAGCTCAAGCTGGCCATCGGACCATCGTTAGTTACGGTAGACATCTTACTGCAGATGGGGTCATTGGAAATCAGCACGGCTACACAAAGTGACTTATAGCATGTCATGAACCTTTCGCAACGCACGGCATCTTTAGCCGAACAGATTCATTTCGACTTGCAGCAAAAAGCAACATTCACGAAAGGTCAACTCGACAAGACTGCTACTGTGGTCGAAAGCATTGCTGGTGACCTGCGCAAGATCTTGCTCCATCTACCCTTGCTTGCGTCGCGGCAGCAAATGCGCGACCTAGATCTGAGACTTGACCAACTCTCCACGGAAGTGGGTACCAGAGCCGCAGCGGATCAAAGCAATCGCCTGCAATATCTTCTCCACGAGTCCTCCAGAATACATGCGCAAGACCACATGGAGTATATGACAAAGGCTCGCTCTTCTGAACACTTGCTCCAGCGAACAGCACAGAAGGTCGACGCCTTGTCAAAACTGGCGACCACCGAGCTCGCCATACTTCGCACTCGATCTATCTGGACTCCGGTAGCGGACCTTGGGCCGCCTATGTCAACAACGCCTAAAACAGCAACCGCAGACGATGGCTGCGAATCTCTCTGCGCCCGAGCTGGATCACCAGCAGGGACACTACAGCCTTTGATGGCTTTGATACTGGGCCTGTTGCGGAGAGTTCTTTGCGCCATAGTGGTGGTACTAACGATAGTCTCAGGCGTGAGCGCAAAACTACGCACCAGGGTGGCTTCTGTCCGCAACCAAATGCTACTCTCTCAAGATAGTATCATCCTCGTCGACGCTTTGAACCGCACGAAAATGCTTCATTATGAATACTTTTGCAACTGGGAGCAAATGGACGTTTGGCTTCGACGAGCTTTCCGAGACTTACCTGGTGAATCCCGAGTGAGCAGGGGTGAGTTCGCCATGTTCAGGCAGTACAAGACAAGACCGGGAGCCCGTGTTCCTGTTGATCAATGGGAACAGTATGTCCTTCCTGGTGACCGGATAGTCATGTCGATGCTAGTAAGCCATGTGCGTGGGCGGAGGAATTGTGGGCGATGCGAAACACCAATGCCTCAACGCAGTGAGAACGATGCGTGGCAGACATGGTGAGATTGCTACTATACGTGATAAGCAGATCGCAATACTGACAGATGCTTAGTACCGAATGCAACCAATCTTGCTATCACGTCAAAACTGAAGACGCTCATATGTACACTCCGCCATCGCAAACGAAGGAAGGTTGTGTACGGTCTGCTATGCTTAGTCCTGCCAAGACCAGAACCGAATCACAAAGATCTTGGCTTGATCACGAGTATGGCAGGTTTGCGAGAGTGCATTTCATATACCCGCAGATACATGGTGTTCAAAATTCCATGATTCGCGCGCTACCCGAGATCATCGCCGACTTGTATCCCCATCGCACGCAGATTTTGACACTCTACCCGGATTTTGCTGCTCACCCGGCTCTACAACCCCCTTGATGGGAACCAGGTGCAAAGGCCAATCCGAATGGGTCAACGTAAGATTCCGACTGTCAAAAGCTACCGGGACGCTGAGGACGCTACGACGAGGAGGCAGAACTTAGCGGAATTACATTTGGGATCGATTTTGATGAAGACAACGATTCGTACGGTATCCTTGGCGATTGGACTTTCCTTGAGACGTAAAGGCTGAACGGCGCTTACCCTTGAGCACGCACGCCGACTAACATAGTATGTATCAACAGCAGGCTATATAGAGCGAGCATATTGTAATCTTGAGCCATTCGCTCCCCTGTACCATACGCCCAAAGATCTAATGGAAGGGAATCTCGCCACTCGGAATGAACCTGTCAGAGGGATTGGGGTCGCGGTTTCATCGTGTCGAGAGGAATGAAGCAGAGAGCCGTCCTGCGCGGGAGGAAATAGTAGGATCAAGTGTTATATACACTTGATTGGAAGAGCTCAAGCTATGGAAGAAAGTTTCATGAGATCTTCTGTGCACTCAGCTCATCACAATTCAGTCTCCAAAGCCATCTATAGTTGCGACCGCCTTAAAAGGCTCACGCCATTTTCGCCTCGATAGTGCCGCAACCCGCCGCGACAGTGATAGGGTTGACAAACCTGCCAGGCTCATTCTTCCTTACAACGAACGCACGCGGGCACTTTCCCTCGTTTTCATAGTATAGCTCGCAAGCATAGTCGCCCTGGTAAATCATAGCAACACAGTCATCCTTGTCAAGACAAGCCTGGCAGCAAGCCGAAGCATCCTTGAAAGCCTCGCCATCCTGGATAGTGTCGGAGTGCGAGACGTCGCGAAATTCGGCGAAGTTGATATACTCGACGTTGGTCTCGAGGTTCTTGGGCGCGCATTTGGCGGCTTGGGTGGCGACGGCGGAAGCGGTGGCGGTGTAGCTTGTGGAAGTGCAGGAGGTGGAGAAGGTCTGGGTATCGATGCCGGAGGTGTACACGGTTGGGTAGGCGGTTTCAGTTTGTGTGGTGTCGTAGGCTACGACTGTCGATGTTCCTTTAGGAACGGTGACTGTTGCGTATATGACCTTTCCAAGAACAGTAGAAACGCCTGTTTCAGTCGTGGTACCATCGGCATATACGACCGAGTAAGTGCTCTCGACGGGGCAGCGTGTCACGAGAGGCGTGGAAGTGTAAGAGCCAGTGTAGCTGGTGCGAGTTGATTCCTGGGTCCTGAGGAGAAGTAATGGTTAAAAGGTCTTCTTTGATATTACTTTGCGGGTTTGTCTTACTCTGTAATCGTGTCGCCGCAGACATAAGTGGATTCATAGCCGGTAGGAACGAAGCTAGTGACCGTGCTGGCATTCGAGGAGACAGTGGTGAAATCCATCAGACCATGGATCGTCTCAGTGACTGTTGCATCATACGAGCTGACAGTCTCTGTCCAGGTTTGGGTTTCACTGTAAGTTGAGTAATCGGACTCGGTGTAGTAACCCGGGCGAGTTCCAATGATCGTAGTGGTCGACGCCGGACAGTCTGTGGGCTTTTGCGCGAGAGCAACACCCGCGTAAAGTGCTGCGGCAGTAAGGAAGGAGGCCATGATAGAGAGCTTGGTTTGAAAAGATGTCGTGGATGGAGAGGTGTAGTAGCAAGCCTTACCTCACGACAGCTAGACTTGAGTGTTTTATATATGCAGACTCGGTGCTGCCTGGCATACAAACCACTCGCTCATCTCCACCATTGCGCGTTGCAAGCGTACAGTGTTGCTCGTATTCAGCCGTGATGGCACAAGCGAACTTATACTTATCATGCATGACCTCGCTACAGAATGGACTAGTATCGAGAGGCCATCGGCTTAGCGACAGATGGTGTGCATCCGAGGTGCTTAAGATCGTTCAACAGCGGGGCTTGGTGACCGTTTGGTGAAGTAGTGTCTTCATCAAGCGTAGAATGCATCCTTCGGGCTCCACTCCAGCAGGGCAAGGCCATCAAGCCGGCCGCGTGCACGGAATCGTCCGGAAATAGACATCTTGAAATTGCATTGTTGGTATCGTAGACGAGTCGCGCTGAGTCGACATCAAGTAGTCGGCGAGTCAAGATTCACCGGGTTTGTCTTGGAGCCTCGTGGTACCTCCGGTGAGGATTACGCAAGGCAGGTAGGTGTCTGAAAGATACCTTGGCTCGTAGCAAGAGAGGTGGCAAACGGACGAGGAACCCTGACACAGCAATCCAAGGTTTCCCTTATCGATAAGACTCGCCTCGTGATCTGAATAAGTCCAGCGTACAGCGCACGAGAGAATACATCCATCCGGCCTTCACCTAGGAAATACTTTCAGCCATGCCCAAATCGAAGAACAAGCGCAAGCAACCCGATGCTCCCGCCCTGTCAGCGCCCAAGCGGCAGAAAGCAGGCCAGGAACCTATCACGCCTCCGCCGGACACCCAGGCCAAAACTATCGCCAGCATTGGCCTCTGCGACGAAGACATCGAGCTCGCAATCGACACCCTCAACACTCTCAAAGCAAACCCGGCCGTTATTAAGACGAAAGCATGCAAAGACTTGCGCACCACAGTATACGAGTTCGGCAAAGCATGCACCACCGGCCTCAATGCCACATCGGACGACACGAATTTGACCGCGAGGATCAGCGGCGCTTTGGCGGATGGAAAATACACAGAGGCGAGGATTCTGTTGGCGGAGATGAGCATAAGGAGACAGAAGCCGAAGCTGGGTGCGCTGTGTCGCTGGGTGCGTGACTTGGATGTTGTGAGCGGGCTGGCGGAACAGTTGGACGAGGATGGAAGAGGCAGGACAGAGCGGGAGGAAGAAGCGTTGATGGTCCTGGATGCTATTTTGCGCCTTACTGGACCGACAGACCATGCGATTGTCGAACAAGCCAAGCCGATGTCACATTCGCTTCCAATCATACCACGAGAGTCTTGGAACCTCCGAGACGATACCCCTCGACGAAAGGTATACGACAGCGTACTTGACCGCACCCTCATGGACTCAACGCCCACCACAACGTCTGGCTTCCGAATTCTAGAAACTACACCCGGCGCCCAGCGGAAGCCTCCAAACCTCCACCCAGCCGTCCTCTACACATCCCAAGACAACGCCATCAACCTCTCCTCAACTCCACCGCCCGCAACCCACCACCAACACCCCATAGTCCCCAATCTCCACCTCCTCAAAGACGTCCTCTCGGCCTCCGAATGTGAAGCAATTATCTCCGCCGGCGAAAACCTAGGCTTCAAACCGGACGCCCCGATCACCGAAGAAGGCGAAGAGTCCAGCATCCTCGCCCACAACTTCTACTGGATCACCGACCCAGCCTTCACCGCCAAACTCTGGTCCCGTGTAGCACCATTCGTCCCAACCGAAGTGTCTGGCAAGAAAGTCCGTGGTCTCAATCGCCGCTTTAGAGTCTACCGCTACGTGCCAGGTGCCGAGTATCGTGCTCACATTGACGGTGCATGGCCGCCATCGGGCATTTCAGAGGAAGGAAAATATGTCTACGACTCGTCGCCGCCCACAGCGAAACAGTCGTCGCTCTTCACATTCTTGGTCTACCTAAACGATGAATTTGAGGCGGGAGAGACGACGTTCTTCATGCCTAGTGCGCGGGAAGGCAGCATGAATGCTTACTCTGTGAAGCCCGTGCAGGGTAGTGTGGCAATGTTCCCACACGGAGAAACGGAAGGAAGTTTGCTTCATGAGGGAACCGGTGTCAAGAAAGAGGGCAAGCCGACTGCCAAGTACGTGATTCGGACAGACGTTCTCTATGATGTCGAGGCTGGCGGAGCCGAGTGAAAAGATTTATTTACGACATTTAATGACTATAACCAGAATGAAAAGCTGTATACTGTTCCTCGGTCAATGCTGCGATCTCTGTATATCCTCAGCTCATCATCGTCGTGAAGGGTTTTCTCAGTCGTGCTTGCAGGCAATTCACCCTTGTAGTCTCTCCGTCCATTATGATCTTCCGACAAAATCCGAAGACGATACGATATCGTCCATCCATTTCTGTGAAGATTTGTACTTTCGTGTCTCTACGAAGGGAATAATGCTCGTACTTTCGGGAGAGAATGGTAATAAGCCTCAGGTGCCATGACCCAGATCGCCTTGAAATGAAGGTATATGATCAACAATGCTCAGCCTCTGTCCATCAAACAGTACCTCTGTTCGATACAACATCCGATGTGGTCTAGTGGCTAGGATTTGTCGCTCTCAATCTTGAATCTAGAAGATCAGTGCCGACAAGGCCGGGGTTCAATTCCCCGCGTCGGAAATTATCCTTTTGTCTTTTTGCCAGAATGTCCGTCAAGTCGTAATGCTTCGCTGATTCCTGTTCCTTGACCAAACGACTTCATTTTACACACAAGAGCACAGCTCGGAAGCAACTAACATCGATCCTATGTGTTCACTCATGGCTGGCCCGGCAGTGTATGTAGGAGGGTTTCAGCCTCGTGTCCGAGTTGATTCGTTTGCCCTGACTACTATGTCAAGTCCACACGATCGTGATCGGACAAATCGCGGAGCTCCCGTGTCATGGACACATCCAGATCTCGGTGGAACAACGCACGCTGTGGAACTTGATGAGAGCCAGCCCTAATTCCCACGAAAGAACTTTTGGAGTTTACACCGAACGATGCGGGAGTGTTCGGAAATGAGAATGTGACGAACCGTGCAAGATGATTGTCTGCCTTCGGTATTGAAGAGTCATTGATGGATTTCCAGTTAAGCGATGGTAGGAATAGAAAAGAGCCATGCGGCATCCTTTCCCATTTCAGTCGCAAGCAGGAGGTGATGATTTGCACACAGGATTGGATATTTAACACGCCTCGCGGCAATAATTGGGTATAGATATGGGTATATACAGAGTGAAAAGTTCATACATAAGCAACCCATGCTTTGTCTACACCTCTTTAGTGGGCGCTGCTGAAGCTCGGCCTTCCAACATCCTGGCTTCTTCTCCTGTCGGTGTCGACGGGAGCAGGCGGGCCCTCGTAAGTCTTGCGACCGCGAATAGCGTACCATGCACCAGAGAAGACGACGCCAGCGACGAAGACGACGGCGGCGTAGTTCATGTTGTTGAGATTAACGGGAAGGGCGGCGGGCATGCAGAAGAGGGGAATGGCAAGGCAAATCCAGCCTATAAGCTTTTCGTTAGAAGTCTGTGCGTGTGAACAAAGGATTGTAATATTGACACTTACAGCAAGAGATGACGTTGGCAATAGTACCGCCGATAGCGCCAAGGTTGTAAGGGGAGCCGACGAGGTCTCTGCGGCCGCGGAAGAGGGAGATACCAATAGGCATGACGTAGCTCAGGTTGAGGAAGATGACACCGACACCGTTGAAAGCGTTGTAGGCGGCGTGGGAGCCGAAGTAGATCAAGCCGAGTGCGACCTGGGCGACGAAGCTAGCGATCATGCCATTGAGAGGTACACCAAGACCGCGGTTGACCTTCTTGAGCCACTTGGAGGCGGGCATGGCATCGTCACGAGCAAAGGCCCAGACGCAGCGGGAGGTGGCAGTTGTGCAAGCTGTACCGCAGAGGATGCCGAGGATGACAATAGGGACGGAGAGAACGAAAGCACCCGCTTCGTTGCCGACGGCGTTGCGGAGGATGACAGGAACGGGCTGTCCGTAAGGGTCGTTGAGGAAGGCGCTGATATCCGGGAGGACGAAGGTCAAAGGAATCAGGAAGACCAGACCGATGACGAAGTTCATGACAGTTGCACCGACCATGGCCTTAGGGACCTGGGTGGCCGGAGACTTGACTTCTTCAGACATGGAGATGACCATGCCGGTCGCCGAGGTGGCATAGGCGGCGTGGAGCACACCTACAACCCAGGACCAGCCAGGAACCCAGCCAGAGTTTGGCGAGAAGTCAGTGAAGACGTATCTCGCGCTGTGGCGGCCCTCTTTGGCGATGGCCAGGACTGAGCAGATGATGGCAAGGACACCGATGAACGAGACGTACATGGTGGCGGTCTGTAGCGAGTTGTTAGTACCGGTAATTTTATACATCAAACCAATATACATACGTCGAGAAGCGGCAGCCACCTGTTGCCGAGAGCAGAAATCAGGTTGGTGATGATGGTGATGCCAAAGAAGATCAGGTAGACGGCGTAGTCTTCCGCGTTGAAGATACCGGTCGATTCGCCCGCCGCATCGACGGTGCGGAAGATGTTAATGCAGCCAATGAAAAAGAGGGTGGTGCCGAAGTTCACAGCCAAGGTGATAGTGATGTTTCCGAGGAGGTAAGACCAGCCGCAAATCCAGGCAAGCACACGGCGGTACTTAGGAGGCGAGACCATGAAAGTCTGGTAGTAGACACCACCGGCGGTAGGGTAGACCGAAGTGATCTCACCGAGCGATGCGGCCACTGCAATCATGATGAGACACACAGCCACCCAACCCCAGATGATATTTGTAGGACCACCGCCGTATAGAGGGTAGACGAGAGTCGTGGCCAGACCGTAAGGTACCGCGGCCAGCACACACGACATGAAGGCGACCTGCCATGTCGAGCGCGAACGAGTGAGCTCGGACTCGTAACCGAGTTCTGCAAGGTGGTCCTCTGCTGAGTTAGGTCCTGGTGAAGGTGAAGCTCTTAGGTCTTCGCCGAAGCCGGCTTCCTTCTTGGATTTGTCAAGAGACATGGTGTAGGCAATGCGGCAAACGGGTCGTCCCTAAAAGAGGCCAGTAAGTCGCAATGGGATGAATAAGTCCGTCCTAGATGGGACCGGGCAAGGCGCGATGGTAGATCCGAGGTAGCTGCAATGGAAGTCTGCGGGGACAGTTAAGTTACACAGGCTGCGAGGCTGCAATGGCGGGTCCGGGCGCGGAGCCTTGGCAGATCCGAAGAGTCGCGATGGTAGAGCAGTACGGGCGCTTGGGCAAAGAGTGGTGAAGGTCGGGCAGTGGTGCTATGGAAAACTGCAGGTAGGCGCGCAGGAAGAACTCAGGTCGCTCGGGGTTGAAAGGCTGCTTTTGGGCCGCAAGAACAAGCTCAAGGCTGGCAGGCGGAGCAGATTAGAGGGTTCACTAGCCACGAGGAGTGGAAGCTGAGAAGAGGCAGGTAGGGAGCGAAATAGAGAGTTTGTTTGATAGCAGTGGTCGCTGTGTGAGGTGCAGAGCAAAAGAGACAGACCTCGGGCGAGCGAGAGGAGGGTAGGTTTATGTCACGCGTGGGACAGGCGTGAGCAGAAGTCGGAGCCCGGGGCTTGGGGGCATCCAGTTGAGGGCGCATGCACTAGGAAAGACGATGCGACGAGTGGGCGACCTCTAGATCGCGCTAGAAGGCGACGACAACGAGGATAAGGCTCGTGAGCAGCCTCGGAGCCAGCCCAGCCTGCCCTGGGCAAAACTCTGCAGCCGCAGCGGGCTAGCTTGCCGTGCACTGTACATCATCCCGAACAAAGACCCGGCCCGCAGTGGATGTCCGTCTGTGAAGGTCTGTCTCGCTACTGGCAGGATGCACGTCTGAATCCAATCTGACCTCCGCCACCAGGGGCATCCGGGATTTGGTGGGAGTCCTAGCAGAGGCGCCGTTTCCACCCTTCGTACCGTTGAATTGGCCTGTGTTTGATTGTTCGACATCCTCTGGAGAAGTGACATCTGCAACGGTGAGCACTCCGTCATGCTTGCATGTATTCACTCGATTCGTCTGCTGCGTTATGCCACGACACGCACGCGAGCTTTACTCCCTTTGCCACCGAGCAAGCTCTCAACCACAGACTGAAACTGATGAATGCACGACCAAAGAAAGGCACAATCGATAGTCACCAAAACCCTTGGATCCTTCGCTGTCTCATGTCTCACAGCCAATCAGCAACGCTCGCTTCTTGACTTCACGGAGGTACTTCAGCTAGCGCGGGCTTTGCGTGCCTGCGGCCGGGCGCTCCTTCCTTCTCGCTTCAGCCGAGATTTGACTGCAGATTCCGCTGAAGGGAAATCGCGCGCGCGCGGCCAACCTCACTAACTGAATCTGACACTGTCACGCGACACCACTGCTTACATTAGCACAGCCTGTGTCAACCCCTGCCAGACTTCACCTCAGCTATCTCTCCGTGGGGCTCTCATCCCTCTAGTGCAGCATGTCTGATACAGAGGATTCGCGCGCCGCGTCTCTTGGTCGCAAAAGGCGTCAACATCCTGACGCCGTGCAGTCTGCGCACGACGCCGAGAAGCGCCGCAAGCTCGAGTCGAATGCTGACTTTGTCGCGCTGGACAGTGATGGGAACAGCGAGAGGGTCAGCGGAGAGCGCGAGAGCGGCGAGGTGAGCAGTGGCGAGGACGATAGTGATGCTGAGGAAGATGATCCCGAGTATGCGCCTCCTCACACCCGTGGAAGCAGTTCGAAGTCCACTCCTCGCGAGCATAGTGATAACCCTGCGCGGCCGCAGAGATCTAATGCAGATGCGAATAACAGCCAAATCCACGTCGATGCTGTCTTTCCACCGCCGCTGCAAAAGTTTGTTAGAGATCAGCTGCAGCTGCGCAACGACCTCACCTCCGTTGAAGCTGTCATCAATGATTGCGACGCGCCAGGGAAGCCTTTCAGAAAGGCAGGAAAAGACTTCCTTGCTAAATGGAAAAATGGCTACCAAAAACACCTCGGCGATTTCGACTATCTCGATCTGAAAGGACTCATACAGGACGGGTCTGCGTTTCGTCAACCCATGCAAATTGAACCTTATGGTAAATCCAAGGGCTATGGCCCAAAAGGCAAATATGGCAGAGTTGACTTTGGCGCCCGAGTACTGGCATATTGCGAGAAGAATCCTTCAAAATCGTGTGCCGAGATGGCTTGGAGTTGCCTTGCAGATCTGAAAATGCACGAACCAGCGAGTAAAGCACTGCAACAGTACCTTGCTGAGAACTTGTTACCAGTCAGTGACCCAAGGCCGGCCAAAACCGAGACTGCCGGAATCGACAAAACCGACAAAGATCTCTCCGACAGCCGTACCGACAATGCGAGCTCACCACAAGCCAGCAAGAAAAGTGCGGACGGACCTGATGTTGTTGAAGTTGAAGACAATGATGATGATGAAACGCCCAACCTCCGCAAAAATGTCCACCTCTCAGAGCTTTCCAAGGATGAGCTCAGAGACCAAGCTCTCTACGCCAACCTTCATAACCCAGACGACCTCGTCCGCTGCCTCTCTTGTGGAGACAGGGGCCATGTGATATCCTCCTGCCCAGCCTCCCAGTGTGCGCACTGCCGTTCCAAGACTCACTTCTCGCGCACTTGTCCGTCGCATCAAAAATGCAGCCGCTGCCGGCAACGTGGACATCGCTCCGACGTCTGCGCACGCGGCTCAAAACTCGCAGGCGCCATAGGCGACGAGTGCGATGTCTGTGGCGAACGTGGGCATGCAGAGGAAGAGTGTTCGGGCATCTGGATGACGTTCAAGCCTACACCTGAGAACATCAAATTCATCCCGGAGGATCAGATGGTGGTGAGCTGTTACAACTGCGGTCGCTCGACGCACTGGGGAGATGATTGTCCTGGGCTACCAGACTTCGTGGGTGATTTCATTACATTCGATACCTGGAGTGCGAAGAATGCAAGGAGGTACATCGCAGGCCGCGAGTCCGATAGCGACGTGGACGACGACGCGGCCAGCGTTGGGCAAGATAAGGACATGAACGGCAGCATGCAGACGCATCAACTCGCTCAGTTGGGCGATTGGGCGTGATTGCGAAGATGAAATCCATAATACCTTCTAGCATTGGCGTGCTTTCGCCGAGATGGAAAATGTCAGCTTAGGCTGGCTAATCGTTGTTGCATGTAGAAAAGCATCAAGCATGTATTATACTATAACAATCCTATCTGTTCCGAGGTCGAGCGGGTACCGACGTATGAGATCAACGGTACTCATGGTTCAATTGTACTCCTATATCACACGAGCGCTATCGCAATTCATTGCCGATTCTATTATCAGGCTCATACTATCCCTTAAAGTGCATTTTACCTTTTCCAAAGCGCATCCAAACTCAACTCATCCACAACACAAACCCTAAAGTCAACGACGTCTACTCCAGACAAAGTGTGGATCCTCCGTCGTCCAACTTCACGCCAGCAATTAACACAGTCACATTTCTCAAAGTATTCCATGTTCTCTCGTTCCATATACAAGACATTTCCGGCCAGTGTTCGTGTCACTGCAAGCAATAAGGCGAGGGCATCATCATTTACCACAGTGAGAATGGCATCCTCTCTCAATGGTCAAGGCAAACGCCACTTCGCGCCTTTGGGCCAGCCTGCTGCCGTCAACGGCGCCCCTCAGCTCCAGGGAATCGTGTTTGATATGGATGGGACGCTTTGTACGTATACCCTCAATGGAAATGAAGAAAGAGACAAACCCATGTTGCCAAAGAGACGCTGCCGTCAACCCCCCAAAACCCCCGATTGTCAAACCCACACCATCTCACTCAAGGCTAACAAACCATCCTCCCACCAGGCGAACCCCAAAACTACATGTTCGGGGAGATGCGCTCTGCCCTTGATATAGAGAAAGGCACCGACATCCTCGACCACATCTACTCGCTCTCGCCCGCCGAACAGGACCAAGCCCACGCCAAAATCCAAGCCATCGAGCGCAGAGCCATGGAGAACCAAGTCCCGCAAGCAGGCCTCGTGACGCTGATGGAGTTCCTCGACCGGCATAACGTGAAGAAAGGAATCTGTACGCGGAATTTCGAGTACGTTCCCTCCCTCAGTAACCGAATGTACCACATCGTCTCCATTTTTGGTTCTCTTGCTAATTCGTGCCCCAGCACGCCTGTAACACACCTCCTAACAACCCACCTGCCCTCGCACATCAACGCCTTCGCGCCCATAGTAACCCGCGAGTTCCGCCCGCCTAAGCCCTCTCCGGCTGGGATCCTGCACATCGCTCAAGCCTGGAACGTCGAAGTACCGGCCCATGACGAATCGCCTACGCCCCCTCTTCCTTTGATAATGGTAGGCGACAGCATCGACGACATAATCGCAGGCTTCGACGCCGGAGCCCTGACTGTACTCGTCAAGAGCCCCGGCAAAGAGGAGCTGGAAAGCGACGAGAGAACGCACGTTGTTATTGAGAGGTTGGACGAGCTGATTGGGTTGCTTGAGAAGGGCATTGAGGCGAGGTGATTGAGGCTGTTTGAATCTACGGTGAATGAGTGGTAGTAAATCCGGGTGCTTATTTGTATTCTTTCCATTCTTTGCATTTTCCGGCAATGTGGTGAAACGTTTACTATGGCTGCCTAGAAGGACAAACGCAGAGACGGACGGCTGCCTATCTTCCTCAGCAGAGCCGGCGATGTCGCAAATTCTGGTCGACAAATGTTGGAGTAGAAGACATACATACATATATATACAACCATTTTCGATATTATATCAGCAAAAGGGCCCAACCGTAGAGCACAAAGCTAGTAGCTACATACACCAAAAAAAAAACATAACATAACAGGCAAGAGAGATGTATATCCGTCAAGACCGTAGATGGCAACCATGCCAAAACAACCCAATACAAAAAGGAAATGTGAGCAGCGCCCACGCTGCGGCGTTGTAGTATAAGCTTCGCCATTCCATGGCGAGCCGAAAGAACATGCGGAACCCAACTCTTTCAAAAGCATCGTCCCGATGCTCATCTTGATATCCAAAACCCTAGCATCCCCAATGTCGATAACATGGGCATTTGCAAAGTGTATAATCCACTCAGCGAGATCGAGAATCTTCTCTTATCTCTTCTCTTTTCCCGTTGAAACCATGCTGCGCCAATATGCAACCGGCCCTTACATGTACAGATCTCGGTGCACCGCCATCTTCATCTCTTCTCGACCAAATCAAGCCTTTTCCTTCCTAAACCTCGAAAAGAACCCTCTCTTCTTCTCCTTAATCGGTTCAGCAGGAGGCAGCGGCTCAAATTTCCTCACGGGCGTAGAATCCTCAGCAGGCCCGCTCGACCTCAAGAAGTCCGCCAGATCGCTGGTGTTAGATTGCTCGTAAGCGCCTAGACGCGCTCCGGCATTGCCGCGAGGGATCCTGGAAGTGGTGCCTGCGCCGCGGGCTTCGAGCTTGGGACCTCCCACGGGGCCGCGAGGGGTGGAGTTCGCAGGATTTACGGGCTGTGGACCGGGGTTGGATTGCGCTTGCGTTGATTTCGTGTTTGTGCGTGGCGCTTGGTTCTGGTCCTGATGAGGCTGGACCATGCTCATGCGGTTTTTGTTGGCGGCTGCGGCTGAAGAAGCGATGGGGCGAGGGGAATTGTTTGAAGGCGGTTCATTGTTGCGCAGGAAGTCGACGAGGGACTCTTCTTGAGGCTGACGATTTTTGCGCGGAAGGCCGGTGATGAGTTCTTCATCGTCGTCTTCATCTTCTGAGTCCGAGGGAATGGCGTAGGGGTCCTTGTTTCTGTAGCGCTTGCGAGTGAGGTCGCCTTCGGGTTCTGCGGTAGCAGCACGGTTAGGAGTGGGAGCGGAAGAGTAAGTTTGCGTGGATGGAGTAGAGCGGGGTGCGGTCGTTGATTGGGAGGGAACAGTGGATGTGCTGCGTCCGTTGGGAACATCAGAGCCGTTCACATCTGTGCTGGGCTTAGACGCGAAGTCGCCGCCCATGTCTCCGAACTGATCCGAGTCCATGGTATTTCTAAAGGGTGCCACGGATCTCGAGATGCGATGCGAGCCCTCCTCGTCCGGTCCGTCGCGGATGAAGTTGATGAGGTCTTTGTTGCCGCTTGCGGCTCCAGTTGCACTCCTTGCTTGAAGAGCTGGACCCTTGCTGGGAGACTTCGCTGGCATCTTCGGCACAGGAGGGATGCTCTCTGCGGCCATCGTCGTCTGCGTCAATGACTTTGACCTTTCACGTTCAGCGGAGGTGCTGTTAGCACCAATCGACTGAGATCTGGCGGAGTTGCGCAGCGAGTGGAGAGATGTTGTCGACCTGTTCGTGTGGAGACGTTTCACCTCTGGCTCGCGGTCTGGGCCAGTGGATCGAATGAAATCTGCAAAATCGCGAGTCGACTGTGTCATGACTTGAGGCTCACGAGCCATAAGACCACTACGACGATGAGTGCTGGTGTTCCTGGGGCTAGGCTTGCTGATCGACCGTCTGCGCTCGCGGTTGCCATCGCTTCCTTGCTGGGCTTCATCTGCAGGTGTCGCATTTGTGACAGACTGGTTGCGAGCAGCACGCGATTGACGCTGAGTGCTGGGAGCAGGAGACGAGTTCTTCCTCTGAGACGCTGAGGAGGATGCAGCTTCGCTGGCGTTGCCGGACATTCTCGTCATATTCGACGCCTGCTTTGTCACGAACTTGCTTTCTCCGGTCGAAGGACGCGACCGCTCATCTCGGACATTTTCAGGCGTAAGAGTGTACTTAACAGTGTCCTCTCCCTGCAAGAAATTGTCGAAATCTTCGGGTCCACGAATACTTGCACTGGTGACCGGTGGCGTGCTGGAACCACTATCAGTGGCAGCTGCAACGACACGCTCTCTTTTGGGCGTTGCCATTTGCTGGATAGCTGGGTGATCCTGGACTTCACCCTTGGAGCCATGCTTTTGATGGTCGCTGTAGATGCTGCGACTCTTCGTAGAAGCACTGCTCTTTTGCTCCTTGGCTGGCTCCCAAGTCTTGGACTCTCTGATCGTGTCGATAGGAGTGATAGGCACAGGCACGGCTGACACAGGGCGAGGTGCAGCTGCACGCGTCTGTTGGTTCGGCGATTCACGAACATAGTCTTTCGTTTGTCTGACAGGAACTTCGGAATCCAATAGGACGTCACGACCTTTCTGAGATTTTTCAGGGCTTTCTGACGATGCCGAGGGCTGGCCCACGAGTTGAGTGTTCGCGACGATAGGACTTGGGTTACTCTGAACGGGCGGCGATTCGTCGTTGATAATTAAACGCGAAGGTCTCTCCGAAGCCTTGGGCAATCCGATCATCGGCATATCCCTCGCTTTCTGTTCGGAGGTCGATTCTTCCATGATCTCGTGGGGAGATGCAGGAGCCTCCAAAGCTGCCATGGTCGTTGGGTCAGAACGAATGGGCACGTTCTCCTGCAAAGCCTTGGGCAAAGGCTCTGTCTCTGTGTGCTTTGTCGCAGTGACGGGCTCAACAGCTGCTAGTATAGGCTCTGCGTGAACTATCTCGCGCGGTTCATCCGCCTTGACGAAGTTTGCGAGATCCGGTGTAGCGTTCTGCTGGACTAACTCTGGTTCTGGCTCTGGCTCCACAACTGGTACTTCGCGCGAAGGAGATTGTTCACGAGAGCGTGGGGTGCTGTCCGTCGCCATGATAGACTTGAGGCCAGCCATGCTCTTTCTCTTGTCCAGCTCCTCGATCTCTTTCGAAGACCGGTCTCTAGGCTGAGGCAAAGATGTGTCAAGGCTCTCGGTCGTTTCTTCACGCGGCTGTACGAAGTCTTCTTTCCTCGATTTGAGCTCCTTGTCAGTTTCCGCTTCGTCTGAGTTCATGTGAATGCCAGTGGCAACTGCCGCAGCACCCGCGACTGCAGCCGCACTAGCAGCAATACCGGATAGTACTCCAGGGGAGTGATCTTCTTTTTGGCGATCCGTCGTAACAGGAGGTGGTAATTCGTAAGTGTCATCAGCAGCTGCGTCCGGGGCAGGCTTCTCGCTTTTGATGGCGCTCTCGGCCTGAGGAAGCACTGCTTCACTGGTTTCTGTTTTAAGAGGGAGGCTTTCCACCTCGGTCAACAAAACTTTCGATCCTTCGCGGTCATGTTTGTGGGCCTGCATGTCTACAGCACTGGCCTTGGGCTCCGCTACCATTTCGTCAACAGCATTGGCGGAGGGAACTTCAGGCTCATCGGGCATTGTTGGGAAGGCGCCCGGAATATCGAGATTAGGGGTTCGCGGAGGATTAGGTACAGACTTCGACCGCTGGCGTGCGATAGAAGGCCTCGAATTGGCAAGAGCAAAGTAGCCCGGTTTTCGAGATTGCCTGGGCAGGGGAGCATGTTCGGTCGTCGGCGAGGTGGTGAAACTGTTGCGCCTCGCCTGTCTCGGCATAGCATCCTCTTCGGTGTCATCTCCAGAGTTCTTCGCCAGCCCTGGAACTTCAATCTCGTCGATGTCGCGCCTTGCGTCGCGCATGGGCAGAGGGATATTGGAGGCCAAGATATGCTCTGGATAATCGACTTCATCATAAGATGGACCTCCCGTTCCATGCAGATACTGTTGTCTGACAGCACGATATTGCTCTTCGGCAGCCAACGACTCTTCTCTCGGATAGCCCATGCTTCCACGCCTCAGAGCTGACAAAGACACTGCCCTGTCTCTCGTGAAGCTTGATCGCGAAGCCATACCGCGGTGGTTGGGGGTTATAGGTCTTTGCCGGTCATTGCGTAGAGTCTTGCGCCATGTTCGCCAGAGTCTTCCTAATCGTGCGTCCAATGCCAGCTTCTCGACGTCGAAGTCTTCAACTCTGACTTGCTGGGCAGTGGGATTGGCAGTCCTTGCGGCGCGAGCGAAGGCAGCCGATCCAGCAGCCTGGAGTGACTGCTCGGCAATGTACTCCAGGACAGAGGTAAGGAATATGGCCGCAGACCAGCTCACAAGACCAGAGCTGGAAGAGAAACGACGGCTGTCAGCTTCACGGCCGTAGAAGAGCTCCTGTTCCTTCACGTAGCGCTCCTCGTCATCGTCTTCCATTTCACCCAGACGCATGTACACCATAACACGCAGGCGCGTGCGCTTCCAGACGAGCTCGAGATCCCATTTGCGGTTGTTATCCTTGGGCTGAGAATGTGCGTTTCTCTCCTCTTCCTCCTCTCCACCAGCTAGCAACTCCTGCAATTCTTCATCTGCGTTCGCGACAGCTTCTTTCGCCAAGCGATGCCTCAGCACTTCCGTCACGGCAGGCCGCAGCGCATGCAAATTTGTTGATCTCGCGGTCGACAAGAAGCTGTAGAGCAATTGATCGAGGAAGTGGTTGATCAGCGTGAGAGCTTGCGGAGAGAATTGCGCATCGTTCTTGTTGGTCGCGGCTTCCTCGTTTTCGTCGTCGCTGGCGTCGGAAGCTCGTCTGTTGCGAGAAGTTGCGCGGTGCTCGTTCACGACTTGAACGGCGCCAAAAGGCGCAACGTAGGCGGCGGAGGGCGAGACATTGTCCGGGTTCTGAGGCCAGTAGCCAGTCACTCCAGAGATGGCCGAGTAGCGGTCGGAACCGGCGACGCTGGGAGTGCGCGACATGATGGGCGAAACAAATGGGCTCGTATTTCTCAAATCGTACGCATCGTTATATGCAGGGCGTGGGTAAGAAAACGACGGCCGGTGGGAGTGTTCACTGGGAGCAATGGGCGACACAGGCGCGCTGGGCTCGCGCAGCTGGGCAGAGGTGGTGGAACTGGAGGGGTAGTGGAAGGGACGGTAATGCTGCTGTTGACTGTGGTAGCTGTGGGAGGTGTTTGTAGGGGCGCGGGCCTGAGAGTAGTGATTGGGATGGACCATCGTTCATGCAGCAGGGGTTGAACCCGGCCGCGGCACTCGAGGCAGAGCAACAGGGATCCGGGTGTAGGAGGGTGGAGTGGGCAACGACTCAAGCAACACCGACACAACCCTAAGTGGCCGCAAACCCAGCGCAGTGGGCAGAGGGAGCTGAGGGCGACGAGCTTGGCGGTGCGCGACGGCGTCGGTGGATGAAGGCCACACGGTCAGGGTCAGGTATAGCGCAGCGCAGAGACGTGTTGCTCGTCTCGACTGGCCGTATCTGGGCGCGGTGCGAGGACGAGGGCGCACGCCCAAGCAAGAAGTGAAACGGCTGAACCAATAGTTTGCGTTAGGCAAACCACCGACGGCACCCTGAATCGCGACCTTGCACGACCGTTGGTAGGAGAGGCAGGCAGGAAAAGTATAGGGGAAGCCAGATTAAATTATGCGCCGCGGCAAGGCGAAGGGAAGCAGCGCCTATATGTTTGCTCGTTATGCGCTGTAGCCAGTAGTTCAGGTAGGTATCTATATGATGTGTCCATATTGATCGGCTCTCCTCAGAGACTAGCCGAGCTGTGTGATGCTTTCGGCGTTGAAGGATGCCGCGGGCACGTGGAGTACCATCTTCGCAGGGGCTGTTTCATGTATCGAAGATTTCTGGAAGGCGTCTCGGGCGTGTCTTCGAGTTCGAGCATCAGTGCCTGCATGTGTATTTTTGGTTCATGTATGTTGCATCAACTCAGTCCGCTCATACTGTGCGGGCTATAAGGATCGTTGTTTGCATCATGTTTCAAGTACATTGCAGCCCCTGCGCCTGTGAAGCTCCCGAGGGCGGCTCCAAAACGCCCGAGTGGTACAGCCATCGCACGTGCTGCCCAGATTGTCGGATATCCATCGTATAAATGGATGCTGTGCTTTGACTGCGCTCACAGCTGGTGAGAATTGCATCTCAACCGATTGCGCTCGTATGCACGCAGCATCCAGCGACGCCGTACAGTACTCATGTTCCTTTCCAATTGACCAGTCAAGGTGACGACATCCTCAAATGACTTGCATGAACACCACGCCAACTTCGGAGATCTGCAGCAGGGATTATCTTTGACAGAAGTTTGAAACGCCTTCCTCGTGCAGGTAAGAAGACGAGCATCAGCGCAATAGCCATCGTTTATACCCCAAAGTCGAAACGGAGAGTCATTTGAGTGGCGGCAACAACCATCTCAGCCGTGTCACAGTCAAGTGTTCACAAAGTCGCTGGCCGCTCCATCTTGACACGTTCAACTTCACTCAACGCGTCTCCAACAACACGCGCTTGGACGCGACTTCCAGCATCAGTCCAAAATAAACCCAGCGAAGATACATGTAGCAGACCAATTTGTACTCAATTCACTTCACACACTGCTCTCCCTCACCATGGGCCAACCTGATATACCCAGCAGCGCGCCAACGTCGTCACAATTTGAAGCACTCAGAACAGCACCATCGTATCGCGACGTGCAACCACTGCCAGCGCGATTACTGGATCACTGCACCGTCTGCCTCGAGGAACAGCTCTTTTCACAAGCAATACCGCTTCTTTCCAGCGCCATCACGGCAGGCAATGGCACTGCAAGGCCCGCATATGTACCTCCCACACAACACATCAGCCTGCTTGCCACCTTGACCGTCCACCCATCCGTGACCACCCGCACAACGTCCAAAGAGAAACAGACCGCTGCGGATGATGCTCTGCAATATCTTCGCCACCTTAACAGCCTTACTTCAGCCGACGCATCCGGCTTGAACAAGGCCTTACAATTCCGCGACTCTGGCTCATCACGCTCAAAGCGAGCTCGCACCCGAGTATCTGACATCAGTAGTGATGATGACACTGACGACCCTGGACGCATTCGCTCAAGCTACGCCAACAAGGATTCCCTTTTCGCCAACACGGATGACTTCTGGGCCGCAGTCGGCTGGGCCTTCAATTGCTCAGTAGCCCACGAGAATCGCTGGGCCAGATGGAAGCTCTGGCTGGATTTCATTCTGGACGTGCTCGAAGATGACTTAACGACCAAATACCACGATTCACGCCACCTATCCGAACACGACAAAACCAAATCTCTGAGCAAAACGCTCCTCGCCATATACCTCGCACCCTTCGTGGACCAAGGCCGCAACTCCAAACGCCGCATCATGCGCGCTATCCTCGCAGACGGCACCCAACCCTCTATAAACCAGTTTCCCTCCATCTACACCAACGAGACCCGCCCTCCCAAAACCAAACCGGACGCCAAAATCGGCAGCAAACGCAGTCTTGACCTCGACCAAGGCGATTTTGGCGACTATTTCGACTCAGAATCCGACTCCAACTCAACACCAGGTCCCGTCACAAAATCAGGCCACGGCTCTGCTCGCCACTCGAGCGCAGCCCTCAGCCGACAGGACTCCCCAGCGACAGCACCAGGAACTCCAAAAGAACACGCATCACCCCCCTCTTCCTCTCCACTCGCCTCCCATGGCGGCGCCGAATCCCTCCACCTCCGTCTTCGCCTCCTCTCCCTCCTCACAACCATCTCCACCCTCGCCCCAACCCTGTTCCTCGATCCCGAAGACCTCTTCGACATATACACGGAATTCCTCCGCCCCTTGCCACTCCCGGTCTTCTCCTTCTTCATCCTCTCCCCAACAGCCAGCAAAAACAACAAACTCACCACCACCAAAGGACGAGGCTACCTAGACCCGCACTCCCTCGCCTCCCTGACCCAAATGCTCCTCCGCCCTCTCCTCTCTTCTTCAGCACCAATCACAAACGCCAACTCCCTTACGCCGCAAATCTTTGCCACGCACTTTGCACCTTTCGCAGCAAACGTCTCGAATGTGGGCGAGAATGCGAGGGTGGGGGTTTGTGTTGAGGCGTTGTTGAAATTGCTTTGGAGCGAAGGTGTTCTCGCCAATTGCTCCGATGCGGAGAGGAAGGATGTGAGGAGGGCTGTGGGAGAGGGGATCGAAGCTAGGGAGGAGAAGGCCGGAGGTGATGTCAGGAGGAAGAGTGCTGGGAATGGGACCAAAGAAGCGGAGGGATGGGAGGTCTTGGTGACTGGGGCGGAGAGGATGAGGTGTTTGGTTGAGATGGTTTGAGATGTGGGAAACGATGGATTGCTCGTGTTTACGTGGCTTCGGTTTTGGAATGCTAATATGGTTACAGGAGAAGCTGGACTTGGGTCCAGGTTGACAAGGAGAGCTCGAACGGAGGCAAAACAGGATGCTCCTCCTTCAGCTCTAGATATAATAACAATGATATGATACCCCCTCCATTTTCCCTTTTTCTCCCAACCACTTGCGAGAATGCAATATTCTCCGCCGTCCTTCGATACTCATACACGATCTCCTCACATCTACCACGAATACCACTGGCCCCTAATGCCCTGCACCGGCCTATCCGGCAAAGGCACCCAAACCTTCGTCTTCCTCTGCTCCAGCCTCTTGGCCTCGCGCTCCCTCCACTGCCTCACTCGTGTCGCCTCCTCCTTCAAGACAACGCTCAAACTAGTCCATGGTGTACGCATAATGAAAACGCGTCCTCTCGCGCGGTAATCAGGCAGCTTGCCGTACTTTCCACGGCCAACCCAAGCTTCTTCGATGAAAATCTCGGACGCATCTGTGACGGTGTGGCGCTTGCCGTCTTTGAGCTGGATGTCGAGAGGTGTCGAGGGAGAGGGCGTAGTAGTGGCGGCGCGGGGCTGGGTGCCGGTTATGTCTGTTGTGGCGGTGTTGAGGTTCGACGTGATGGGAGAGGTGGCAGTGTCGGCACCGACTTGGCCCAGGCCCATGCCGCGCATGACAATAGCCTCATCTCGCACAGCTTCAAGATAGGCCTTGATATCCTGCGCGATCTTTTTCTTGGAGAAGCGCATTTGCACGATCGCCTCCTCAATCGTCTTGCCCTGGATTTGCCGCGCCAGCATGCCCAATTTCTTCGTGCTGGTTTTCATCATCTCGCTCTTGGACTTGTGCTCGCGCTCGGTCTGCATGAGGAATTCGGGCTTCGACAGGCGGCCGCTCTTGGTTATGCTCTGGATAATCTTCTTGCGCTCCCAACGCTCACGCGCGCCTGGGTCGGGGTCTAGAACGCGAAGCATGTTGTTGCGATCGCGCTTGTTTTCGCCTGTTTGAGTTCCTTCCTCGGCATCTTTGCTTGCTTGCTCTTGTTGCTGGGCGCGGCGGTCGTCTTCGAAGATAGAGGAGGAGGCGATGTCGCCGGCACGGACTTGGCCTTGCTGTTGCGCTGGATTCGCGGTAGTGGGGTTCTTGCGGCGGTATTCGTCGAGGATAGGGTTCGATTGTGTGTTGTCGGAGGAGGAGGAGGAGGATGCATGGCGAGTTGCTGTGAGGAGGGTGCTGCGGGATTGGATCTTAGTCGAGAGGGGGTTTGAGTTGCCGTAGAGACCTGGGTTATCTGTTAGCTCTGTGGTGGCCGCGAGGGAAGTAAGTAAAGCATACATCTAGGCGCAAATCGCCTCAAGGGCGCTGATACACTCATGGCGGGCGGATTGTCACCTATTCGCAATGCTCATGGCCAACGAGCTGCTCTTGCCATTTACGGGCGAAGTCTGTGGAAACTTGTTTGGGCAGGTGCGGCGAGCCAGCGGAGGTTTGTTAGGCTCACTTTTGAAGACGGTCACGTGCAGCTAACATCGAAACTCTCAGGCTCCGTGTCAATTCGAAACGCAGATGCTCGGGGGATTATTCGCAGGATCGCCCGCCGCCTCGGTTGTTAGAATTGGCCTGGCCGATCGTTGCCGATTTAGCTGATCAGCAAGGAGTCGTCCACGCGGTGGCGTTCCCTCGTGGTTATTAATAAGTGTTCTCGAGTCTCTGCGCCTGGAAGGCATATGACAAAAGAGACGAGAAGGCTGCTAGACGAGACTCTTGCAGTGCAAATGCTTCCCCGCGAGAAAGCGTACATGTATACACAACATAGTTCCGACTCCCTAAGATGGCAGTATTACCGTTTCGCAAGGCTCACCCACGATGACGCGTAGTTTGAGGTTGACACTAGGGCTCGTGTCGCACGAGGAGAAACGTTGCGAGCACGTCCAATCTGGCTGGCTTGGAGAAAGTCGTTGTGCTGGCAAGCCGTATCGAAGGAGTCTAGCAAACTCAGACTAGCCGAGACGAGACGGAGGCCATTCCGCGACCGCCGAGAGCATGCTGTAGCTTGTCACTTCACTATCCCACTCCACCACCACTGTTGCGCCATCTCTCTTTAATCGCGCCTTTTTCACTTCTGCACATTGCTGTATTCTGGAGCGCGCAGCTTCTGCTTGGGGCTCCGAAGCTGTTGGATTTGCGCGACCACGGGCCGCTCGGGTGTTATGCGCGCGGGATATCATTACTGAGCGCCTTTCGATATCATTCATTATTGTAGGGCTGTCCGCCGTCTGTCCCAGCCAGCATGGACATCAACAGGCTGCTGTCGCCGGATGAAGGCGGCTCCCGTCCAGCACCGCCAGCTCAGCAACCAAACACCAGCATGCCGTCGCCGCGAAAGCCGCGCCGGCCTGCGCCTGGTGGCAAACGAAACTCGACACTCAGCCAGGAAGTCCGACGGTCGCCAGAGCGCATGGATACCAGCGGCCAGCCATCGCCAGCTAATGTGTACGCGAACCAGCAAGGGCCAAATCAGCAGATGTATCCGCCCGGACAGGCGGTGTCTGCTGCGAACTTCAGGCCTTTGCACCCCTCAGTCCAGGGAGGAAACGAGGCACAGAGCACGTATGGCTATGTGCAGGCGCCTGCGCAGCGACCAGTGATGCAGCACAGGCATTCATCGCAGAGCTCGACGCGCTCCACGCCGCAGATGGACACGCTGGCCGGTGAGTGTAACCCGCAGGAAACAGATGGCAAACGTTCAACGGCTGATCCCGCATCGCTCCTGCCAGACTTAGCTGCCATCCAACGTCAGTCCTTTGCGCGAACAGGCTCACCCGGCAGCGCACCCACACGCGGCTCGCCTTCTGCCATCGCCCAGTCGTCTGCTGCCGCACCACCCATCGGCCGCACCATCTCGTCACAGTCCGTCGCCGACATCACCATGGCCGAAGCTCCTGCGCAGACGCCGCCACCGCGCACTTTCACCTCTAACGCTTTGTCCGAGACCGAGTCGCAAACCGTCACCGACCTGCTCAACCACCTCGGCGAGAGTTCTTACGCATACGACTCTCATCTACAACTCATTGACCTATTGCACAAAGGCTTCGTCACTCACACATTCCCTCCGGACGGCAGCAGTGCATCAGGCCAAGATCCGCGTGCGTTCGGCCTCCTCGCTGAGCTTCGTCAAGCACGTGAGTCGATGGACTCGCGCTTCGCCGTTGGTGAAGACATCTGGCTCGACTGGCTCTCGGACGAAGTAGTGCTTGCCTCATCGAGTGAAGAGCGAATTTCTGTGACCGAGGTCTTCCAAAAGGCAGTCCAAGACGAGCCTTCCTCGGTCGCTTTGTGGACAGCATACGCCAACTGGGTCGAGTCAAATTATGCTGCGTGCAACGATCTGCCAGGCGCCAATCAGTCAGGCTGGAGCGAAGAAGACAAGGAAGTCTGCAAAGAACTCTTCACCAAAGATATGCTCATCAACGTACTGGAGCAGGCCTGCCCGGCTACCCAATGGCGAATCGACCAAAGCCACCTTATCTGGAACAGGTACATAGCTGCTACTCAGCCAGAAGATTTGAGCACCGCAAGCCGACAGGACCTGGAACAGACACAGAACCACTTCATCGAGCGCCTCCGCATCCCAAGCGCCGGCTGGGAAGAAACGCGACAGCTTTTCTGGCCTGTCATGACCCGAATCCATGGTGACAATTGGGAGGCGGCTATGGCTCAGGTCAATGAAATCGCGGAGCCCGCGAAGGTGCAGATGGGCCTACGCGAGGAACATGAGCTCAAATTGGAACGCGCGATCAATTCTGGTGACAAGAATGAAGCGTTCAACGAGTTCACTCGCTACTTCAAGTGGGAGAAATCCCACAGATCTAAAAAGCGTGGCGGACCGTACGAGAAGGAGCTTCGTGCTGCATTGTTTGAGCGTGCTTTACTGCGATTTCCGACTTACACCGAATGGTGGCTTGACTACGTGGACTTTGTCATTAGCCAAAAGCCTTCGTCGCATGACCCGTCCTCTTCAACACTTCCACTACTGGAACGCGCCACAAGACATTGCCCCTGGTCTGGTGAACTCTGGGCAAGACGTATTCTACGATCCGATGTCGAGCGCAAGCCATACCACGAAATTGAGTCGATCAAGCACCGTGCGACAAACTCTGGCCTCCTGGATGTTGGCGGCATGGAAGAGCTTGTGAAAGTCCTCATGGAATGGTGCAGCTACCTTCGCCGCAATGCTTTCACTTCGACCAGCTCGGAAGACGATCTTGACACAGCCGAGGTCGGTATTATGATGGCCCTCGAAGACGTCCAGCAAGCCGGCCGTAAGGTGTACGGTGAAGATTTCCAGGGTGATCCATTATACCGCCTGGAACGAATTCAGATGAAGTTTCTTGCCGAGGCTCGTCGTAGCGAGGACGCTCGCAACATCTGGAAGACACTGGCGCCCAAGCAAGGCCACTCTTTCGATTTCTGGAGTAAGTACTACAGTTGGGAATTGCTCTTCTGGGGTCACGAGCGTCTCAGCGACACCCATCGTATTGAAACAACAGAGACTGCGCCTCATCTAGCTACCGCCGTTGTGGAGGAAATGCTTTCTCAGAAGCACCTTGATCAGCCCGAAAGTGCCATTGAGCTGTACATGTCACACTTTCAACAACACGAAAGTGTTGAAAAGCTGCAGGCTGCAGGTATTGAAGCTAGGGAGTTCTCGAAACGAGTCGCAATCAGGCGCGGCAAAGAGGCCGAGGAGGCGGCCGCTGTAGCAGCACGGCAACTCGAAGAGCAAGTGGCTGCTATGCAGGCACCTGATGCGGACGAAGCTACAACTGGTGGGAAGCGGAAACGAGACGAAGCCGCCGGCCACGATAACCGCAAGAAGTCTAAGACTGACATTGCACCCCCTGCTGGACTTGATGAGGCGTCCGCATCAGGGAGTGCACAAGCCAAGCGGGATCGCGAGAACGCCACCATCACCGTGACAAATCTTGACGCCGGTATTTCAGAGCTTGATCTGAGGAAGTTCTTCCGCGACTGTGGCACTATTAAGGCGATCAACATTCTACCGCATCCGAACGACAACGGAACTTCGCTTGCTACAATTGAATTCGAGGGACCCGAAGATGTTGAATCTGCCAAGGTGCGGAACGGCAAGGATCTCAACGGCCGTGAGGTTCATATCCAGAGCGGCAGCCGGAGCACACTCTATGTGACAAACTACCCAGCGGAATACGACGAGAACGCCGTCAGAAAGCTCTTCCAGGGATATGGCGAAGTCGTCACCGTGCGTTTCCCCAGTCTCAAGTACAACAGTCGCCGTCGCTTTTGCTACGTACAATTCCTCAATGGAGAGCAAGCGCAGGCTGCAGAAAACGCAATGGACGGCAAGATGCTCGACGGATATCACCGACTGCTGGCTAAGATCTCGGACCCCGAAGCGAAGAAGAATCGATCTGGAGCGCAAGCTGAAGGTAGAGAAATCTTCGTGAAAAACATCGTCCACACAGCCGACGAGTCAGAAATTCAGGAGCACTTTAATCAGTTCGGCAAGGTTGTCTCTATGAACCTGCTGAAGCGTGCCGACCAGAAACGCCTTGGCAATGGTTTCGTCGTCTTCTCTAGCGCTGATGAGGCTACAAAAGCCGTGGAGGAAGGCAACAACAAGCCATTCCACGATCGCGTTCTCAATATCTCTTTATCGACACCTCGTGGTGGCGACGCGCCCAAAGACAAAGCGCGCAAGACCGACATTATTGTCAAGCATTCTGCCTCTCCAGAGCCGTCGGCCAACGGTCACGCCGACCGCCGCGGATCCGACGTCTCGATGGCTTCAGCACCTCACACTACTGGCAGCGAGGAGATGGCCAAGACAATTCGTGAGCGCAAGGTTGCCATCCTCAACCTGCCCGACACAGTCAACGACACGCGCATCCGCTCTGAAATGGAGAAACACGGTCCGATCGTGAAGATACAACTTCGAAGGGAGCAAGACGCGGCCATTGTTGAATTTGCGGACATCAAAGTCGCTTTCGACGTTCGCGGAGGCATCGACTGCTCTGCGCTAGGCGAAAACGTGCGGACCAGCGATGTTGCTGAGATTTTCGCCAAGGGCAAGAAGAAAACGGATGGCTCTATTGGTGTTGCTACAGGCGGCTTTGGAGGCATGCGCCCGGCTGCAGTTTCGAGGCCCGGTCAGCAACGCGGTGGAAGGAGAGGTGGCCTGGGTTTCAAGAGAGGCGGCTTTGGTGGCGTAGGCGTGGCTAAACCTTCGAGCGATGGCGAGACTACTACCAATGGCTCTTCAGGAAGTGCTACCACTGCCAGGAGCAACGCTGATTTCAAGGCGTTGTTCGAGAAGAGCCGCGAGCAGGCTGCTACTGCTGAACCTAAGGGCGATGAGTAGATCGCATCTGATCTAGGACAAGGGATCCTCCATTTGTCTCGGACAAGCAGGCATAGGCGTTTCATGTGTGAGAGGCATATAGGCTGCACTCTTCTGTGGGGAGTTTTTTGTCCGTGGGCGGACCGCATGGCGAGCACAAGGACTCTTTAAATGTAATAATATTGGGAGGTGGACGACGGACGCTATATGGAGAAGTCATAATTGAACATCAACGTCTTGCAAGAACTCTTACCTTGCTGTCATGTCTTACCAGATTTCACTCTCATGTCGCCCTAGCATCTGTGCGAGCATTGTTGATTTTTAGCCTAGCAGTGCTCAGAACGATTAATGATCGAAAATTTCCATTGCTCAGTTTCTCTTTCGTCCGCTGAGCACTCCAAAGATCGTAGCGAGAAGGCGTAGTGTGTTAGGTTCAGCGTAAGGCGTAAGGCGTGGATGTGAGCAAGGTCAAAGCCCTTCAGTCGTCGACGCGAGTAGATCATAGTCAATGTTTTTCCGTTGTTGACAGGGCGTCCGGCGTGTGGATCGTTCCTTATTGTACATCCAGTTTTCACAGATGATAGTCATGGGCCTCCAGTCTGGACTCAATGTCACTAACTAGACAGCAAGTCCAACGATTCCAACGTTGACATTACCTCTCACGAATCTCATGCTTCACGGGCATTGTGAAGAGGCTACTACGGACAGGGTATGGAACAAAGAGATCTTTGGGGAGCAGCGATTTTCGTCTCGTCAGTGTTTCACACCTCAAAACCAAAAAACTTACAGTCTCTCCCTCGAGTGGAAAAACTTATGCCTCGTTGCTACGAGGCATTGCCAATGTTGCAATGACGGGGAATCGAACCCCGCTCTGCCGCTTGGAAGGCGGCAATCATAACCACTAGACCATCATTGCTTTTTGGCTTCACTCTCACGCGATCGAGTTGAGGTGTGATGATGTCACGGTAGCTCCATTAAATATAATCCTATAATATTTCTGGAGCTTAGGGCCTTCGGCTTCGTATACCTCAAGAACATCCACCATCTTGGTCACAAAATCTTCGTTGAAACAGTCCTTGAGCATTTCATAGTTTGATAGTCTCCAAGCCTAGGACTTATGCTCTCAACATGTTCTTATGAAGCGATAAGAGTATTGATTGGAACGATTTCCACCATTGCAAGAACAACAAATTATACCGTCGAGCCCGTCCGGTCGATCTCTCGTAGTCGGCTTTTTGGAAAGACGCAGTCTCATGCCATGCGTCGAAGACTGGGCAAGATTGATTGCCATGTTCTTTCTACAAACCCAATTCTTGTATACATTGTATAAAATTTCTACAGCACCCCCATTAATCAGCCGTCTTCTGGCCCAATGCATAATCAAGACATATTCCACAAATCAACTCTCAACAACTCTCAATCAAGTGAGTTTTACCCCAACCCCAACCCTAGATCAGTTGAAAGCCCGAATACTGTGGCAAGTTTGCGTTCCTCTGCTGCGTATTGCAGTTGAAGGTTGCTTAGCATATAGGTCGATATGAAATTATATGATTCCAGTTGAATAGTGAAGAACGCCAAAGCCTGCCAGTAGAAGCTGTGTCGAATTACAGTATGCTCATTAGACCCGGGAATCATCGTTATCGTGGGCTAAGGGACAAGTACTCAAATACAGCAGTATCTGCCAGGATAACAATGTTACTGCTGAGGCATCAACGTCAGCAGCACGTCGTAAGTCAGAACTCATCTCACAAACCCCGTAGCATGCGAGCCTTTCCCCTCTCTCCGTTCTTCAAAGGCCAAACCCGTGGAGAAATCGACGGACAGCGCTCGTGCCATCATTGCCATGATCCTCTCCACTCTGTCTTCGCAGCGTGGCATCGACAGGGATAGATGTCACTGTTGCACGTAGGCGAGAAGCGCCCAGCAAAAAATGTCGGCAAGGCTCGACAGTTCGGGGACCCTTCCTCGACAAAAGCGCTTGGCGGACCAGGGTATTTAGACGTCGGTCGGTTGCTGCGGAGGCGGAGGGATGAGAGGAAAAGTTGAGGAGAGGAGAGGAGACGATGTTCGCTAAATCATGTTTGTACTGGGGTATGACGGGGAAGCGGGGTTTACGTGTGGGCTGTTGCGAGGAAGGCGAGGAACGCTCGTTCGACTCAAGCCTCGAGTCTTCAATAGTAAAAATCTGTTTGATGCCGTTTCAGTTTGGACTTTTCGTAATTCCTGTGTTTTGTGTCGTAGAATGTCATTGCGTTATATGTACAAATGCTCGCTTGCTCCAAGAAGGGTTTCTACATGATTCTTCGAACGTCGATCAATCTTGCCGAAACAGATTTTAGGCGTTAACATTGTGCATCCAGAGGGACTGCGTCTCCCGAGCACCGAAACGGCTGGCCTTGAGAATCGATCTCATCTGATCTAGGCTGGTGAAGAGGTTGCGACGCGCCATGAACCATGTGATGCCTTCGGAGCAAGGCGGCGTTGTCAGGCTACCATCGTAGGTCCAGTACTCATCGAACTTGGCAACACCGTCGAGAGCAAGTTCCATGTTCAGGTCCAAAGGCTCTTCAGTCTCTGTCTCATTCCAGTGAATCATCGGAGTGGGAAGCTGCTCGAAGAAGCTTGAGTTGCTGGAGCCGGGCTCTATGCGGATACCTAGGACAGCCGAAGGGTTACCTTCAGCGTCGGCGTGAACGAGATGGAGCTCAGCTTTCGCGCGGTGTGCGGCGACGGTGTGTTCGGCTGGAGTGTGGATGTGCCAGCCTGTGAGGTAAAGGGTGGTGTTGTCGTATGTGAAGCTGGGCAGGGTGGTGTAGTCGTCTTCTTCGTGGGAGAGGGTGAAGGCAGGACCAAAGCCCCAGTTGTAGAAGTGGCCTTCGAAGTTGCCGCTGTAGTTGAATGTCGGTTTGCGCGACAATGCTGGGCCGTCTTGCAGCGATAGAGCGATGGGTACTTGGTGTGCTCCGGTGTGGCATAGCTCGTAGTCTGGTGAATGTTAGTCAAGTCTGCTCTGAATATGTTCCTCAACTAATGTTTACCAGCATTACGGCTTCCCCAGTCGTAAGACGTTGCGTATTCCCAGTCTCGCTCTTCGCCTGGTTCAGCTCGCTTCCTGGTCTGGTGTCCAGGGTACTGGTGGTTCTCGTGCTGCGCGCAACCCAAAGCTGACGCTGCAAACACGGACAGGGCGAACACGGAGCTAAACATGGTGGCTAAAAAGTTATGTATTTGAAAGGTGACTTGGTTCAATGAGTACTGCCAACGAAACGCCGGGGTTCTGCATCCTCTTATACTTGCCTGCAGCTTGCGATCATCCATCAACATATCGTTATCCTGGCCAGGCCTCCGGCGGGCAGTGAGAGCGGTGGATTGCATGTCTTGGTACGTCGTCAACCGCCAAGGAGTCTTTGAAGACTCTGGGGCCTGTGTGGAGTGAAGATGGAGTGAGCAAGGATTGATATTGATACCATGACGAGCAGCTTGCCACAGTGCTAACCCTTCGAAGTCTTCTTCTCGCGCAGTGCCAAGCTGGAGACATGTTATCGACGACGCAGCGTACTCAGCCATCTTACGCGGGATTCGCTGATGGGTTCAATCTAGGCCATTTGTCACATCTGTCAACGCAGGATGTGCATAGGCGACATATGGCTGGCCAGGAAAAGGATAGCCGTTGACAAGCTTAGTATTCTTGCGATGATGCCAAGCACGCATGGCAGTGAGAAGGAGGAAGGGCCTCCAGCCCCTGGTCAGCGCACTCAGCCGCTTGGGAACCAGGACCCCTGTATAGCGAGCGGATAGGCCTTGGGGGCTTCGAATTCAACGCCTAGTTCTCGTGCACCGCGGAGGTCGTATATGCTGTGTGGATACATAGCCGAGTCTCGCTTTCAAGGATCTTCAGAGCCTCCGGATTATTAACGTTGAGCCCGTCAAAAGTTGCCTCTGTTGCAGCACAGATTGCTGCCATGCTTAGAGTGAGGCCAGGATATGAAGTCGACGTCACGTCGAATCCAAGGACAATGCTAAGTGATCATCAGGCGCAGGTAAAGGAGCATGTCCCTTTTTGACAATGCCACAATAAGGCCAGGCTCAAGGATGACATCCAACAACACATGTCAGCATCGCTATTCAAAGGCACCGAAGGTACTATACTTCGATATCTGCCGTCATCGGGACAATTCGGCCTTCTCAAACATGACCTACAGTAAGTGGAGTCCGATGGAGTATTTCGCCCGCGATTGCGCAAGGGCTGAGGTCCGAAGCGGCATTTGAGGAGTGAAGAAGAGATGTCGGCAAAGCGAGAGTTGACAGCTTGGCTCCCAACGCGCCTGCAGTACCAAGCACCCCGCACAACAACAACCTCAGGCACTCCGGCGCGTCAACTCGACCTCACGCGCCGGTCGCTTACATGCAAGGTCCCTCAGCACGAACATGCCGCCTTTGTCATGAGCAGCGCCCGGAATACGCGTGTCGAGAACGCGCTACAGTCACTCTTGGAACGCCTTGTACCTCAACAATACCCAAATGAGAGCGAGGCCGACGCTGAGAAGCGGTGGGAAGATGCAAACACACTAGCACAGGACCTTGTCAACACACAGGCGCAGCACGAGACTGCAGAGGATGTCAATCTTGCGGCAGATTTGATCAGGAAGAGACTCACAAGAGGCGGCACAGAGCCTGCGGATTTGGAGCGCGCGACGAGCTTTGGAAACCTATATTCCAGGCTACTCGCTCAACCAGTGCTGGGCCAGAAATGGGGCATCTTGTATTTCTTGCACCGCGTTGGAGAAGAAGAAACGCCTGCGAATCAACATGACATGAGACACTCAGCACACGACAATTACGAAGACATGGACGTGGACGAGCCTGAAGAAGTTACAAGGAGACCGAGCGGTCACAAGAAATCATATGACGATGCGTTTGCCAGAGATGGTCTGCAACGGATACCAAGAGCCGATGGTCCAGCAAGTCCCAGACCTCCGCCTGTACGCGATCGTCCAGCACCTCCGCGACAGAAGCCAGTATCAGAGGAAGCCTTACCTCAGCAGCATCATAATGGGGCACAAAACAAAGGCGAACCTGGCGAGTCATCTCTGCTACGAGACCTCCCATTCACACTCCAGGGGCTGTCATCGAAGAACCTGCCTTTTCAGGACGACCTCGCGTTGAAATTGCCGGCCAATTTACCAACGCCTCTCGTCTCATTATTGCACACACTCGCAGAACCAGCATTGCTATATCGATCGCTTTCTCAATTTGTGGAGAGCAGCGATAATGGCGGACTCGTCAGCCAAAGCCTACGGTCTGCCATCGGTACAGAGCTACGGTCGTATCTGGCGCTTGTTGCGCAACTGGAAGGGCAGATTCGCCGTGCATTGCAGCAGCTGGATGACAACCTTCCACATGGTGGCTTGGGCAAATCAGGTGTGACATTGAAGCGTCTCGTAGTCTGGACCCGTGATGCGACAACTGGTCTGCGCTTAATGAGCCTGATCGTCGAGAACGCGAAAGGCAAGAAGGGTGGCGAGCTAATCAGCCTCATCCACACTTATGCGACTTCTCATGGTGACCCTTTCGTGCACAACTTTGCCGAACGATTGCTGAACAACATCACGAAGCCATTTTACAGCATGTTGCGCGCGTGGATTTACGACGGCGAGCTTGAAGATCCCTATCAGGAATTCTTCGTGTACGAGAATCGCGACGATCGAGACGGCATGGGTGGAGGAGCGACGAGCGTCTGGGAGCACAAGTATGCCCTCCAGTCTGCTATGATTCCGAGCATCATAACTTCGGATCTTGCAAACAGAGTCTTCTTGATCGGCAAGAGTTTGAATTTCATCCGCTACTCTTGTGGCGATTCAGCTTGGGTCGAGAATCATTCTCGAAACGCATCGCGCGAGCTCTGTTACAGCGAACCAGCTACGCTATACTCAAGCATTGACTCGGCATACTCCACGGTCATGGCAAGGTTGCTGAGTCTCATGGAGGACAAGTTCGCCCTTTTCACCCATCTGACCGCCCTCAAGCACTACCTTCTTTTGGGCCAAGGCGACTTCATCGCTTTACTGATGGAGTCCTTGGCCGACAATCTCGATCAGCCCGCCAACTCCCAGTACCGACACACCTTGACTGCACAGCTCGAGCATGCTATCCGCAACTCGAACGCTCAGCATGATGACGTCGATGTCCTACGTAGACTAGATGCACGAATGCTGGAGCTCAGCCATGGTGAAATAGGATGGGACGTTTTCACGCTTGAATACCGCATCGACTCGCCCCTCGACGTGATCATCACACCCTGGGCCAGTAAGCAGTATCTAAAGGTCTTTAACTTCCTCTGGCGTGTCAAGCGTGTACAATTTGCACTTGGCATCACTTGGAGACGGTGCATGACTGGAGCCAGAGGCGTACTAGGCGCCGTAAGCGACAAGCTTGGTGAAGACTGGAAGATGGCCAGAGGCGCAATGGCCGAGATGATCCACTTCATCGACCAATTGCAATGGTACATCCTCTTCGAAGTCATCGAAGCCGGCTGGGAAGGCCTCCAAAAGGAGATCCGGAAACCAGACGCTACGCTCGACACGCTGATCACAGCACACTCTTCATATCTGAAATCAATTACACGAAAAGGTCTCCTCGGAGGCGGCCACATCGATTTCACAAGCCAACTTCACGAATTACTCAAGCTCATCCTCGCCTACAAAGACGCCATCGACTCTCTCTGGTCCCACAGCATAGACGAATTCGGCCGCCGACAAGAGCGCGCAGCCAAGATCGAAACCCGCACCAAAGCTGGCAGATGGGGTCTGACCGAAGCAGACGACGACATCGGCTCGCCATTCCCAGGAGGCAACTCCACCAACCGCCGCAGCGGCGCCAGAGAAGGCGAGCTAGACTCGCCCATCCCACCCCTCATTCCACTGCCAGGTGGTCCCGCAGCAGTCGCCGGCAACGAGGGTGCGATTCTGGATCATTTGCGCACAAGACTAAAGGCATTGAGAGGAGACTTCAAGGCGAAGATCACGGTCTTGCTGGGAGATTTGCGGGACCAGCCGGATACGGACATGAGGTTTTTGGGGGTTGTCATGAATTTCAACGATGTGTACCAGCCGGCGAGGAAGCGGAGGGCGAAGACTAAGGCTTGATGTGTCTGGCAGGATCGGGGAGGTGATTGTTTGGCAGCCCTACAGTAGCATGATTGATGAAAGCACCCTTAATCTCAATTGGACATGGATGTCGCGTGACCCGTCTCAGACGCTGTTGCTGTTTGTTTTGCCACCCCAATCCTCGCTCAAGGTGATACTTTGACTGCAATGTAGCATGCGTATTGGAGCTTACCGAATCTCGGTCAACTGCGATGTTATTAATGTGAGTTTCATGTGACATGCATGATGACATTCACACTAGGTCGAAGGCTTAGCTCGACGGCGGCGGACCTGGCCGCCGAGCTGACCAAACGGGATGCGGAGAAAGGGCTTTGGAGTCTCGAACATCCCGTTCCTTCCTTGCGAGCTTGCCTCATTATCATCATCTTCTACCACGCCACCACGCCATACCACACTTTAACTCATCGCCATTTGCATTCAATAAACGTCTCTTACCCCTCCTAATCCTGTAAAACAACTTCAACCCTCTCAACCGGGGAATGGGCCTCGCCGCGCCATCCCGAGCAACCCGCCCGATCCTCCACCAGCAGCAATAGCAAAACAGCACCTGTAACACCTTCGAAACAAACCACCCCAACCCTTCAAAATGGTCAAATTCTACTCCTCCGACTACACCTACGACTACGGCTTCAGCACCGTCTCCCTCGCCTACTTTTTGCGCTATCCGAACCCCTACGCCCGCCACGTCGCCTCCACAGACACCATCGAGCGCCACTTCGACCCCGAGACCCAGCGCCTGACCACCGTCCGCCTGCACCTAAAGCGCAGCCGCATGCCGCCGGCAGTCGTGAAATTGCTCCCGCGCAGCTACCTAGGAAACGCAGGCGCGGATGGTCGCACGCAGAGTTTCATTCTCGAGAAGAGCGTGGTGGATGTGAAAGAGGGCTGGATGCAGAGCGAGAGCACGAATTTGGACTGGAATAACGTGCTCTCTGTGATTGAGAGGCATCGGTATGAGAGGCCTAAGGCTCTTACTGAGGGTGCCGGGTTCAACGAGGAGACGACTCAGGTCAACATCTCTGTGACGCTCAAGTCGCGGATCGGCGAGCAGATTCGCAAGCAGCGCGCAAGGTGGGGCGAGCAGGCTACTGCCACCTCTGTCATGGGTGGAGGTGAAGAAGAGGCGCCGAAGAGGGGTTGGTTGAGCTCGTGGGGTTCTGGGGCTGTGAGGACTGCGATTGAGACGATCAGTTTGCAGAGGACTGAGAAGAGCCAGCCGAAGGCGCAGAAGGGCATGAAGGTTGTTCTGGAGAGGTTGAGGCATGGTGGGTTGGTCGAGGTGCTTGAGGGCATGAGGGCCGATCGGGAGGTGGAGATTTGAGCCAAAGATGTGGTCAATTGTCTTGTAAGTTTACGTTGATGGAAGATGGATGGGGCTTCTGTACGATTTGGTTCGGGGCACGGGAGGACGCAATAACGTGTTCTTTGCTTTCTTTTTCTGCTTGTGAGCGTAGGAGTTTGGGATTTACTGGGAAATTTTGCTCGAAGGAAGGCAAGGGAGGGAGACGTTCCATTCGCTCATTGCGGTTGGGCCTTTTGTATTCATAACCGGATGGTCGCCAATGGCAAGCCATCGTTGAAGGAGAAAAAAGGAAAAAGTGGAAGAAGGGATGAGCTCTCAAGCCGTCACCTTCGATGTATGTATCTGAAGGGGTCCAAGAATCTTAGTAAGAATAACAATCTCTGCTCAAACAATCTGTTCGTCCATCCCGGAGTCTGATGAGAGCTGTCGATATGGCGAGTCTCACATCGCGACTATGGGTAGATAACAATGAAGCACATTCCACGATAAAGTCACCATACTGTACACTAAAGACTGTCCTATGCTAAAACGACGCTATGCTTGCACGCCAATGCTTCGTTTCTGAAATCAAAACGCAGCAGTCTCCAGGACCGCAGCGGTGCCAGTCCAGCTGTAAATGCTATATGCTTGTTATTCGCCTCCTCTTCGAGGCTTCGAGGTGCCCCGATTGCCTTGCTCCCAGCGCAAAGACAAAACCGTCGATTTCTCCTCTTCTTCTTGTCGTACACTTCGTAGAGCGGCCTGAGCAAGCACCGCTCACTGAGTCTTGCTCATTTGACTACTTGCTCGCTTGCTCGCATTCAGACCGACCCACTGATCCGTTGCACCGTAGCCAATGGCGGATCTTCCTGCAGCCATTTTCCCGCACTGACATCTGCCGAGCGCAAAGAGAATTCGACTCGTTGGTCGGTGATGCGTGATAGCTCCTATTTGGCCGTTGTTAGTGGGCTGTGAAACAAGAAGACTGTGTTGGACTGGGACGACTTACGGCTCGCAACGCATTCTTCAACTGCAGCAGCGCGGGCTCATGAATAGTTTGAGGTCTCTGGCCTTGCAATAGAGCTGTCCGCGCATTAACCCAGCGCAGAGCAGCTGTGGCGCGCAGGAAAGCTTTCTGCGCTCTGTGGCGGCGGACGGAGGCGTCGATTATGATGCTGTTGCAAGGAAACGTTAGAACGTCTGACTTGTTCCGACTTCGTGATTGATGTGACTCCGTACCGCTTTAACTGAACTTTGTGATGTTCTTCCGTCCCTCTTCCCCTTGAATGTTGCTCGAACGGCTGCGTCAAAAGAGCCTTGGCTTCAGCTTGACTTTGTCTGAGAACGACGAAGCCCTCTTCGTTGAATTCTTCTCGGCTGGGAAGGGCTTGTATGGCGGCGATGCGGTACTGGATGTTGCGGAAATCGGCCATGATCTCTGATACGCGCATGGCGCGGGCTTGATTGACTTGGTTGGAGCATCGTCAGTTGTAATCATGTCGTTGTCTGGAGCTAGTGGTAGTGTAGACTTACGGCCGTCGGCCATTGATGGTATTAGATACTATGACAACCTTCTGAGGTCGACCTGGACCGTTGGAAGGAAGGCGTGATCGACACGCTGGGTGGATAAAGGATCCCAAGGATCAGCTGAGCTTGAGCGGGTATGGCAAGATGCAAAGACAAACGAGGCTAGTTAGAACAGAAAGGGAAATGAAGGAATGATCGACGGTGCTGATGTTCGACTGAAGGAAACAGTGGCGGGCATACCGACCTTATAGATGTCAAGCATACCTTGCCTGTAGACTTGAGCAATAAGCCGTGAAGAGTGCATGCGTTGCTAGCCATTGGGCAGGAGCATGACCTGGGTGCTTTGCTCTGATGCTTAGAGGCTAGGTGTGCAGTACGTCGAGGAGCCAATGGAAAGGCCTAGTCGACAAGCAAGAGGACAGTGGAGTCTAAGCGATGCCAAACCAGTGCAAGCCGCGAAGACAAGGCAGAGCAGCGAGCTCCACACAGGACTCGTGGCAGCCACAAGGCAGAAGGAGTAGACTCAAAATTAGCCTCCAAGACGATAATGGTAGCCGTATCCTTCTAAGCTCGTAGGGCAGCACGAACGTGCAGCCATGCAGGAGGGATCTATGATCGCCTGTTAGCGCGAACATGCCGGTCGATCAGCCATGAACCATATGCAGCGCACCGTAATGCCGACGTCACGGAGCGTGGACGACACGAGGCGGACAGGTGCAGGAAGTGTCGTGGACGCTATGCTATAGGTAGGCAGGAAGCTGACCAGGACCAAGCGAGGTCAGACAGCTCAAGCCATGTCGAAAGCGGAGAGCCACTGATGCGCGGAGCAAAGTCAATCGCCGCCGTGACAGATAACTCTGTACTCTCTGTGCCACATGCAAAGAGAGGGTTCGTGGTGGCTTTGGCAGAGCTGAGGATGTGTGCGTAAACGACATGTACTACTCGACGCCGTGGCAGACGGCGACAGCGATGTCGGTATCGGTTGCATGGGTGTAATACAAGGCTAGCATTGGTAGTTTCCGCGGTCGAGTCCTATTCTGTGCTTAGCCTTGGGACTTCTCAATGGCTAAGTGCATTGTGGCGCCTCGCAGCTGAGTGCTAGCGGGCATAGCGTGAGGTTAGTAAGTGAGGTAAGAGGTGAGGTCAGGAAGTCATGGTCACGGTCGTGTTCATGGCGCTGCAGGAGCTGAGAACCATGTGGCTCTCCGTGGCGGATGAGGCTGAAATTAGCCAATGGGAGCGACAGCGACGCCGCTATCAGAATAGCCGAGTCGTGGAGGCTTGCATGCCACGCTGGTGACAAGCTGCATATCCATGAGGCTGTGCAAAGGAAAAAATGGCAACCATCATCGTGGCTCTCTGACCTACTCTTACATTTCATACGGGCTTCTGTATCATTGGTATGCTTCTGACTGTGCTTCGTGATGACTCCTCTCATGCCTGCTGCTGCCATGCCCTATGCTTGCATGCGCAAGCGGTCAGCAGGAGGCGAGCGCGGGCTATACCGCTCAAAGCCCTGCCGTGACACTGTGACATGCTCAACCGCTCAGTCCTTCTCAGCGATCGCGTTCAACCTCTCATCGATCTCCTCCTCCGTCAGCGCGCGGAACTCAGAGTCAGTGCCCTTCGTGCCGTCGGCCTTCGGTCCTCCAACAATACCGATCTCCAGCTCTCCCTTCTTGAAGTCCACACTCAATACTGAGCTCAGCGCTGTGATACCAAGTTCCACAACCTCCTCCCAGTTGCCCTCGGCGGCATCCTTGTTCTTGAGCTTCTTCTCCATGAAGTTGAGCGCTTCCTGTGCCTTGGGTCCTGAAGCGGTGGCCTTGTAGCCGACGTAGTATCCTGCGGGATCGCACTTGTAGAGTTGAGGTCCGAACTCGGAGTCGAGAGAAATGAGGGTCATGGCCACACCGAGCGGTCTCATGTATGCCTGTTGCACTGGTCAGAATCTCTCATTCAGCGGTCTGATGCATTGACCGATGAACATACCCTCTGAGTGTAGACCTGACTGATGTTTGCGACACGCTTCGCAAGGACATCGCAAGGCATCTCGTAGCCGAACTTGTATCTGAACTCCGCCGCCTCACCTCTCGCCCTCATGACTGACGCACGCGCATCTGCTATCGAGCCGGTCATGACACAGCCGACAGATGGTGAGAGCTTGTAGACGTATGACACCGACTCGGGGTCAATCAGCTTGTCCTAAGGTGGTATGTCTCTTAGCTTCGTGATCCTTCCCTTCAGATGTATTGTACTGCAAACATACCGGGACCTTCTTTTGCGACAGGACTACTGCGCAGTCCTTGCCTCGTACACCGACCGATGTGATGTTTGCCGCGGTGATTGCCTTGAATGCATACTCTGTGATGTGACCTCGTAAGCGATTGCTGTTTGGGGTGGTCGAGGAGTGTTTCGCAGGGTAGATCGGAGCTGACTGGCTACGTACCAACTTGGTAGAGGCGACCCTGGTCGGAGAAGATGGTAATGTGTCTGTCGAAGCCGCCTGTTCAACGAGATGCTGTTAGCTAGGTGTTGACTTCATGTAGCAGTGAGGTTGGGGAGACTTGCTCGCCATGGTGACGGTGTAGGCTGTGGTGTGTTGGGAGAGAAGTTTGCCGAGTCCAGTAGGAGGAGGATGTTCAAGGGGCCAGTTGTAGAAGTTGGCGTTGTAGTGGTGATGCAGATGGGCGCGTTGGTGGTGGTGTTGGTGGACAGCCGCGTAGCTCGTCGTTTGCCTGGAGAGCTGCTCTCTGACGACAGCCCCGGCTTGCGAGTGTGTTCAGGTCAGCACGGATCGGTATATCTGGGTCTGCGATCGGCGGCCGGCCTGCAGCGACTTCAGAAAATATTCCAAGACAGAGACGTCGAGATATCGCTTTGTATATACCGCCAACTTCTAACTAAAAGGCCGAAAAACACATTGGGACTCTCTCGGAGGGCTCAACAATAGCAAGCATGTCACAACATGTGCCTGCCTGGAAGAAACTCGGGCTCAAATTGAAATACGCCAAAGATACTGCAGACGATGCGCCTGTCTCCACAGCACCAGAGACCAATGGAACTGGACCTTCTCATGCTGGCGCCAAAAGGACTCGGGATCAGGACGTCGAGCACGACCAAGGATCTGCCCCCAAACGCAACAAGCAGTCGGCCCGTGAGGTTAGGACTGAATCACCAGCTCCCAGAAGCATTTTGAGCGGATCGCAATCACCAACCAAGACTCCCGCCAACAAGAAAGCCGTGTCTTTCTCCGCCGAAACCAAGGCAGAAGATGGCGAGACGGGTCAGAACTACTTCAAAGCATGGGCTGCCGGTGGCCAACCTCACACGCCACCCAAACCCTCCACAGAAATCGACGTACCAGAGACTCCCGAATCGGCCCAGAAACCCTCGCCGGTGAAACCTGCAGAATCGCCCGCAGAAACAAAAGCGAAGACGAAGGCATCAAAGCGCGACAAGAAAACCGACCAAGCTGCCGCTCAAACTCAGGATCCAAATGTCGAAAGCATGCCCAGCCTCCAAGAGCGCAAAGCAGCCAAAGCAGCAAAGAAAGCCGCAAAGCAACAGCTCAAAGCCCAATCCCAACCGGACAAGCAACAACCCGACCCTTCTGCATACAGACCTGCCTATCTCGACTACCTGCACCACTTCCACTACGATAAACCAAACTGGAAGTTCAACAAATCGAAAGAAAACCACCTCCTCAAAAGCGTCTGGAGCACTCTTCGCGTTCCAGCACCTTACACAGACGCTCTAATTAGTTATATCGCTGGCTTGCAAGGCGCTGGAGCCCGTACTCGCCTTGTCGAAGGCGCAGACGAATCCCTCCGCGACGTCGCCGAGAAAGGCGGCCAAAAATTCGACTTCAACGGCTATGAGGAATCCGAAACCCGCAGGTCAGCATACAAAGCCGCCGTTCACAGTCTCAAAGAGTCAAACTCAAACTCGAACGTTTCCCGAGACGACTTCGACCGCGCCGCGCGTGCAGAAGCGGTTTTAGACCAATTGCTCAACTACGCTCCAGTACCAGTACCAGTGGCGAAGCCCACAGCAACGAAGGTGGCGCCGAAGGTGGTACCGCCACCAGCGCCGGTGCAGGAGGGCCCCAGACTGCCAGGTCAAGGTCACGCGAAACTTGTCGAGGGCACAGCCAAGCGTATTCAATTTGACGACGACGATGACGAGCCTGCCCCTGCCCCTGCTGTGAAGCCAAAGCAGCCTGCGCGACGCAAGAGGAAGGCGAGGACAGAAGTCTCGAGCGACGAGAGTAGCTCGGACAGTAGCTCGGATAGCGACAGCAGTGATAGCGATAGCGACAACGGCAAGGCTGCGGGCAAGAAGAGCTCTAGCAGCGAGAGCAGCGGCAGCGATAGCGACAGCGACAGCGACAGCGATAGTGACTGAGGCATTTTTGTATATATAGCGGTCACGCAACGCTCATCTGCCCACATCTGGGCTTTGTATAGCAGACATACAAATGTGTACGGAATACCTTTACCTTTTTGTCGAACCTGGTTGCTTGTTATGCTATCGTTGACTCTGATAATGTCGAGACACCGCCAGATCAAAGTAGCGCCTGGAAGTAATCTTCACAATGTTCCTGTTACACACGCGCACAAGAACGATGAAGACACAGATTAAAACACAATTTGTCTGATCATATCGTATCTTTAGCTAGTGTTGCCTGATAACCCAACCACCATGCGACATACTTCCTGCTCAGCCTTGTCAAAAGCGAGCAAGAAAGCAGCCACACACACTCCTATTTTCGCCGTTGAGGAGCCAAGTGCCTCAAGTCCAACACAAAGTCCACCTTTGCTAGCCGCGAAAAGTCAAGAATAAAACAAAAAGCAAAACTCCAACCCCCCCATATTTGTGTATACAGAACGCCCCTTGATTCCCTCCGTTTCTGGGGTCGCCGCGAGGAGCCTTTGTTGAGGTCCAGTCGTGGTCGAAAAAAGATAGGTGCGTGTAGAGTTTCATGTACAGTGTAAGAAGATTACTTAGAGTGAATCGGGAAGTGGCGGGTAGAGAGCAGCCTCGACGGTCGTCTCGTTTTCGCTTTGCCGGAAAATAGAAGAAGTCGGTCTTAGATTGGACGGGCATGGAGATGACGCAAGAGCTTGCGTTTCTTCTCCCAGCTGGTCGATGGTGGCGGGTAGGTGGTCAGATTGTTCAGCCGTCGTCGCAGGGAACTCCTAGCTATGAGGGGTGTTGGCAAAGATGCAATGTCGATGAGACAGGGACTGTTCTTTGCTTACCTCCTCTGCATCTGACCCTGCATCTGACCTTGCATACCGTGACCCATCATGCCGTAGGGATTAGCGAATTGGTGACCGCCGTCTGTGCCGGCGATCTGCTGAATGGCCTGCGAGCTGATGCCCTGGGCTGCCGACACTGGGCAGTCCTTGTGGGCAAGCAGCAGTGTCTTGAGACCAACGATCTCTTCCCGGAGCTGCGTGACTGTCGCGGCAAGAGCGTCGTTCTCCGTTGAGAAGATTTCGACCTTTTGTTGGAGGTTAGCCAGCCATTGCTTCTTGCGCTGGCGACATTTGAGTGCGGCAACACGGTTGCGCTCCAGGAAGTTCTTCCGCTTCTCTTCGTCGGTCATCTTCTTGCCGTCGGGGTGTGAGTCTTCCATTGCGTTCTCGTCCATGTCTTCTTCGTCATCCATGTCCATGTCCATGTTGCCGGCTCCCGATGTGCCGGTGCGCTGACGCTTGTTGTTGGGCTTGCTGGGTGTCTCCTCGGTCTTTCTCTTGCCGTTGGCGGATCCTTTTCCGGCAGACCCCTTCTTACCGCGAGCACCGCGAGCTTGCGGCTTAGTCTCACTTCCCGCGTCAGAGTAGTTGCCAGGAGCGTTTTCGGTGTCGCCTGAGATGTTGCTACCAACGCTGTTCTTGGCCGTCCGGATGTCCATGCCTTGCTCTTGTTGCTGCATACCCTGGAAGCCTTGCTGGGCTTGCTGTTGCTGATGTTGCGGTCCCATGCTGAAGCCCTGCTGGCCATTGCGCTGCTGTTGCTGTTGACCACCAGCTTGCGCGAGCATGAATAGTCCGTTAGCGGCATCGTTCGTCTGATGAGAACTGAAGGGATCTTGGACATCCTGCTGCTGAGCTTGGCCGTTGGGGTTGTATGGCTTGCTGTCAAGATCCGGCTGAATATTGGGATTTGGTTGTGGTTGAGATGTAGTGTTAGGCATGTTGAAGTTGGTGTTTTGTTGGCTGTGAGCACGTGCGGTCATCGCGGTGCGATGGAAGTCTAGAGTGCCTGGGGTTGCGCCTCCGCTCTGGAGCGAGTTATAGAGTGCTTGTGAGTTGGGCGAGGGCTGCGGGAACATAGACCCGCCACCGCCTGGCGTCAGTCCGGTACGCAGAGACGATTCGTTGGGCGTAGGGAAACTACCAGAGAAGTGATGGTCACCGCTGAAGTAGTCGTTGTTGTTGGCAGGGCCTGTGAGCATTGCAGGGCTCAACGGTCCAGAACGCAACGAGCCTGGCCAGCCAGGAGTAGCCGACGGAAGAAGCGACGCCGGCGAGGTCAGACTGGTTACACCGGGCAATTGTGTCTTGCCAGGGGTGTCTGCAGGATTGCTGCCAAACGCGTTTTCGAATGGGTTAGGCTCGCTGGAGAAATGAGTGGGCTTGGTGCCGGAAGAGAAGTAATCGTTCTCGCCGCCGTTCTGGTTTGGCTTAGGTGGGGGTGCCAAAGGAGCATTGGTCGATGCTCCGTCCTTATTTTCTTCGCCGTCGGGCTGCTTAATGGAAGGCACTTGCTTCTCTGGCATTGAGGTCAATACAGGTTCATGCACGTGATGGTTGTGATGATGGTGGCGTACCTTCTTTGATGTCTTGGGACTCGGCAGAGTCTTTTGGATTTTCTATCGATCAATGTTAGTGAATGCGACAATGATGCGATGACGTGATCGCCTTGTGGCGCGCCGGGGGGATTCCAATGCGAGTGGCGACGACGTTGCGCTGGGGAAGGGCGCGCGCCAACGAGCGGCAGCGACATGCAATGCGCGCGACAACGGCGACGGTGACAATGTACATACCTGATGTGGTGTTGTTGTTGTTAGCAGCGCGACTCGTAGCCGGCGATGATGTTTTGCTCCGGTCTGCCATCTGAGGAGACTGGGTGTTGGAAGCAGCCATGACGCAGGGAATGACGCAGGAGTGCCTCCAAGCTTCGGTTCTTGTACCTTTGAGCGGATTTGAACCTCTCTTCTTCTTCTCGCACACAACACGGCTTTGCGCAGCGCTGTATTCTGCGCTGTGGACTTGTCTGGTCTGCTTTGCGATGGTCAGCGTCGCGCGGTGATGGAGCGGTGATGCTCAGCAAGCCGCGGCGGAAAAATCCAACGCGCAGACTCAATCTCTCCCAGCCGCTAGCCCGGTGGCAAATCGCGCTCTGCCTTTCTCTCGCGCCCTCTCAACTAGGACCGACCACTATGCCACGACGCCATCCGAAAACTGCTGATGCCTGCTGCTGGCCACTGTCTACCGATGGATGAGGAGAGACTTACGGTGTGGGTGCGCGCGGTGATGGCTGGCCAACCACGCGTGTCTCAAAGGTGAGCGCTCGTCGCAATCGACCCGGCTTTTCGGGCGCGACCGAGGGAGAACAAAGGGCGTTGTTTCGTTTGGCGTCGCGCGAATATAGTTCGCAATCGGCGTCGCTGGATGAATGATAGATCTGTCGTCGTCTTTCCGATGCAGCGGCTCTCACAGCGCGCAAGTCGTGTACCGTTTTGGGAGATGTGAAGTGACGTCGAGGAGGGAAGATGACATCAGGGAGGAAGGCGCGCTGAAGTTTTGTGACGGGGGCGGCGGACTTCTCTCCAAGCTGTGCCAAGAGAAACATCTCCACTCTTAACCCGTGCCGGCCATCGCGCGATCGCAGGCAGATCGTCCAAACTTCACTCCTTCACTTCTTGTTTCGCTGAACGTGGCTGAACGTGCCAGCAATTTCCATGGCTGAATATTGCGCGCATTTTACATGATCGTACAGATTTGCCCATCTCTTGATCTATCGCTATAGACGATGCTTCCAACAATGTGTAAAGCATCGTTTCAAACACCCTTGTCGCGTATCAATCTTCACGGCAATTCTGCTTAGAAATCCTTCATGCCAGAGAATACACTTTCAAACGATCGCGATCCCCGCTTATCTTCGCGACAGCCCACGGGAAACGATGCATCTATCCAACCACAGCAATCGCAATCATCGGACTGCTCACCGATAGCCAGCCGGCGAATCTGTCTATCCACACCGATATCTATCTTAATACCATGGTGAACGTCACGTGAGTAGAAAGCTGTTCGGAATTGACGGATGTTCTTGTTCCATGTCTTACGAAGCGTCGCCGCTGGCCGCCGTAGAGACGAGGAAGCAGCTTTCCATCGCTTATCGCCTATCATCAGATGACAGCGCGATGTGCGTTCAAGCCCCGTTACTATCTCACTGCGAAATTTGTAACCATCGTGGGCGGAAGCAGTCGGTATTCCCGGAGAAAGTGCTGTAGCTTAATGCCTTCATCTCAATGGTGAGTTGTATCTAAGAGTACCACCAGAGTTTCTGATACTGCAAAATGAATTTCGATCGTACGGCATGTATAGTTACACCGCGCGATAGTGGTCGCTGAGTTCATGATTGATCAGTCTCCTATGTTAAATTTTCGCGACAAGAATGGTGCATACTTGGTTATTTTTCGCAATGCGTCTTTGGAATCTGGAATGCCAAACACCGCTTCGCGGTTCTCGACGGAATAAGTGACAGAATAGCCACAATCGAACGACTACATCTGCTATGTAACGGTCTCACATCATCGAAACACAGATATGAAAGGCCAGGCATCATTTTAAGCGCTTGGATGGAAAGACAGTGCCACCAGACACATCTGAGGAAAATTACCCCAACCCTAACCCTCCCCATCAGTCTTGGTCATCAGTTGTTTTTCTAGCAATGTATGATTAAGACACATTAGTCCATGCTGGTTCATCGACAAGCTCAGGTATTTGCAAGGCGGAAACTTTGATGAGCAATCCTCATCTGTACTTTATATCAAGGCATCTTCGGTAGCTCTATCGATCATTAGTAGCATCAGTGGATATAGGCGCATTGCTGCCCTTGACGAGAGCCAGCAAGCTCGTCATAAATATCAGTTTTACCTCTGTTCAAGATAGCCAGATCAATGCACATATATGTATGTTGCATGTAGAATGTCGTTGATGCTGTATTCACATTCACTTGTGGTCACGGATCGACAGAGCACTTACGGGCCGCGGCGCGATTCCCGTACGCGCAGCAGCAGCGCGCCTGCGAAAGTTCCCTGGTCGCGACTGGGCTCTAGCAACGACATTCTCCTCCCCCACGCTCTCCCTTCCCTCATCCACCACATTCGCGCCGCGCGCAACAAACATCGCCTCGTCATCGCGGAGCCTCCCTTCTATCGCGCGTACGGAGCAAACAATTTTGCATCGAATTTCATTACTGTTCATCAACGCGCAAACGGAGTCTCGGGTCACAAAAAGAGCTTCCTTTCATCTCGGCGCTGAAAGCGCGTAAAACGAACCACCGGAGACCGAAAACTCCAATTGATAGCAGCCATGAGCGGTGCAACTGGCCTTGGAGCCGGCGACGGTACCCTGCCTGACCTCGACACCCCCGATTACACGGACTCCGAGTCGAACCCCACCGGAACTGCCAACAGTGTTGTTGGCGACGCCGCACCTGCAGATGGGCGCAAGCGCCGCTGGGAAGGCAACGCGTTGCGCAAGTCAGTTTTGGGAAAGAAGCATGATCGCCTCGGCGAGAGCAAGGAAGATGACTCCGTCAGGCGTTTCCGCTACCTGCTTGGCTTGACCGACCTGTTCAGACATTTTATCGACAGCAACCCAGACCCAAAGATCAGAGAGATCATGCAAGAGATCGACCGTCAGGATCATGAGGAAGAGGAGAAAAAGGCCGGCAACAAGCGCAAGGGTGGCGCCGACGGTGGCAGGAGGAGACGAACAGAGAAGGAGGAGGATGCTGAGCTGCTCCGCGAAGGCAAGCAAGAGGGTAAGACCAACGAGACTGTCTTCCGTGAGAGCCCTAGCTTCATCACCGGCGGTCAGATGAGAGACTACCAAGTTGCTGGTCTGAATTGGCTTGTCAGTCTGCACGAGAACGGTATTTCTGGTATTCTCGCAGATGAGATGGGTCTCGGCAAGACTTTGCAGACGATCTCCTTTATCGGCTATCTGCGCTTCATCCAAGATATTAAGGGACCACATCTTGTCTGTGTTCCCAAATCGACACTGGACAACTGGAAGCGCGAGTTCAGACAGTGGATCCCCGACGTCAATGTCCTGGTATTACAGGGAGACAAAGACTCTCGCGCCGAATTGATCAAGGACCGCCTGATCCCCGAAGACTTTGACGTTTGTATCACGTCCTACGAGATGATCCTGCGTGAAAAGAGCCATCTGAAGAAATTCGCCTGGGAGTACATCATCATTGACGAAGCCCACCGCATCAAGAACGAAGAATCTTCGCTCGCCCAGATCATCCGTATCTTCAACTCTCGTAACCGTCTCCTCATCACCGGCACACCACTGCAGAACAACCTCCATGAGCTGTGGGCACTGCTCAATTTCCTCATGCCCGATGTCTTTGGCGAATCAGAGGCCTTCGACCAGTGGTTCTCCAGCCAGGAAGAGGACCAAGATTCAGTCGTTCAAAAGCTCCACCGTGTCCTGCGTCCTTTCCTCTTGCGTCGTGTCAAGGCCGACGTAGAGAAGAGTCTGTTGCCCAAGAAGGAGCTCAACCTGTACGTCGGAATGACACCCATGCAGCGCAAGTGGTACAGACAAATTCTGGAGAAGGACATCGATGCCGTCAACAATGCTGCTGGTAAGAAGGAGAGCAAGACTCGTCTTCTCAACATTGTCATGCAGCTTCGCAAGTGCTGTAACCACCCATACCTCTTCGATGGCGCTGAGCCGGGACCTCCTTACACCACCGACGAGCACCTGATCGACAACTCTGCTAAGATGATCATGCTTGACAAGCTTCTGAAACGCATGAAGGCTGCTGGAAGCCGTGTCCTCATTTTCTCGCAGATGAGTCGTGTCCTTGACATCATGGAGGACTACTCGGTGTTCCGTGGCTACCAATACTGTCGTATCGATGGTTCTACCGCCCACGAAGACCGTATCGCTGCCATTGACGAGTACAACAAGGAAGGCTCAGAGAAGTTCCTTTTCTTGCTCACCACTCGCGCTGGTGGCTTGGGTATCAACTTGACGAGCGCGGATATTGTGGTGCTCTTCGACTCGGACTGGAATCCACAAGCTGATTTGCAGGCCATGGACCGCGCTCATCGTATTGGTCAAAAGAAGCAGGTTCAGGTCTTCCGCATGGTCACCGAGCAGGCCATTGAAGAAAAGGTTTTGGAGCGTGCTGCTCAGAAGCTTCGTCTTGACCAGCTCATTATTCAGCAAGGTCGCGCACAGCAACAGACGAAACAGACGTCAAGCAAAGACGAGCTGCTCGGCATGATTCAGCATGGTGCCACCAGTGTCTTCAGCACCGAAACTCCCGCTGGCGCAGACGATGAAGACGCCTACGACATTGATGCTATTCTTCGCAAAGGTGAAGAGAGAACCAGGGAGCTGCAGGACAAATATGAAAAGCTTGGCGTTGATGACTTGCAGAAGTTCAGTTCCGAAGCAGGCAGTGCCTACGAGTGGAACGGCGAGAAGTTTGCGACGGTCAAGAAGGACATCGGACTCAACTGGATTGAGCCTTCAAAGCGTGAGCGCAAGGAACAGAGCTACAGTATGGACAAGTACTACCGCCAGGCGCTTATGACCGGTGGTAGAACCGCAGACCCCAAGCCAAAGGTACCGCGCGCACCCAAACAGCAGGCTATGCACGACTACCAATTCTTCGACCCTCGTCTTGGTGATCTGCAAGAAAGGGAGACTGCTTGGTTCAGGAAGGAGAACAAGATACAGGCACCTATTGCCGAGGGCGACGAAGACTCCCTTGAGCAACGCACGGAAGACCAGGCCCTCGAGCAGCAGATGATCGACGAAGCTGAGCCCTTGAACGAAGACGAGATCCAGGAGAAGGATACCTTGGCCCAGCAAGGCTTTGGCGAGTGGAACAAGCGCGACTTCCAGCAGTTCATCAACGGTTCTGCCAGGTACGGACGCAATGATTTCGAGAACATCGCTCTCGAAGTCGACTCGAAGGAGCCTGACGAGATCAAGGTCTACGCCAAGACGTTCTGGAAGCGCTACAAGGAGATCAACAACTGGGAGAAGCACATTGCTGCGATCAAAGAGGGCGAGCAGAAGGCTCAGCGCGTCGTCGAGCAGGCTGACATGCTCCGCAAGAAGCTCAAGATGTACCGTGTGCCGCTTCAGCAGCTCAAGCTCAACTACACTGTTTCTACCACCAACAAGAAGGTCTACACAGAGGAGGAGGACCGCTTCTTGCTGGTCATGCTTGACAAGTATGGTCTCGACAGAGAGGGCGTGTACGACTTGATTCGCGATGAGATCCGCGAGAGTCCTCTGTTCCGCTTCGACTGGTTCTTCCTGTCCCGCACACCGCAAGAGATTAGTCGTCGTTGCACCACGCTCATCACTACCGTTGCTAAAGAAATGGAGGGCGGTAATGGTAAGGAGAACAAGCGCGCTGCAGACGAAGAAGAATCCGAGGAGATTGAGGAGCCGACTAAGAAGAAGGGCCGTGTGAGCACTGGTGCTGCGAAGGTAAGCTTGATCAAGACATCTCGATGCAAGACCACCGCGTTAACAAAACCACAGAACAAAGTCGTCAACGGCGTAAAGGGCACACCGAATGGCTCTTCTCGCGCTGCCAGCGTCGACACCAACGGCTCAGCCGGCGGTGGCGCAAAGACCAAGGGCCGTGGTCGCAAGCGTTAATTGTATGCTAAGGGGACTGAATGGCGTTCATGGTGTTGTCGGGAATAATCCTAACCAAGGAAGATGAATGGAGGCGTTGGGCCACAGAGCGTATGGCGCCGGCACCTCTGACGGCATGTTTTGTCCGCTGCATGTTTTGTTGTCCAAGTAGACTTACCCTTCTAAAAATGAAATCACTTGTACTTCTAAGGCGACTTCTGCCGCATTCAGCTCCGCTTATCGTGTGAGCAGGGTCATGCCAGCCATACTACTTCGCCAACCATCGTTGATGTCCACGAGAACAATTTACTTGTCAGGACGAACAAACAACAAAGAATCCTTTGCCTTGGGAAATTACATCAATTCAGAAAACAAAGCAGCCTCCACTGATGGAGATCGAATAATAGCATTCGACTCGAACAAAGGCCGAATATAGAAAACGGCCCGCAATACAATTACCTCCCATATCCGCCTCACCCAGCTTGGCTTCTTCTCTCTTTCCTCTTTCGACATTCACGACTTGACAGCAACACGGTGAGATACACCTTTCCCCTTTCCCATTTCCCATTTCCTTTGTCTCTCTTCGGTCTCTGCTGGTCAGAACCTCCCCTGCATTTCCTTACTTTTCAAGATTTGTTGCACACTTAACTCAGCAGGAAAGCAAAAACCTTATCAATGGACGATTCGTTTGATCTAGATACGACGATGTCTAACGCTCCGAGCCACACAGCACACCGGAAGCAGAGTCCGCAGGGCGGACGCGGTAACAAGACATGTAACAACTGCGGCCAGCCAGGTCATTTTGCGAAGAATTGCCCAAATGGCCAGAATAACAACAATGGCGGCGGCCGCAACAACCAGAACAGCCGCCAAAACAGCCAGAACAGTAATGGCAATGGCCAGCACAACAAGAAGGGCAGCTCGCGCACCTTCGTTGATCCGGCGCAGACTTCTCCCAACGACGCATGCTATATGCACCCTAAAGGGAACCATGCTAATGAGGAGTGCAGTAACCCTCAGAACTTCTGGAATCAGAAGAACGGCCAGAGCAAATCTCAGAACAAGAAACAGAGCAATGCTCAACAGCAGAGCCAGCCCAGGCAATCATCACAGCAGGAACAGCAGCCCAAGCCTCAGCAGAACCGTCACGGCAACACTCGCATGAACCGTTCTCCTCTGTCAGGTGCAGAGTATAACTACTGCGAGCGCTGCAACGAGAGAGGCCACACCGCCCTCATCTGCACAAACGCTGCCCCTGTAACAACCTCCTACGTCCTGATCTGCAGGACCTGCAAGAACCGCGGCCACTCGCACACGATGTGCAAGCACCCAGCTTTCTGCTCCAACTGCAAAGCCTTCGGCCACTCGCGTGAGTCCTGCCGCAGCATCCCAGCTCTGGAGACCCTATTCTACACTGAGGGTTGCAAGCACTCGGAAAAAATCTTCCCGCACTACAACTTTCAGACGGCTACTCAACAAGAGACGCGCGCCAAGTTCGCCGATGCCAATGGTAACTTTGTCCTCGACGAGCCCATGAACGACGCTGCCGCAGAGCTGGAGAGGCTCCGCGCTTACGAGGCCGCAGAGCGCAAGCGCAAGGTCGAAGAGAAGTGCCGCACCGCGTACAGCTTGTACACGCACCACAAAATCAACCACCTCATCCACGGTACCGCCGAGGAGTTCAGCCGCTGCAGCGCAGAGCAGCTGGAACAGCAATTGCCTTCTTCGCTCTTCAAGGACCTGCTGAAGACCTGGTTCAAAGACGGTTCATTGCACAGCGCTCGCGTCCTTGTACAGCTCGATCATAACTTCTATCGTGACCCGCGCGCGCTGCAGGGTATCGCAGAGGGCGCGGTGCCGAAGTGCCATGGCTGCGCGAAGGTTGGTACGGTTTTGGACGCTGCGTTCTATGAGGTTAAGCCGGGGATGGATGTGCTTAAGATTTGCGACTGGGTGGAGTGGGGACCGATGGTGCACTTTGCGTGTAAGTGCTCTGATCATGAGGAGAGAGGGTACTCGTTTGTGCAGGATAAGGCTGCGCAGATGGAGTGTTGATGGGAAAAGGTAAGTTAGATTGGAAGGGTTGGAGGGTTGGTTCTGGTCCCGGTTTTTTTTTTGCTGCGGTTTAGCGATTATGAACTTCTATTGATTGACACACTTCTCATGTCACGTACACTATAACGTTGAACATCTTATTCGAGGAACGGTTTCACGAGTGTCTATACAGGCGGCGATTCAACGCATGAATTCGTTCCGCAATCTCTGTCGTGGAAGTGGAACGGAGCACGCTCATTAGCTTCAGCCTCAAGCATGCAATTCATCCGTTGCATCCAATCGCCTGTAGTCTCCAAAGTCACTCGTGACGATGTCTCTTGCTCGAGGCCGTCCTTTGGCTGTAACTACCATACGCAGCGAGAGGATCGTGCGCATCTACTAGCAACGGCACTTGCACGCATCAGCGGCTTCAATCCGCAGACGCCCCATCCGTTGCCTAGATCGGAATGTCCACGTGTATGTGAGATGAGCTCGAGGCACCCGTTTGAAGCAGTTGTTACGGTGACATGGTCAAAGCTGTTGGTAAACCACGATGTTGGGTGCGGCAGGAAGTCGGGCTGAGCACCGAGAAATGTCAGTCGACTTAACGAGGTGTAGCTTGAGGAAGATTGTGATCTTCTTGAAAGTTACGCACAGCTGATGTTAACGCTGAAGTAGTCATTTCAGCCCCCTTTGAATGCTATTTTTGCCCTACGTCGTTACAGAAGACAAAACGTGAACAAGTAAACCCTGCCTTGTCCAGTGCACTACTGTCCCGACTTCGATAATTGTACCCCTGACGGAATCGCATCATCCGGTTGCCCAGCGATTGGCTTCGTCTGGATGCTGCTTGGAAGAATATGGCGCAGTATGCACCACCCTTAGCCATCTTGGCAAGTGTAACAAGCCTATTGTCCATGAATCACTACTTTATGATCAAGTAGCGACGACGTAACAAGCATCAGGCTTCCAGTGTCGGTCGGATTAGTGGTACTCTAAGCCAGTGATGTACGTTTAGTGCGCGTCTAACAGCCTCCATGGTGGCCCACGGACCATGGTAGAAATGCGTATGTACATATGTACATAGGAAAAAAGGAAGTCGTCGGGCTGCGTGCTCATCCTTGTCCACATCCGGTTAAACTCGTATCACATGACTCGAGCTGCAGTGAGATCTGTGCGTTTCAAATGTTGCTGTGAAGACCGAGGTCACCTTATGTCTCACTTCTGCGGCTCGGTAGACAACTTCATGCGAGCATTTCAAGACAGCCTGGCAAAGACTTTCACAAGGAAGCAAACCGACGAATGACCTGGAAGCCTTCTAGCCGCGTCCTCTGCAGGTGTCAAGTTTCATCTTGTTCGTAAAATCAAACACCGGCCGCACATTGCCGAGTCGGCACAATAGGGCACAACTTCGGAGGCGTTCCCAAACGGCTGGGGAAGACATTTCTTAGAGTTTCAGGCAGACATGACTAGTCGCGAGCACTTGACTAAGGGAGCACTGGTGCCGAGATATCTCTTCACTAACACATGTCGCTAAGAGAATATCACGTCCAAGCGTAGAGGGCTTTATGCACGGTACATGCCGGCGGATGTCGCGACCCCGAGCATGATTGACACCGCTCCCATGGGGCACCGACACCATTGGCCACATGCTTGCACGCTCCTGGCCTCCAACTGCCTCATGGTGCTGTGGAGGAGTATACTCGGGCCCGGACCTCAACCAAGCTCTCTTGAAGATCGCTTTAGCGGCCACACTTGGATGAAGATCACCTAGTGAGGATCACTTGTGCATCAGTATGGGGCCCTCGAGGCCCTCCACTGAACTCTGCCATGTGGCTTTCCTTCGCTCCGGGAGGCTCCTTCGCGCCGATTAAGGATGAAACCAACGTGCCCTACTTCTGCATATATGTCCAGTCGCGACCCCTGCAGTCGTGAAGCTCTCTCGCGTGTCTCCAGGACGCGACAAAGACATCGCCATGTCGAGCAACATCGCCCATCTTACGCCTGAGGTTATTGCCTCGTGGCCGACACCTAATTATGACGACCCTGATCGAAGGACGTTCATGCCGATTTACTCCTCAATCTGGTTCGGTGTTGCGACTATCATGGTAGCAATGAGATACTGGCTTCGAATGAGAGGTCATGCTGGGAGACTGGGTCTGGACGATGTAAGTACTGGGCGTCATTCATTTGAACCATTCCAGCCGCTGACCTTTCGAAGGCAATCCTCTTACCTGCCTGGATAGCAGGCTTGATGTTCACAGTGGTAACAATGGTTTACACACAATGGGCTCAAGGTGACCGACACGTATGGGACATTGAATCAGACAAGCGCCCTGACGCAGTCCTCTGCATGTGGCTCGGCCAGCTCTCATTCCTCATTTGCGGCGGCTGCACAAAAGTGTCGATCCTCTTCTTCTACCGCCGCCTCGTCGAAGGCACCTATTCGAAACGCTGGAACTGGCTCGTGTGGTTCGCAATCGGTTTCACCATCGCATATACCGTCGCCTTCTGCATCATGCTCTGCGTCAACTGTTCGCCCACGGAAGCCTACTGGATGGCCTTCGATTTCAAGTACGCCCTGACCGAGAACTTCACCTGCCTGGACACCTCCGTCATCAACACCATGGCCGGCGTCTGCGCCGCTATTAGCGATCTCTACGCCGTAGCCCTACCCTGCATCATCACCTGGCACTACGCCATCCCACGACGACAAAAGATCGCGCTCAACGTCATCTTCAGTCTGGGCTTCGTAGTCGTCGCCGCCAGCGGTGTCCGCACCTACTGGTTGATAAGTAAGTACTATTCCACTGACTCACTCCTCTCAGATACTGACCTCCCAACCCAGCGACTGGAACCTCAACCGATGTCTCCCGCTCCGCCTTCAACCTCTTCGTCTGGGCCCAATTCGAGCTACAAGTAGGAATAATGTGCGCCTCCGCGCCCTCCCTCCGCGTCTTCTTCCGCCGCTACCTCGGCGGCAGCCAAGCCACGCGCAACACCACCAACAAAACCATCACCGTCGTCCGCGACACTACCGTGACGTTCAAGCAGGACTTTCCGCTCCCTCCAATGCCCGAGAAGCCTGCAGAACGCACTAGCAAGAACGTGCACGAAATGCATGCGTTTGCGGAGAATGGGTCGGAGGATGATTTGTCGTCGCCGCGCAGGAGTCAGGAGAGGTTGACGAGGTATTCGCATGAGGAGGATGAGTTTGTTATGAGCGATTTGAGCTGGAAGGATCCGGCAGGGCAGCCTAGGATGCCTGCTGCGAGGTTGAAGGGAGGACACTTTTGAGTAAAATGCATGCGCCTCTGGTATAATATTTTTAATTTACGATACGAATTGATCCAACGATGCACGTTGTAACAATAACACATTGAACCGAATCAGTTTGATTAATGATTGCATTGCAAAAGAAGTCGCTACCAGTATTTCGACAGTGTCCACTCGAGAAAAAGCCGGCGCATCGATCGTAGCTGGAATCATCGTATCCCTGCTGCAAAGAGCAGAAAACTTCGGCTGTGAGGTAAGTCGCTCGAGGCCGTGGAGCAGAACGCTCTTCAACCTTCTAGGATCTATCACTACTAGTCAGCTCATGGCAGACAAATATGAGCGTACCACGATCATGGGCTAACACATGCCACCAAGAGCTTCTCGTAATCGCCGCTAGTCTCTCCCTTGAGTCTCTCCGCCAGCTCGCGCTTGTAGTAGTGCTTGTAAGCTCCCTTACACTGCTGCAGGCGGTCGCGACTCCAGTGCACCATCACCACGCGACGCACAAGTGCTTGGTCCTTGGTGCCTGCGCCGGCCATGGCGGCTTCCAGTAGGTCGGCATCCGCTTTCGCTGGGTCAACGGCGCGACCGACCATCAGGAGGAGGGCGTCTTTCATGTGGCCGGAGAATTCCTTGGAGATGCACTGGTCGAGAGTACGTTGGTAGCGGCGTTGGTAGCCTTCGGCGATGGCGCGGAGCTGTGCGTTGGAAGAGCTACTGATAATTGCGCACACTTGGAGTTCGTCGGTTCCCATTTGGCCTGTTGAAGAAAGTTAGTCGGTGAGATCGTGTGGGTGGAGATCAAATCCGAAATGCTCACCTTCGGTCGCTTTGTAGAGATCGTTCACGCTTTGATCAATTTGCTGAGGGTTGATAGGTGCGGAGTCTTCTGTGCGGCGTGCGGCAACCACCATGTCGAACAAACGTTCAGTCTTGCCACTGAGATCACTCCTCAGATCGCTTTCCAAGGACGACTTGTACATCATTTGATAGTGCCTCTTGATAGCGTTGATGTCGGCATTTGAGCGGCCGCAGAGCACTTCATTCAACTGATCTTCCTTGGTACCCATTCCTTTGAGGCCTTCACGGAGGACAAAGCAATCTTGCTCAAGGGGACCACGAATAATTGCCTCGAGACCTTCGCGGAAGTAGCTGGAAGTCTCGGAATGTACATCCTTCATCAAATCGCGGTTGTGACCCCGCTTGAAGGCTTCTTTCACGCCATTGATCTCAAGGGGTCCCATAGGTGCCAGAACCTGGATCAAAGTCTTTTCATCTGTACCAAAGCCTTTCATGGCTTTGCGAAGAGCGTCGGCAGCACCAGACATGTTCATATTAGACATCTGACCAGGAACGTAGCCGGGAGAAGGCTGCGTGGGAGGGCCCTGAGCCTGTTGGTGAGCTACAGGCGGCTGATACTGCCCGCTAGGTGGGCCATAGTTTCCAGAAGGCGGACCTCCATACTGTTGTCCAGGAGGTGGGCCTTGGGGCTGGCCGTAATGTTGTCCAGGAGGAGGGCCTTGAGGTTGGCCATAGTGCTGCCCAGGAGGAGGACCCTGCGGATGCCCATATTGACCCGGAGGTGGACCGGGAGACGCACCGTAGCCCTGCTGTCCTGGCGGAGGTCCGTATCCTTGTGGTTGCCCGTATTGTTGTTGATGAGCTGAAGACACGGTCAGTAAGGTCATCCTGCGCTCCCGAGATGACCCAAAAGAACTCACGAGGAGGCTGACCATAGCCTTGCTGCTGGTGAGCTTCAACTATTCGTTAGCAACTCAAGTCTACCTGGTTTTCTGAGACGCAAGTACATACGTGGTGGCTGACCGTAGCCTTGCTGGTGATGAGCTAGACATCTCCGTCAGCGTGCTCCAACGTGTCTGTCCGAGACTATGAGCCTGGCATGGATACTTACGAGGAGGCTGACCATAGCCGCCTTGCTGCGGAGGACCATTGTTGTAGTAGCCCGACATGTTGTCGAAGTGTCTGCCTGACGTTTGCCTGATCCGAGATGGGATAAAGCTGGTGTTAAGGTGGGAGGTCTGGGTGTAGGATTAGGTGAGACTCGTGGTGGAGGCGATGCAGATGTACTTTTAATTGGAAGGAAGAGCTGAAGCGACGCAAGGAGATAATTATGGTAACATGAAAGCTCGAGGCTAAGCGTGGCTGAAGTCAAGTCTGTTGTTCCTTCTCCAGCGGGGTCTGCTCATGGCGGGGCTGTGATGATGTCGTGAAGATGTTGCTGAGGCCTGGGCATCGCCACTCGTTCTGCTACATGTACACACATTGTCCGCTCTGTGACCATACATGACCCGTCAATTTCCATCGGCTTGTCCTCCAGGAATGGTACATTCTGCAGTGATTGGGACATCACCTGACCCAACGTTCATGCGGTACACGACTCAGCCAAGCGAGCGAGTTGGAGGACCAGAGCTCTAGGGCTGTAAACACAGCCCCAGTGGGCTGAGCCTGCACAAACAGCCTTGTATCCACTCCAGCCACCTGCCACCTTGCAGCATTTGCGGATTCGTCCGATGCCGAGAATGTAGGAGGTGATGAGCCCGTGACAACTTCTGGTAGGCGGCTTCAGAGAGTCGCTCGCCCTCGAGCTACGGGTTTGGGAGACGTACGGACATGCTCAATACACCAGCAAAAATCACTGCATGCCGGTGGAGAGCAGGCGCCTTGTGCTCCGGCCTTCTGCATATCCTTGTCGCTTGTGGCCCATCCTAGCGAGCCCAGGAACGTCCTCCCTGTAAGGCAGACGATCTGCACAAGGCAATTATTGCGAACAGGGGCGGGAAGAACGCTGATTTGCCTTGGTCGTTGTGCTAATGGTGGCAGGGCTACTTAAGCGGTCTAGTCCTCGATGCTGCCGCAGCATCTCGAGGTCTAGGTAGCCGGTGTCCAGCATGCAATCTGTTTCAGAACTTGGGATGTTTTCACACAAATCAACATGATATTCAAAGGCGGGACTTTTACTTTCTGACCCTAACCCTATTTGCCTCTTCGAGATCGGAGAGACGGACCGTCACCGATACAAGGCAACAGAACTCAGATAAGGTAGCTACGTCGTTACATCCTACATGCAAATGAAGTCCCAACTGTGTGTCACCGGTGAACCGTTTCCTCCCATGCATTGGCGAAAAGTCATGCTCTAATCTCTTGTTTGTGAAGCCTGATCATTTGTCCTGGCAGTTCTCAGGGCTTTCGAGAGATCATCCATCATCTGCCATTTCTCGTTGCCTCACGCCGACATCACAGCCTCACACATGCCACCGCGTGTTTGCGTCACAGCCTCGCGCTCACTCACGATATATAGACTGGCGGTCAAACCCGAGTCGGCGTAGCTCCCAAGTCTTCACAAACACAGGCTTAATCTCACTTGGCGACCACTCAAAACTTTTGGCTCATTCGTTTCGTGCGACGTGAAGCTTTACTTCCAAGCCTCACTCGCTCACTCACTCACTCACTCATAGTCACGTGCTTCCACCGCTCACGAGTCCACTGAAGGCTCGTGCTGAATAATCGAGCACTTGCATTCGCCATCACACTTCAATACCTACTGCATATCGACAACACAAATCGAGAACGAATCCATCGAAGGGCCGACAAGCAAGTCGCATCAGTACATCTCACGAAATAGTCACAATGTCCTCTCATCTTCCACCCAGTGGCGTGTACCAGCCCGAAGAACCTTCGCCACTCAGGCCAGGCGCCAATCGAGCTCGCACAAACAGCGCCACGGCAGACAAATACCGTCCACGAACATACTCGCATCCAGCACCAAGTCAGCCAGACCCACACCTTCTCGGTCCACACCAACATCCCTACGCACCTCCAGACCCCTCAATCTACCCGGCAGGGCAGATTCAACAACCACCATACCCCCAGAGCTCCGGCTCACCCAACGGCCCACTCCCCATGCCCCAGCCTGCACCAGCACCCAGCTATCCAAACCCACCAACATCAACACTAGGCCCATCTTCTCGCCACAACAGTTACGCCGACACTCGTCCACCGCTCGAAGACGACTACGGCCGACGGCCCAGCTACTCGAGTCAGCGCTCGCATCGTTCGCATCGCTCACACGACAGTCGCCACTCATACGATAGTAGGCGCTCGCGACACTCACGACACTCTGCTGAGGACAGACGTGAAGGGAAGACTCACCACGATAGACCAAAGAAGGACCATCCGAAGCGCACGAACGAGAGGCCTACGATGGGCGACTCGCTTGTGTCTATGTTTGATTTGATCAAGAGTGCGCTTGGGCCGCGCGATAAGTAGGTGCGCGAAAGCAAAGGATTGCGTACTCGAGGATGTCCGAGGAAGAACACATTATATATCTTTCCGTATGGACAGGGAGTGTTGGATTGGTATGTGTGAGCTTTAAAGTAACGGTCAGTAGGTTAAGTGGCCTTCGTCTCGGGGTGTTTGACGGCTTTTGCAAGGCAAGGCATAATGATACCCACGGCTATGTCGGATTCTCTTAAAACAATATGGCTTTTGCAGTTTGTCTTTCAGAGTTGGAACCATGTTGCGTGCGACCGCGACTGTCATTGTAATGAATTCCTACCAGCATTTGTGGGAATCTTGGGCTGTTGTCAAACGATAGCTTGCAGGCATGGCGGCCGGTCGGCATCCGCGCATGGCAAGCTAGTTCCCCATGTGCACGAGGAAGGTATCGCAGCCTGTCCAGCTCTCGGTTGAGATCTGTTGGAGCCTTACTCGCGGCCGGTTGAAACGAGGCCGAATGGTATGACAGAAGTCGCTCGAGGTCAGCAGTTCAATGTGGCAGAAGCGTCGTGCGGTATGGCGAGGTATTCAAATACTGCGGCGGCAAAGTGCCATAGAGCCTGCGGTAACACGTGCAGTCTGGAAGCGAAGGCTGACGTTGACCACAGGTTGTTTGATGGCTGGTTAGCAAAAGCAGCTTTGAGTTGGGTAACTGCAATATCGCCTGAGAGTTAATTGTCTCTTGAAGGCGTTCCACATGGAAGAGGGGTATTCCAAAGGCACGACTTCACGCTTCCTTGACATCTGTGAAGAGTTAGCTCGTTGCAGCCGCAAGGCAAGCGTAGGCGAGGCGGTCAGTACGGTATCGGCCTACTGTTCGCAAAAGATTCAGGTATAGCAAGGTACATTGAGGCCTCACTCAACTGGCTCAGCCCACCTCTGCTGTCAGATGAACAGACAGCAAACCATGTCTATTGGACCAAGTGAGGTACACATATACACCGAAGTGAAAGCAATGCACCGAATGGACAAAAGAAAGCACCATTCTCCATTTCTGTTCTTCTACCCGCTTGCCTGGAGTATCTGTACATCTTGCACCTCCTTAACTTCAACTCAACGTGCCTTTCACTCCTCCCCTGATATCATGTTTTCTTTTTAAATCATCCAGTTCCTCCATCTACTGGCCAAGGGCAGCAGCGCGCTGGTCCTCAAGCTTGGCGTAGAACATGTCGCGGCGGCGAGTGGCGGGGACGTGGTAGCCTGTTGGGTGCCATTGTTAGTATTCTCACTTCGTAGGTCGTGGTAGGTCCATGTAGCGAGGTTTCGGGATGCTCGGGGAGGATATCGGCCGTCGGAGAATGTCTGTCGCGTGCGAGAACGCGGGAGTTCTTTACATACCGTACCACCAGAAGTAGCCGGAAGCGGTACCGAGACCTGTGACCAACATGTTAGCAAACTCATGATAACATCCAGCCATACTGCAAAAGCCAATGCCTCCTCCGAGCGCCGGTAAAGGCAAACCCGAGGAGCGATTGCCAGTCGGGAGAAGAGCGCGGGCGTACCGAAGGCGACGGAGAGGTCGAGGACGAGACCACGCCTAAGCATGCCGGTGATGGGCTTGACGGCCATTGCGAGAGTGTATGTGGGTGTTTTGGGAGTTGTTGGGGGTTGCGGGCTGGTATGGCGCTGTTCGAGGGCGAGCTCGTTGCTAGACTGGGCGAGGATGAGGTTCATCAAGCTCTTGGCGCTGGCGCCGGCAAGCTCCGAACTGGGGATGGAGACTTCAGGCCAGTAGGATTGAATAGCATTACTACATTGAATAGTTGATATAGCTTTCGTTATGTATTTGAAATCCATCCTGCACTTCGAATATCTGGCTATAACTAGATGAGTACTTGCGCTGTTTGGCATCATCGCTTCGCTGTGTTCATCAATGCATGCAAGGTCATAGCATATCGCCCGAAACATCGTTTGCCTGACAGAATGGCATCGTCGAAGGCACTACATGGACTTTTCGGAAATAGATGTTTCTGCAAGGCAGAACTATTGCATTTAATAGGACTGCGGCTGTAGCTCCATTAGGGGCCGTTGAGAATATCGACAACGACGGCAAAACCCGTAATAACAAAACCAACAGTGACAGTACACAAGCCTTTACAAGCAGCCCCTAGTCTGCCTGAGAGGCGAGTGCATCGCTCGTAGCATTCAAGAGAGAAGTATAGCAATGATGAGAGTCGCATAGCGAGATAGCTTTCTGGCCGATGGACAAGCCGTTGAACACCGAAAGTGCACCCCAAGGCTCGGAATTGATGATAGAATACATGTTGAACGTATGGAAGTGCATATACAATGACCTCTCTCACGTCCTCTTGTCCCTGTGCCAAAGCCTATGCAAGGCAAGGGTGCGTGATGCCGGCTTTTTCTCTCGCCGACGACCTTATTGATAGCAATACGCCTAAGCACGCCATGCAATGCCGATGCCGTCTCTTCTTCAATGTGTAATGTAGTGTACAAGAAATATCATGGCGTCTGGCTCCCGGCTCAGACGTCCCTGCCCCAAAGCGCTTTCCTGGTCTGCCTGTCCTCCCTGGCCTCGGTCTTCTTGCGTCCCCACCTCTTCTTGATCTCCTCCAGCTCTTTATCCCTTTGCTCCTTAACTTCAGGCGCGCAGCAGCACAGGCTCACGAAAAATTGCGAGCACTCGAACTTCTCTGCTAATCTCACTCTCGTCCACACCTTGGGGTCCTCGGCTCTGAGTTTGCGAATCTCTTCGACTTGGGCTTGCGTGAGGTGGTATTTCTTCTCGTATTGCGGTCGTACTGTGGCAGGAAGCACGCCTGAGTTGTTTGGTTGTTGTGTTCCTGAAGCGGTGCCGGGAGTTGATGGAGGTGTCGAGCTCGAAGTCGGGGCGGTCATGCGCCGTCTAGGGTCGTTCTGGGGCAGAAACTTCTGCGGTGTGTGGTAGACATTGGGCGCGCTGGAAGGAGGGTTGAAAACAATGTGATCCTGGGTCTCGGTGGCCGAAGGCGCGAAGGAGTTATCTGGTTTCACGCGGAGGGCTTTTCGTGTGCGGCGGAACGACGAGACATTTCGGCGGCAGGAGAAGCAGACCCATTCCGAGGTTGCGGAGGAGACGAGCGAGGGGCGTAGAGAGCCATTGAGCGATTGGAACGCCATTGCTGACGGCGGTGTTTCTGTGTTCCTCAGTCAGGGTGTTGCTGCGCTCGTCTCTGGGTTGCTTTGCGAATGCGGTGGCTTCCCCTTTGAGACTTTGGAGAATGGAGTGCCTCAGGCGCCATACGGCCAGCCCTACAAACCACGCTTCAGCAGCGACATGGCCATTTCGAAATCGCTGAGCCTGACATACTCATTGATTAGATGCACGACGGAGCATGGCTGCGGTCTCAAGGGTGACATCGGCTTGGCACCAGTCTTGCTTTGTTGAGTCCTTCCAGAGGACAGACTTCGGTATACACTTCCATCTTGGACGAGGATAACACAGAACGTACGGCACCTGGTCATCACTTCCAGTCCTAACGAACTCATGCACCTCCCACAGTGCTCTCCTTTTTTTTACTAAAAGCTTAGCGAAATCTTTCTGGACGCGATGCCTTGACACTGCGCAGAGACAAACCAGATGCAACAGACTTGGATGATCGAAGGTATTCGTGACTTCCGTTTATATTGCCGGGTAGTCACTGGACACTGGATGATCCCTCATGCGCCTACGAACTCCCCCGACTACTCGGTCGAACGCAGCCAGCATGAAGGACTTACAAACACTCGTGAACCGTTCTCGCCGCTCAAATTCCGTCTATACCCACGCCAAGCTATCACACCATACTTCGCCTTATGACGAGCTACACGTTCCAAGGCTACTAAACCATTGTACAAGAACGCCAAACCGCTCAGCATACATTCGTGATGCCTGCTCACGTCTGTGTGTTTCGCCTTCAATACGTTGAAGATTTCCTCAGGTCTTGTCCTGCAGGAATGCCAGGACTATTGTGTTTGGGAGGTCCGCAATGGCGCAACCGCTGACGACCTCGACCTTCTCATGCATGCTTGCTTCATTGTGGCAACCGACTCGAAACCGATTCAGCTTCAGGGAATGGACTCATCTATTAAACGATACCTTGGAGAGTCGAGCACTTGCGTGGATTCCAAATGGCCTATGACTGGTCCATATCCTCTTTGTCGAAGCCAAATAGACTATTGTGAGCGGAGTATCGCGTGGAGACCAAGATGCCCATTGGACGTTGTTCCGTCTCCCATCTTGGTACTGTTCACCGTGGGGTGTCTCAACCCTCCGATGTGCAATGTGGACCCTGTTCAGCCCTACGCTCAATGGGCATTCTCATGTGCTAGCGCTTTTACCCGGAGTAGGTAGATGAGCGACCACGAGAATCACGTATCGGCCAGTTCGTTGCCCAGCCGTATCCAAGAAGTCCAAGCAATCGTCTCGCCTTACTACTACCGAACTGCTCAACGCGTCAGAGATAGTCTCTTATGGCGCAAAATTTCGAAGATAGTTGCCATTCCAAGCGGATATATCATCAGTGACTTCCTAGATTTTCCTTTCTCGTTGTACTCGAGGTCAATTTCGATTTGCCATCCCACTAACAGCCTTCAGAATGGCAGGAGATCTTGAAGGAAAGGCGGGTACTTCTGCACCTACGCCTTATCAAGATGCAAGCACTGCTGCTCCTGCACCGCAGCAGCCCTATCGGGACGAGAATCGCTCCGGCAGCGACACTCCTGGTACTGACACCCCTCCGGAAAAAGAGTTGACCGAGGAAGAGGTCGCTGCACTCAAAGCTCGCATCATCAACGAAAATGATGAAAAACATGAGGAGCTGAAAAAGGAGCGAGGCCCAACGATCCCAGCGGCGTCCTTCTGGATGGGCAAGAACAACGAGATGTTTGACCAAGTCGCAACGCAACCGTCTGTATATGACAACCCGGCATTGGCGAAGTATTTCCAGCCACACCCACAGTACGAGAACCTCCATCGGTTTGATCCAAAGGAACGATGGACGTGGCGTGAGGAGATGGTATGTTTCGATATGAGTAACTTCATGCTCAGTTAAAAGCTGACATCGAGCAGAACGTAGTCAACCGCATTGACCTCAAAATCACGATCTGGGCTTGCATCGCTTTCTTTGGCTTGGACTTGGGAAGAGGAAACCTTTCGCAAGCCAACAGTGACGGTAAGTCATTTCCATTCAATGTAACCCGAATTCATACCTCGAGTGATGGCGGAATATTCCCAACATGCAGTGCTGACATTTTCTCTTCTCCAGAATTCTTGAACGATCTCAACATGACGACCAACGATTACAACACTGGTGTCACCATCTTCCAGGTTGCATTTCTGTCGGCCGAAATTCCTTCGCAGATGATCTCAAAAAGGATTGGACCCGATCGATGGGTACGAACATTAAGTCACACATGTACTAATTGAAGAACCTTTGCTAATATGACTATAGTATGCCTCAAATTTCACTCTTTGCAAGATATTGCCCGCCAGACCCATTTCCTGCTATCACTCATCACTTGCACTAGCAAGCTGCAGAGTATTTCCTTAGGGCCTACTAAAGATGCAGTGTGACTGACCAATGTTTTGTAGGATTCCGTTCATTTCGTGCGCCTGGGCCATCGTCTGTGGTGCTCAATTCTTCCTCACCAACCGCGCATCCTTCTTTGCAACTCGCGCATTGATTGGCATGCTTCAGGGAGGCTTCATCCCAGACGTCGTTCTCTATCTCACCTACTTTTTCAAAGCCTCCGAGCTTCCTTTCCGTCTAGCGCTCTTCTGGGCAGTGCGCCGCATCACAGATATCATTGCACCCATCCTGGCGTTCGGTATTCTGAGACTGAGGGGTCTCCATGGCCGTGAAGGCTGGCGATGGCTGTTCTTAATCGAGGGGTGTATCATGCTGGCCATTGGCACTTGGTCGTGGTTCATGATGGTCGCATCGCCGACTCAGACAAAGAAGTGGTACCGCAAGAAAGGATGGTTCAACGAGCGAGAGGAGAAGATCCTCGTCAACCGAGTCATCCGAGATGATCCTACCAAGGGGGATATGCATAATCGGCAAGCTATCACCTTCAAGCTGCTCTGGAAATCTCTCTGCGACTTCGATCTGTGGCCAATCTACGCCTTTGCGCTCGTTTGGGAGATCCCACCAGGACCACCTGATCAGTATCTTACTTTGACCCTGCGAGGACTGGGATTCGACACCTTCCAGACGAACTTGCTCACGATTCCTGCACAAGCTGGAGCAGCAGTCACCATCGTCTTCATGACCTGGCTGTCCGAAATCTACGACTCACGCGCCTTCTTCTGCATGTTCACGCAGATCTGGGTCTTACCCTGTGTGATTGCCCTCGCTACCCTTCCAGCCGGATCGTTTTCCAGCGACATCCCCGGAGGTAACGTCTGGATTGTCTTTGCCGTAACGACGGTCCTGCTCTCGTTCCCCTCGCCTCACGCAATCCACGTCAGTTGGGCGTCCCGAAACTCCAATGCTGTACGAACACGAGCCATCAGTACAGCTTTGTACAATATGCTGGTACAGCTCTCTCGAGTCATTCATGCGAACATCTACAGATCGGATGATGCACCTGTCTATCGCCGCGGCAATCGTGTATTGATTGGAATCGGTTGCATGAACCTGTGCATCTATCTCTTGGGCAAGGCTTATTATATGTGGCGGAACAAGACCAAAGCGCAGAAGTGGGATGCCATGACCTTGGAGGTAAGTTCCTGATGTCATTTCTCCTAGAATACGCGTGCTAATACAATGGACCAGGAGAAACAGCACTACCTTAGTACTACTTCCGATACTGGCAGCAAGAGACTTGATGTTAGGTTCAAGCATTGAAGGGACTGAGCAAAGGTTGCGGCCCTGTGAAGTATAGGTCTGAAGGAACCGGCAATTACAAATATGGGAAAGATACGATTATCGATACATTGTACACGCATCTATGTCAGATAAGAGTCAGAGACTCTCTTGTGTCAACGATTGATAAGTAAATATTACCACACCTCTACAGCATCATGAATTGACCGTGAGTCGCAAGTTCGCAACAGCGTTCCTGTTGGCAGATCCCGCCTAGAGGACCCATAATCCTCGCAACACAGTACGTACTTCCACCTATCCTCGTCACGGAGCTGAACAGCGTACAACAGTAATAATGAGAGAGTATATGGGGAGCAGTGCTTAGGTAAGAATGCAGCCCCGACGCCAAGTGCAACTTTCGGCAGTCAGTGTTTCACATACACCACGCTAGCCTCCAGATAGTTTATAGTCCGAGGGCAACAATCATCGCCATACTACTACATGTCGATCGCTATTGTGATACACGCTAAGTTCCATTCGAATTTCAGGAAACTTGCAGACTTACTGCAACTGAAGGAACGAGGGCTCATGTAGGGTTGGCTTTGGACCTGCCACCACGTTTCTTGGTGCGATTGCTCTAGCGAGTTGGATTGGTGTGGGGAGATATATAGAGAATTGCGGGTTGCCTTTCCGTTGCCGGCTGCTGTTGTTCTTTTCCCAAGGTTGTTGTGTGCTTTATCTAACTTGTCTTCTTCCTATTTTTATTCTTTCAGTGGAAACAAACCCTGGTGGTTACTTCGTTCGTTCAGATATACTCTCTCGCTACCATGGCGTCCTCCACCTTAACAAAACTTCTCCTCCCAATCCTACTTCAATTCGTCACAGGTAGCTGGTCTGCCCCTACCAACACGCAACACATTGCTCGCCAGGCCTCAGAGCCAGACGAGTACACCGCCAACAACGCCATCGGCCCGGGAGGCAGCGACTTCCTGGATTCAGCTCACTTCCGCGTCTATGGCAACACCGGCTCCGAAGCAACAGAAGCGCTCGGTAAGCTCGAGGCCGCTTTTGAGTGCTTCGTCAACGATCTAGGATTCCGCTCTTCTGGTCTCTCCTTCAACGCTGACAACGACAATGGACCCTGGACCAAGACCAACATCTACGCCGTTGTCGAGCTGGCCAATGCTGCTGGCGTGATGCACTCTGACGCTGCTACCGGTATGGGCTACGTCGAAGTCGTCCAGCAGTACCTCACAAGCGCGGACGTGACAGTCCACGAATGGGGCCACGCTCTGCACTACCACCAGCGCACTTGGGTTGACCAGTCCAACACCGGCGCGTGGTGGGAGATGTTCGCCAACTGGGTTGCGGACACGTACGGCACGTCGGAGAACTGTGCTGCTGCGCGCGAGAAGCACGGCGAGCCGATGGAGCAGACGATGATTGATCTTCCTAAAGTTATTGGCGATTCATTCCAGGTCATTGTCGATGGCTCGCCGGATAGCGGCAATTACTACCAGTCGTGGCCGTTCCTTACGTATTTGACGAATAACCCGGATGAGTTTGCGAATCTGGGCAAGGACACGCTGCATCAGATGATGGTGCAGTATGAGGCTGGCAGTAACGAGACGCCGCTGCACACACTTCAGCGCGTATCTGGCAACGCTTCCGTTGCTGAGATTGTTGGCCGTTACTGGGCTCGCATGGCCTTTGTCGACATAGGCCACCCTTCAGCGCAAGAAGTCTTCGACAACGTCAAGAGCCAGATCAACTACGAGAACGTCCGTGCATCGGCAGAAGGCCCGTACACTGTCATTGATGACAGGCAGCCGCGCTACATGGGAGCCAACATCATCCCATTGACCACCAGTGGCGGAACGGTTGAGGTCCAGATCACGGCTGATGGTGCCTACACTGCTACTCTGGCTGTCAAGTCTGGCGATGGCGTGACGTACACTGCTGTCGATGGCGCGGGCGACGGCTCGGGATCGGTGGAAGTTACAGCTGGAGATGAGGTTAGCTTGGTAGTGGCTAACACTCCTGAGGAGCTGATTATGTATGATGCATTTGATTTGTCGAGCGAGGTGCAGGCTGGTTTGAGGTATTCTTTCACCGTTACTGGTGGCGAAGTTGCTTGATCAGATTGTAGATCCGGGATTTTGTAGAGCGCATGTACATGAAAATGATCAGTATCCAATCCTCAGAGCCTCAGAAATCCGTTCTGAAGTTGTTGTAGAGCTGATCTTCCCGCAGTGTTCTGCTGCTCGATTTAGACCTCAAGAGCATCGTCTTTGAATCTCGTCGCAGTTTATGCCGTTGGTATATCGTCACCAGACATCCAAGGTCGTCGTCGATTCCACCCATTCAAGAAATTGAGGGCGACGCCGGGTCTGTACTCATCCAAAAATCCTACACATAAGCACTCATCATCACAGCATACCACCAAAACGCAAACCCCAGCTGTCTCCCAGACCCATTCTCGTCATCATGCGAAAACCACCTCTCCCGCCAATCGCCCCGCGCTTTTCGAGATAAGCGCGTGATCACGCCCACGGCCGATAAGACCAGGAAAGCTTGCTCCAATTCACTCCCGACAGCAGTAGCCCAGGTAATCCTCGTGCCTCCTTGAGACTTTTTATCCACGGTAAGAGTGGCAATGCGGTTGGATCTAAAGCTGTCTGTAGACGAAAGGTCATATTGGACAGGTTTGATGTCTTCGGATGGTCGTCGATTAGTCCATGCGTACTCTCGCCCTGTGAGCTCGGATTTGAACGTAAAAGTGCTGGGATGAGCATACCCGACGCGGGCTCTTACGTCCGTGAAGGAAAAGGTGCCATCTTCTTTCGAGAGGTCTGGATCGGGCTGAGACGCAAAGTATAGGCGGAAGGCGTTGTGGGAGTTAGGGAATGTCAGGAAGCCCAGAGCTTGGTTTGACGTGGATGCTCCTGCGTAGATCCAGACTCGTGGGTTGCTGTCGGTATCCGGCGCGAAGGTGTAGCGAGTAATATCGCCAGAACAGCAGATGTTGATCTTGGAAGAAAGACGAGATGGGCGATGGAAATGGTGCGTTGTCGGGAGGATGCTGGAGGTTGATGTTTGATAGGGTGGCGGTTTGGGAGGAGCGGGCTTGGGAGTGTCTTTGGACATGCTGTTGGTTGATATACTTCGAAGCTGCAAGTTTACTGTCCCTTTGTCCGGCCAGTCTACTGAATTCACTCCAGCAAACTAGATAATCTGCGTAAGGAGTTCTTCGCCTTCCGACAGACTTGGTTTTGGAAACAGCTACCAGATGGCCAGTAGGCGTAGCATTCTCATTGCTCGAGTGGCGAGTTGAGAAGGCTTTAAAGACAAGATTATAAGACCACAGCTAAGAAATGGTACACTTGGCCTACCTCATTACAAGACTTGCCTCACGCGTGATCTTGCAAGTGTCGGTCAAATTCGAACACAGCGTTCGGTATACGCGATGATGAGCATCTCTCAGACATATGAGAAGGCGATGCTCGTAAATGCAGCTCAGCAAAGAATGACGATGATAAGTAAGTGATATACCGCTCCGCTCCGCCCGTGTAAGCTGGAGTCGATGGTACTATTTTTGGCTGCCAAGTCCGTTTCGGAAGTCACTCTCCGGCCTAACTCGAAAAGCTAAGCAGAAACTGGCGTTTCAGCAGGCAGCAGAATAACAAACCTTGTTTTGGTGTCAAGGTAAGGTATCGACCCACAGTGTACGGAGGAGGTAAGTAAGTAAAAGAGATGCTCGATAGTACGCCCATGGTTCTGTATGACTTGGTCGACGGTGTGGTATGGATACATACTTCTGACAGCTCATCGGTCTCGAACGAGGCATCTTCAGAGTGGCGTTCGAGGTCAGCTTACCAGGTGGGCTGATGCAGGCACAGAGAGGTGATCTACCTGCACTCGGAGGCGTAGAGGTACCACGCGTTAATGACGACCAGTCAGAGGCTGAGCGCCGAACATTCGCCTTGCCGGCACGTCTTGTGCTGGGCAGTACAGTGGAAGATACTTACATGTGTGATGGCCTTTTTTGTGAGACACAATCATCACGCTGTACTTTCTTGCACCATACCCTACAAGACGCTATTACCATCATTTGTCCCCTTCCAATTTACTTCTGAATCTAAGCAATCAAGCCTTTCGTCATTGGTGCCGGCATTCACGTTTGGGACTCGGCCGTGCTCCACCTCAGCGTTGCCCCCCAAACAAGTTCGCAGCAACTGATATACACACACCAGCGCTGCCAGCCTTCCTCACGCTGAGACATTCGCGACTCTTGAGACATCCCAACCGCCTGACCCAACCTCGACTCCAACCTTCGAACCCTTGATCTGGGGGAAAAAGCATTGCGCGGTTTCGCACTCCCAAACGCTTTGTGTCGCACCTAAGCGCTCGCGACACAACAGAAACACAAGAGCAGGATGAGCTACAACCCTTTAGGTGCGTCGCAGAAAGAGGCAGCTACACGGAGTGAGGTCTGCTGTGGCATGGCGGCATGACGTTACACCTACAAACGGCCATGCAGCTATTCGTTGCCGACCTGCATTCCAGTGGCAGCCTCAAGCCGCCCTCTCCAACACCCTCCTAACGACTTCTCACAGGTAATGGCTACGGCCATCCACGCGACGAAGAAGACCAATACTCTAGCGCCGCCAACCCATTCATGGATCCCCACGGACGTTCGCCCGAGCGCGGACACACTCCCTTACAACAGACGTATCAGCTCGACGACCGACCATACAATGAGCCTCTCCAGATGCCCATGGGTCCAGGCCCAGGCCCAATCGCATCCACCGACCGACTCCAGGCACAACCTACATACGAAGTTACAGGCCTGCCCAACTCCATGGGCCACAACGAATCATACGAGGACGTGCACAGGATGGGATACACACCCAATCCGTTCCAGCAGGCAGCGCACCAAGGCTCTGGACAATACTCGCTCAGCCCTCCGCCTGACCACCACGACCAATATTTCGACCAGCCTTACGGTTCAGACGTCACAGATCACCCGTACGGCGGAACGCCTCAGCCAGTAGTAGGAGGAGGACACCAATATTGGCAAGACGACGTGGATGAGAGGCCAATGCTGCAGCCTGGAGGCTCATATGGTCCGGATCCTCATAACGTAGAGCCGGTGGACGCGATGCACTCAGATCTTGAAGGTGGCTTCTCAGACGCCCCGCCGCCGCCTGCGAACGCCCCGATTCGACGATGGAAGACGGTGAAAGAAGTTCAGCTGTTCAATGGCAACCTTGTGCTGGATTGCCCTGTTCCGCCCAGACTTTTGAACCAGATCCAACATGCTCAGCCACCAGAGCGAGACGAATTCACACATATGCGTTATTCAGCGGCGACTTGCGACCCTAGCGAATTCTACGACAAGCGCTTCACCCTCCGTCAGCGCTTGTTCGCAAAACCTCGACACACCGAGCTTTTCATTGTAGTCACCATGTACAACGAAGAGGACGAGCTGTTCGCTAGGACCATGATTGGTGTGATCAAGAACATCGAGTACATGAACTCGCGCACTAGCAGCAAGACCTGGGGCAAAGAGGCATGGAAGAAGATCGTAGTCTGTGTGGTATCGGATGGTCGTGCAAAGATCAACCCTAGAACAAGAGCTGTGCTTGCGGCTATGGGTGTTTTCCAAGATGGTATCGCGAAGCAGCAAGTCAACGGCGAGGACGTGACTGCTCATATCTACGAATACACTACCCAGATGGCCCTGGAGATCAAGAAGGGTGTGGTGCATGTCAAGAAGGGCAACACACCTGTGCAGATGCTCTTCTGTTTGAAGGAAAAGAACCAGAAGAAAATCAACTCTCATCGATGGTTCTTCCAGGCCTTTGGTGAGGTCCTGGATCCCAACATTTGTGTCTTGCTCGACGCTGGAACCAGGCCCGGCAAAGACAGCATCTACTCGCTCTGGAAAGCATTCGACAGGGAACCCATGTGCGCTGGCGCTTGTGGAGAGATCAAGGCTATGTTGCAACATGGCAAGAAGCTCATCAACCCCATCGTTGCTGCGCAGAATTTCGAATACAAGATGAGCAACATCCTCGACAAGCCGCTCGAGAGTGCCTTCGGTTTCATTTCCGTGCTTCCCGGAGCGTTCTCTGCTTACCGCTTTGTTGCATTGCAGAACGACAAGTCTGGTCAAGGTCCTTTGGAGAAATACTTCGCCGGCGAGAAGATGCATGGTGCAAATGCCGGTATTTTCACAGCAAACATGTACCTTGCAGAGGACCGCATTCTTTGTTGGGAGCTTGTTGCCAAACGTAATTGCAGCTGGATTCTGCAGTACGTGAAGTCTGCCACTGGCGAGACTGATGTACCGGAGGAGATGGCCGACTTTATCCTGCAGAGGAGAAGATGGTTGAACGGTTCCTTCTTTGCGGCGATCTACTCTCTGGCACATTTCTACCAGATCTTCCGCAGCCACCACTCGGCGGTACGGAAATTCTTCTTCCACATCGAGTTTCTTTACCAGGGCTTTAATATGCTCTTCGCTTGGTTTGCTATCGTAAGTCCGCTTCTGACAATCTGGAATATCTTTCTGTTTACTGACTGTATGCGCAGGGCAACTTCTTCCTGGTCTTCAAAATCTTGACAAACTCGCTCTCGGATCCTGATCTACTTGGAACCGCCGGTCTGGCTTTGGGTGTGATTTTCGAATGGGTCTATCTTGCTGTCCTCATGACTTGTTTCGTACTTGCCCTTGGTAACCGACCTCAAGGTAGTAACAGGTACTACATGGCGCAAGTGTATTTCTGGGCTGGACTCATGACGTACGTATCCCTACCATCAACCTCCACTCTTGTCCCTCCGACTAACAAAATATCTCACACAGATACCTCCTCTTCGCTTCCATCTTCATCACCGTCAAATCCGTCATGAAGCAAGTCGAAGCCGGCGGCTTCTCCTTCGCTATGCTCTTCACCAACAAGCTTTTCTTCACCCTCATCGTCAGCATGTGCTCCACCTGGCTCCTCTACCTCTTCGCCTCCATCCTCTTCCTCGACCCCTGGCACATGGCCACCTCCTTCCTGCAATACCTCCTCCTCACACCCACCTACATCAACATTCTCAACGTCTACGCCTTCTGCAACACCCACGACATCACCTGGGGCACAAAAGGCGACGACAAGCCCGAGAAACTCCCCACCGCAACTCTCAAGCCAGGCGGCAAAGTCGACGTCACCATCCCCACCGACGATGCAGACCTCAACACGCAGTACGAATCCGAACTTCGCGTTTTCGCTTCGAAATGGGAGGCTCCCAAGCGTGTCATCAGCCAGCAGGAGAAGCACGAGGATTATTACAAGGGTTTCCGCTCGACTGTCGTTTTGGCCTGGATGTTCTGCAACTTGGCTCTTGCAGCTGTTGTGCTGAACGCGGGCGGCATTGATCGAGTGAACATTGGTGGCAGCGCGAACCAAGACGCCGACCAGACGCAGCAGGAGCGCGCGACGATCTACATGGCTGTTGTGCTGTATAGCGTTGCTGCGCTCAGTGGTGTGAGGTTCTTTGGTGCTTGTTGGTTCTTGGTTGTCAGGGTGTTTAGAGGTGTGTGAGGAGGGCGAGAATGTGGTTTTGCATCGATTTGGCGTTCTCTGGGTTTGCACTTGGTTTGTGATGTTGTTATTGTATGGCGTGATGAGTTATGATTGTTCTGTTCATGCGCTTTTGGGCAGAGTTTGTTTCTCTTTTGATACCCTCTGGACGTCTGAGTGCTATGTATCAACAAACATTTTGAAGAGACTCGATTCCATAATCCCATGCTTCCCAGCTCGTGTCCGCCCATGGACTGTGAAGACCTGCCATGGCTGCTCGGATCTCTCCGTATTTGAGGTCTAATCACCCTTGTTGGAGACGAAGTGTTCAGACTCTGGCGTATACCCTTTGGGTCTTATCAGACGCTCATTCGACTCTGAAGTATTTATTCCATATCATGCATCTGAGATTTATCTACCGTCCACCCACATCCTCCAAGATACCTTCCTATCAACGCTCTTGTAGTTCTTACGCTCGTTCTTGGTCCTTCAGACTCTTTGAAGCTTTCTCGCTGACACGCATTCTCTTGAGCTTACTGTCGATGGCCAAGAGCGTGCTGTCCCATCAATCTCCCCTTTTTTTTTCCTTTTTCTTTTTTATCTCTTGGGGCTGAGATTTGCCGGATTCCAAAGCTTTTTAGCTTTTATCGCTTGACCGCTTTCTCAAGACTTTACAAGACGGCAAAACTACACACACGTTACACGGTCTTCGCTCGATGATAAGAATCATCGAAAGAGTCTGTGCTTGGGGTCGCCGTCCTTGTGAGTATGTCCCTGTCGAGATGCTTTGAAATAAGAATTCGTCATGATCGCCGGGGAGTCTCTGTTTGTCTCTTGCTGGCGGCTGATGTCCACGAGTGCGTGTTGAGATGCTTTAGACTTCGGTAGACTTAGCCATTGGGGGGGGCCAAGCACCACTCTTCCTCTCCTGATTCTAGAAATATCGTTCTGTGTTTTTGAAAATCGCTCACCCAACGCTGTATACTCATCTGTTGCTTGCATCTCTCGAGTATTTTTTTGCGTCTGGCACTGACCATCACAAGCCTGCTCGATGAGCTAAAAGCGAAGATATACAGGCGATGTCTCGACGAGTGGGATTATACACATACGGGAGGTCTTGCCTCCTCTGTGAAGTCGAATGTTGCTGCTCCGTTTCGGTGTGGTCTTCGAAGACTGGTTCGTGGTCATTGTTCTTGCTGTGCATCGCTCGGCAAACTGCTGCTGCTTGGACGAGGACCGGCAAGTGCGTGGATGTATAGTTGGATGCCCGAATGGGTGGTCGGTCCTGAGCTACGGCAATCGCTAAGCGAGTGAACAAGGGGGGAAACCCCCAGCCTTGTAGTTGTCTTGATACTTTTGCTGACGGTGCATTTGATCGTGAACGCTCGTGATCGGAGCGAGGAAGGTCGTTACATCGTGCGTGTCTTGTCCAAAGCGATGAGAACAAGCTCGTGAGGCTCTTACCAGTGCATCTCGTGAAAGAACAATGTTGTTTCCTTTGATTGATCAATGAGCTGCCGGTGAGCGTGGCGGAGCCTCACTTACCTCCGGCATCTCGTGCTCGTTGACGCTTTCGCTGTCACATGCTCATCGCCCGCTCGCATGCCTGCACATGCTGCCTGAGCATATGAGGAGCACATCTTTCCTCTCCTCATCACAGCCTTTCTTCCCTCTACAACAACGCCTCTCCAACTTACCTCGACGCTCGGCGAACCCTGAGCGTGGTCCAAGCAGCATTGCAGGCGACGATTGAAGCTTGAAAGCATCTGGTAGGCCAGCTTTGCCCCATCGCCCCTTCCTCATCAACGAGCTTCGCTCCTTCCTCACCTCACCGGCGAAGCGCTTTGGCCCCAAGCTAATCAAGGCCTTATCGCACGCAGCAGCTTGAAAAGATTTTCTCACCAAACACTTCTCTCTCTCACACAACAACCAAACTCACCCACATCAACAACACCCTCACCTGCACCCACAATGTCTTGGGACACCATCCCGGCTGGTAAGAGAACAAGAGCGAGCTCATCCAACAGCGCAATCAGCTAACATCACTCGCAGCGGCCTTCGACGATGGCGGTTTCACCGCCGACAACTCCACTGCCCCTGATGCCTGGGCTCCCGACAGCCGTGGCACCGGGCCCAAGGGCCTCTGCCACACTTGTGGCAAGACTGGGCACCTCGAGGCCGACTGCCCCATCGGTGGTGACCGCGACGAAGACACTGGCTATCTCGGTCAGAGCGTCTCCAAGCATGCTGCCGACGGAGGCTGCCGCAAGTATGTTTATCGCAACGGCCATCGCAACTGACCCTCGACTGACATTCCCCAGCTGCGGCGCGGACGGCCACTTTGCGCGCGACTGCCCCGAGGAGAAGAAGGAGGGCACCAACTCCGGCCTCTGCTACAACTGCAACGAGCCTGGTCACAACAAGTCCGACTGCCCGAACCCCACCGTCGAGCGCGAGTTCACCGGCGAGTGTCGCGGCTGCGGCAAGACTGGTCACCGCAAGGCCGACTGCCCTGACAAGGGACCCGAGAAGTGCCGTGTGTGCAAGCAGGAGGGTCATCTTGCCGCTGATTGCGAGGCCAACCGCCTCTTCGCCGCTCTCAACATCACTGAGGAGCTGTCGGCCGAGGAGGCCTGGGAGGCTCTCAAGGCTGCTGACAAAGAGAAGGATACCATTCTCATCAAACAGGTGAGCGTTTCTTGATCCGACCGAATGCTTGACATTTGTACTGACATGACTCAGGCCCTCTTTGCTTACGCCAAGGCCGACGGCAACACCACCTTCCAGGATCTCGAGCAGGCTTTCCGCGGCGGCAATTTCAACACCCACTTGATCGCCAAGCAGCAGGAAGTCGCCGTCAACTGGACTCTCGTCAACCTGCAGGGCAAGACCGATCAGAAGTTCACAGTCTCCATCCAGTGGTCTAGCGAGCCGAGACGTGCCATCTTCGCTGCCGGGTGGCCCAAAGATGCCGAGGAGAATGTCACCCGTCTGGTCGAGGCCGGATTCCCCGTTGACAGCCTTGTCATCGTCTGCTCCAACTGCGAGGAGGTTGGCCACACCAGGTCCAAGTGCGAGCAGGAGAAGCGCGAGCCAGAGAACAAGGTCGTCGAGCAGTGTGTCAACTGCGATGAGGTTGGCCACCGTGCTCGTGACTGCCCTCTCCCGGTCAAGAAGCGTGGCGGTGGTTGCCGTAACTGCGGCGAGGATGGCCACATGTCCAAGGAGTGCCCCGAGCCTCCCAACATGGACAATGTCGAGTGCAAGAACTGCAACCAGATGGGCCACTTCTCTCGCGATTGCCCCGACCGTGAGCCGGACCTCTGCCGCAACTGCGGCGAGGAGGGCCATCGTGCGAAGGACTGCGAGAAGGAGCGCGTTGTCACCTGCCGCAACTGCGACCAGCAGGGTCACATTTCCAAGGAGTGCCCGGAGCCACGTAACATGGCCAAGGTCCAGTGCCGCAACTGCGACGAGTTCGGCCACACTAGCCGCGAGTGCAAGCTGCCCACCGACTGGTCTCGCGTCGAGTGCTCCAACTGCCACGAGAAGGGTCACTCCTACAAGAGGTGCACCGTCGAGGCTCTTGCCGACGAGGGCGGCGATGGTGGCTGGTGAACGTGATCTGCTGACTGGGTGCCTTACAAGTTGGATGTCCGATGGGCGTGTCTCTTGCACCGCACGTTGCCAGTTCACAGGGTGTTTGCTTTGCAAGATCCAAAAAAAACTTCATGACCGGTGCGTGTTAACTTTCTGGCGATAGGGTCTTACAGACACCAGGACGCGGTATAGGGCTGGTGGGACAAGCTTCCACGGCGGCAATGAAGCACTTGAAGCTCCGAGATAGCCCTCCAGAATTGCGTATGAAAAATCTCTTTGTTCACTCTTCTTCCCAGGGCAATGTTGTCGTTTGACTTTGCTGAAGACCTCTTCCTTTAGTAGTATAAACTGCGGCTCCACTGCCGTACGAGCGCTGGCATCCTTCACGAGATCGAGTAGCAAATACTGACATCTTGGACCGCCCACTCAGTGCTTTAGTCTTCTGGCCACGGCGTTTTGCAAGGCAAGCCAGAACTGCCTCGCGCTCAGGCTGAGAACTCAAGTCTGTGGGCCCAATCGATCAAAGAACAAAGGACCGCTAACAGCAGCCACAGACACAGTTTGCGATGTTTTCGCCCGACCACCTATACTTTCATATATTAGCCAGCCAGCTCGTGGGCCGCTCACCAGTCCGACCATGCTGATCAACATCGCTGGCGAGTCGTTGAGAAGCCCTCTCTTCGCTCTGTGTGGAGTTCGCCCAGGTCTGGAGTCCGGCCACTGACGACATCACCCTGTACAATGAGGACAAAAATGCTGACAATATCAAACCCTCAGACTGCCAAGTCGTCCAAACGTACAACGATGTGCGGTGGTGTTCGCTAACTGTGCTGGCTATGCTGTTTGGGGGAATCTTATCAGATGTTGAAACCTTGGCGACCCGCTTTCGACCCGGCTCAAGCCCGGCTTCATCAAAGAGGGTGCTCTTCGGTCCTCTTAGCTGCAGACTCGCAAAGGGCAAGAGGTTGTGAAGGATGCAGTGCAGGGTTTATCAGATTTTTTCACTCCCTCGCTATGGGGCCCCGGTGGATGCGTAATCTGATGATCAGTAGTCTGATCAATTGATAAGATCCTGTTGGGGGCCGCACGCGCGGTCAGCCTTGTTGGTAAGTCGCATTGATGATGATGCAGTCCTCTTCTCTCCTTTCCAAGCAGGCTTTGACCTTACTGCTAATCACTTTTTGCTTTCTGCCTTCGGTTTCCGCGACTCTCGCGCCTTCGAGTCGTGAATACTGCGTTTGGGCTTGCAACGATGCGACCAGCTACGTCAGCTTCGCAACAGCTGATCCGGATCCGCTGGCGCTTTACTTGAACCAGTGCGGCGACGAACTCTACGTTGAGTCTTTGGCGTATTGTGTGCAGAGGTATTGCAGTGACAAGGAAGCTGGAAATGGGTGGAAGTTGCAGAGTGATGTTTGCGTTGCCAACGCGGGCGTGGAGTTGCCGGAGTTGGGCGAGTACAAGCTTGGGGCGAATGACTTGGCCGAGGTCGAAGAGGCTGATATGTCCTTGATCTTGGAGTCGGCGGAAGTGCCGTTGGAAAACGCGGTTGTTGTTAGTCAGGAGACACATGCGGGTTCGTTAAGGACTGTTGCTGCGTACTTTGGCAATCGGGCTTTGGCGTACAAGTTTGTGTGAGTACCTTTGAGATGCTTAAACGATACAGTCTTGAACAAGCTGCTAACACTTTTTAGCTGGGGCATGTACGGTTTCTGGGGCCTGGCGATCGTCATCGGGCTGATCAACCGCGTTGCAACAACGATCGCTGCACGACGCCAGACCGCAGGCGGCTATCGAGCGGAGTCGAACAGTATCAGTCTCTGGATTCGAAGGCGACTACTGCTTCCTGCGACTTTCGGTCAGCATTGTCAGGATCCAGTCGGTTGGTGCACCATCCCGCCTAGGTTAGAGAGTCTTCTCCTAGTCTTGTACTTGATCATGGACATCGTGTTCATGTTCCCTGGCTATGACTTATTCGCTGGCAATCTCTGGTACGTGCTCCTACTATTTTGTTCTGGTCTTGGACGCAACGCTGACACCTCTTTAGGTTCCCTACCTACCAATTGCAGCTGACGCGCTATCTCGGAGATCGCGCTGGACTACTCGCCATCGCTCAGCTGCCGGTGGTATGGGTCTTCGCAGCTCGCAATGATCCTCTTCTTTGGATCACTGGCTGGTCTTATGCAACGTACAATCGCTTCCATCGCTGGGTTGCGCGCATGTGTTTGGTCAACGCCATCATTCATTCCGTCACTTACACGGTCTATACTGTTCGCTCTGGGCCGGAGTACTACGTCGCTAGCTGGGTGGAGGAATATTGGTATTGCGGTGCGATTGTAAGTTAGCTCCAATTGCTTGGGCTGTGGACTTGCTAACGCAATCAGTCAATTGTCATTCTATCGACGATGGTGGCTACCTCTATCTATATCTTCAGATCTAAGCTTTACGACGTGTTTTTGGTCTTGCACATCGCCTTGGCCATAGTCATTGTTGTTGCGCTCTGGCAGTAAGTCAACTACGAAAGTCATTTCCGGCTAACATATGCTAACGTCTGTACAGCCATTTGAAGGTGATGGATGACGAGCTTTATGGCTTCCTGTGGGTATGCATCGCTGTGTGGGCGTTCGAACGCTTCCTACGTTTGGCTCGGACGATCTACTTCGCCGTAATACCACGCTTCTTCAAAGGCGTTAAAGCCCAAGCAACCTACGACGACTCCTCCGAAATCATCCGCCTTGACATTACCGACATGCTGCCAAACAAAGAAATCACCCCGGGTCACTACTACTATCTCTCCACTCCTGGCGATATCACTGGCTACCAGAGCCATCCCTTCACCTTGTGCTCATGGACGCGATCGACTCCAGTCGACTCCCACGCTCCTTCAACCACGGAAGACGACAAAGAGATCCCGACAAGTACTGGCAGTAGTGCCACGTCGGGCGAAACAAACACAGCCCACTCTCTCCTCATCCGACCCTACAACGGCTTCACCAGCCGTCTCCGAAAGAGGCTCCAGAAATCCTCGGACTCGAGTTCCTCCGCCGCCATCACAGTTCTCCTGGAAGGTCCCTACGGCCATAAGACAGACTTGAGAGCCTTTTCCGACGTTCTAATCATTGTCGGTGGCAACGGCATCACATCTGCCATCTCGCACTCAAACTTCCTCCTCCAAACACAAACGACGTCCGTCCAAGTCGTCTGGGCCGTCCAAGACACCAGCCTCGTCGACAACGTGTGCGCGCACGAGCTCCAAGAAGCCCTCAGTGACCCGCGCTTCAATCTCCTGGTCTACAAGACTAGAGGCTCGGGCGAGAAATCGGTCGCTGGCGCTTCTTCTACTTACGCCGTCAATCACGGGCGTCCGGATATCGAGTCTACGATCCGAGATGCGCGGGAGAAGTGTTCGAAAACGCTGGCTGTGGTTACTTGTGGACCTACTAAGATGGCTGACAATTGCCGGGCGGCTGTAGTGGAGATTTTGGGCGAGAGAGGGCCGAGGGTTGAGTATTTCAATGAGTCGCTCGGGTGGTAGTGGCAGGCAAAGATTGGAAGCTGCGGATCAAGGACGCGACTGATCTTTGTTGAAGGCAGATGGACACCCAAAGGAAGCCTTTGCGTCTCCCATGTTTCCAGCTTCATGATCAGGGCTCGGATTGCAACCATCCGTAATGAAATCGACCGGACATTGGCCCAAAGTCCTCGTCCCAGGTTTTCTACCCTTTCCGCGGAACCCAAACCCGATATTCTTATTTGAAACACTCATAACTTTGTCAATGCAGTTAGCTGCTTAAGTAAATGGTGATCCGTGATGCGGGTATATGCATGAAGGAGCCAGAGGATTACAGGGCGCTTGAATGTCAATGCTATGGCTATCAGTAGTCTTCGCGACCTTCATAGGTTTAGCACATCATGAACCTGACAAGGATCAAGACAAAGAGGGCATCGATAACGACCATGATGCGGATCATGGAAGCGAGTTCATACTTCCGGGTTCTGGGAAGAACTGATATCGTCGGAGAGGTTTTCACCGTCATTATGGCGTTCCTGGAAGATAAGCATCCAGGCAAAGAGAGGAGCATATGCACTGCCTGAGTTACTGCACGAGAAAGAGCGAGGCTTCAATAGCGATATTTCAGTGGTGCTGCTGAAAATTTAAAGGAATGTGAGAAACGCTGCGGGAACGAGTATTCAATGGCACGTAAGTGACCCAATCTGGGTTGAAACGCAGCTTACTTCCCTCTTCCACTAGAAGCGCTTTCGAGTTCTACATGTGCCGTCGTGTCTGTCGGCAGTTCCAAGGTATGCTGAGCTCCAAGCTCACTGGGGGCCTGAGAGCTCACTTCCTCCAATGGCACATACATCTGCGACTCCGGATGCGCACCGCTTGAGGGATCCGAGTATGTTTCCGTCTTCCCCGACTGTTGCTGAGCGCTTTCAGCGGGGTTCTTCTTGCGTTTCTTGATCATAACAAGTGCGATAGCGAGGATCGCAGCAAGGCCAACGAGACCACATGCAACGCCGATACCAGCTTTCGCACCGGCGCTGAGCGTTGTTGCAGCGGTTTGATTGGTATCACCATCCCCGTCGATGCTACCCGTTGTACTTGATGTGCTAGTCGTGCTAGTGGCCATTGACGATGAGGAAGCCGTTGTCGACAAGGGCTGGGATGCGGGTCGCGTTGTGGACGATGATTGGGGTGCGGTCTGCACTGGTGACCAAGATGCACGCGCGATGGCCGTAAAAGTCTCTGTCGGAGGCGAGCCGTCGCAGCCTTTATCACCGCAGCATTCCCAAGCTTCTGTGTTCTGATTCCACTGTATGTATGTCTGGCTGTCGCCGGCTGACGATCAAACTGATCAGTGCTAATCCGACGGCTCTAGAAGATGCGGGAACTCACTGCAAGACGTGCGGCAGACTGGATCACCATAAGATCCGTCTGTGCATCCACCAACGTGATAGTCGACATTCTTTAAACAGATGGAGTCAGGCCCCCATTGCGAGCCCTGGAGACAGCAGAGTTGTGCTCCGCCTTCGATGACTTGAGTGTTGTTGCAGGCGAACCAGCCACCGCCCATGGCGTGAATCTGGTTGTCAGAGCGCCAGAAGCAGTTTCGAGATACCGAAGCCATGTTTGCGTCTGTAGTTGGTAGTTTTCCTCTTGCAGAGCACAATGTGGGATGCCGTGAGAGGCCATGAGAAGCATGATCAGGCTGAGGCTGAGACTGGGTCAACCTATTCCTTGACGTTGTGGAACAAAGCTGGCCCGTTGCTGCATCATGCATGCTGGCAGTGCCCATGCAGCCAATCCGCTCGCGATTCTTCTCGACTCACGAGTTGTGTGGCCTGCATGGCCGTTCACCGGAGAAGCCGTGATAGCCTCATTAAGGGATCGTCAGGCGCCACCGCGATGATTGAGGCGAAGCGCATATGATAGGGGACGGTGTCATGCCATCAAGGGTGCCTAATCATTGTCAACTAAACGAATTGATCTTATACTCGCTAGCACGGAAATTGTATAACAGCTATCAGACCAGGTCTCCGCGCAAGGTCTGGAACTCCAACAAGAGGCGACCATGCAGGGCATATACAACAGCAAATTGCCAATACAAATGGCTTCGAGCGGCTAGCTACATAAAGCATGAGTTGCGAATACCGGAAGCAACAAAGGGACGCAGCTACTTGTTCTGTACAATTTAGGGCTTATCACTGCACGAAAGATTATGCTATTCTTCTTTAGTCTGTAAAGCCCTAAAATGCGGCAAGCGACCTCTCAATAAATACACGGATCGTATTCGTTAGATCGGATTCGGATCGGCTAACCTCAACGATATGGGTGGTAGTGCACGCTAACAGAGTTAAACTCCTTCAACCTCGCGTAGGAAAATTGAATACGAAGAGACGTGTTGTCGCCTACCTCGTTTCGATCACTCTTATATTTATTCGTCGCCAGTCATCACTATCCGCGACATTCTCAAAGCCATCACCAATCTATCGTTCCTCCACTTCCAAGCAACTTTCAAGCATGAAGTCCATCACCATCGGAACCCTTTTCCTCGCCACAGGTCTCGCCACAGCTAAGACCTGTGGAACCTCTGGCTACGACAACTCAGGCCATGAAACCGCCAGCATGCCGGCTTACAAAGTCGACACCACTTCTACTACACCTCAACTCTGCTCCGACCTATGTAAAAGCGACAGCACCTGTCAAAGCTTCGCTATAGGCAACGAGACCTGCCTTCTCTACGCAGCCCCGGCCGAGAACAACTTCACTCCTCACGACTATAGCTCTTTCTCTGCAACCCGAAGCCCTTACTACTTCTACGACGTCAGCTGCGCTATCACATCCACCTCGCCACCTCTCCCCTTCTCTACCCCTATCTGTGGCGTGAAGGGTTACGACCGCGGCAACCCGGGCTCTGGCTACATCGAATCAGGCAGCACGCAGAAGCAGTGCTCGGCGATTTGCAAGTCACGCCCAGATTGCACTGCGTACGCTATGATCAGCAACTTTGTTTCCCATCGCTCAGGGGGTTGCTTCTACTACACCAACTTGGTCGATAACTTTGTCGCTAATTCAATCGACGACCCTAAGGAAGGCTCGTCCTTCATCTTTTTCGAAAGAGACTGCCCCACAAAGCCTTACGACCCTTCGTGTACTCTGGGCGACGCATGCCCATAGAGGCTTCTTACTGTCGAGGATGTGGCCAAGGTTCTTCGGTTGGACGGCTCAGACCATTCGAGGCTTCGTTTCGGCCACGACCTGATCAGTCAAGTGGAACTCCCATTGACAGCGGTAGTGGAAGGCGAAATGGATTGGAGAAAGACGCATCATATCTTAGGCTCTCCGCGGTAGGGAATTTGAAAATGTAAGACAAAGCAGCGTGAAGTACCTTTTGGGCCTTTCCTTGCCTCAGAGAGGAGTACCGTGCGTGTTCAGCAGCTGGTGATGCAACAATTCGTGGTGTCTGTCCGAAACATGAATACGTGTTAATGGCGTTCGGGAGTCCGTTGTCACTGTCATGATGTCGCTGACCACAATGTTCCCGTCACTTGACAATCACCAGCCTCCCATTCGCTCGGCTAGATCTCCGCCCCACGCGCCTATTCCTCTCCGCATCTCTAAATCACACTTCACTCATCACTCCGTCATGCATGCGGCATGCGTATTGCGAATACCGAGAGCACGTTTCAACTGCCTTGAGGTCGCAAGTTGATGGTCAACAAGCCCACCGCTTCCAGCAGACATGTTTGGACAGGTACAGCGATCTTGCCAATTGCCATCGTGCAGGAGATTCATCCGAGAGCGGTACCAGTCCACCGAGTATGCAATCAAAGAAACGCCATGTTGATGGAGATGCGTGTTCATCGGACATCATCATGACAGCTCCATTTGTCGCATACGCGCAACGCCGCGTTGTTCTCGCGTCAGATGTGCGGTCAACAGACTGGGTCTCCGACGAGACAGGCACGACATGATGGCTCTTAGCTCAAGCGACACATGAGTACTTAAGGACTAGAGGTAGGGTGAAGGGCTCATCTTGCTCTACTGTTTTTCTGTTACCATACATGGACTCTTTCCCAATCAGACAAGCTGCTGAAACCACCATGAGTTCAATTCACACTTCCCTTCCCGAGGGCCGCGGACCTCGCTACTCTCACCACATGAGTACGAACGAAGGGCCCGCTGATATTATCGCCAAAGTGTCTGGCAAAGTCCAAGGCGGCAAGAGGGAGGATGATGCTCCTTACTTCACCAACAACGAAGGTCACCCGATCCCTGACCCGGCACACAGCAAGAATGTGGGTGGCATTCCCATGATGTCGGATGTTCACCTCATGCAGAAGCAACAGACGTTCAATCGTTCAAAGAATTTGGAACGCATGGTTCATCCTGCCGGCTCTGGCGCATTTGGCTACTTCGAGACCACAGCGGTTGTCTCCGATATGACCAAGGCGGATTTCCTTCAGCGCCCTGGCGAGCGAACTCCTGCTTTTGTTCGCTTCTCGACGGTCACACTAGGCAGAGAGTTCCCCGATGAGGCTCGCAATCCTAGAGGCTTTGCGATCAAACTTTATACCGGCGAGGGCAACTACGACATTGTCGGGCTTAACTTTCCAGTATTCTTCTGCCGCGACCCTATTCAGGGACCGGACGTGATTCGGTCCCAGGCTCGCAACCCTAAGAACTTCCTGCTTGACTACGATGCGACCTTCGATCTGCTCGGCAACACGCCTGAGGGTAACCATGCTGGTCTGATGTTCTTCTCTGACCATGGTACTCCCGATGGCTGGATTAATGAGCACGGCTACGGTTGTCACACTTTCAAGTGGGTGAACAAGGTATGCTCTCCTGGGCGGTTAACCATCGAGGGAAGAAGGTATCAGCGCTGACACAAAACGTTAGAACGGAGAGTTTGTCTACATCAAGTACCACTTCATCGCAAAGCATGGCCAAAAACAGCTGTCGCAGCCCGAGGCCATCCGCATTTCTGGCGGGAATCCCGACTACTCTAAACAGCAGCTATGGGAGACTATTGAAAATGGGCAAGAGATTGAATGGACAGCCAAAGTACAGGTCATGAAGCCCGAGGAGGCTGATCCAGAGAAGCTTGGATTCGACCCGTTCGATGTTACCAAGGTCTGGCCGCGTGGTGACTTCCCCATGCACGACATTGGTCGTCTCGTTCTCAACAAGAACCCAGAGAACTACCACCGTGATGTCGAGCAGGCCGCCTTCTCTCCAGGCTCCATGCCACCTGGTATCGAAGATTCGCCCGACCCTCTTTTGCAGCACAGAATGTGGTTCTACCGCGATGTAAGTTCTCGCGTGATCGCATGGTTCCAATGAGAAGGAAACTAACACCGCCACAGGCCCAATACCACCGTATTGGGACGAACCTACATCAGATTCCGGTCAACTGTCCCTTTTTGGCCAAATCCTACAGCTCCCTCAACGTCGACGGCCCTATGCGCGTCGACGCAAACCACGCTGGTGGCAAACAATACACGCCCAACAGCTTCGCGCACAAATTCACGCCCGAAGCCGCCGAAGCGCCCTACAAAGTCTCCGACAACATCGTCTCACGCAAGTCTCACTACTACCACGAGGGCAAGCTCAGCGAGTACGACCAGCCTCGCGAGCTCTACAAGCGTGTCATGGACGACAAGGCGCGCGCGAACTTGCATTCGAACACGGCGAAGATGCTGTCGCATGTCAACTATGCCATTATTTCGAAGAGATATCTGGCGCAGATTTACTGTATTGCGCCAGAGTATGCGAGGGGCGTGTACGATTTGACGAAGTTCAAGCATGAGAAATTTGACTTTAGTGAGGTTGAGAAGGAGAGCAAGAATGCGCCGACCATGAAGAAGGAGCCTAAGTTTAGGCCTGGTGAGGGCGATAGGTTGACTGGTCTTGTGCCGGAGAAGCCTTTCTATCAACTGTAGTTGGGTGCTTGGTGACGATTTACCTGGTTGTGTCATGACGAATGAAATGAATCTATCTCTGTGAATTTAATTTACAATACCAGCAATCTTTCTCGTGAAGCAAGCATTGTCTCCAAACATCAATGAACTCAGCTCGCGGTGTGAGTTTAGTGCTTGTCTTTGCCCGCGGTGGTAATGCATGTGTTTGGGAACTGTGCAGTGGTCTTTGTCGGGTGTCTGGTAGCACCGCGGAGATCGTCGAGAATGAATAGCTTCGAGTCAGGTCCTCAGAGCCGATAGATCACCCATGGGCCGACCGATTCGATGCCACTGTGCCAAAGTACAAATTTCGATTGAGGCCATCCGGCGAGGGTTGCAGGTGTTGATGAAAGCGCTGATCGAGTGACAGAAAATGGTCTCATGAGCCTGCTTGCTAGCCGCTCACGCACGCTCTGAAAATGAAGCAAGATAAATGCATTTGATATTTTTATACAGACAGCCCGCCAACGCCACGCTGAAAACGCAAGACGGAAGTAAGAGAAGCCAGAATCCCGAACCGTAAACTTTTTGTTTATGCCTCGTCGATGCGAGCCTTCTTGTCGCCACCGTTGGGCAGGTCGTCCGCACCAGCGAACGCATCTTCGTCGTCGGGCACGTCGCGGCTGCGCTTGAGACCCTTCATCTTTCTTGTCTGCAGCTGGCTGAGGTCCTGCTTGCCGGTGTGGATGCGGCCGATCTTGTCGCCGATGATGTCGGTCTCGACGTTCTTCTTTGTCTTGGCCTGGGAGACTGTTAGTAATGTCTTGTACTGAGGCGTTGACTGCTAAGCTTACCTCCAAACCCTTGGGCTTGCGCATGGCCTCCTTCAGCATCTCTGTGTCTGCGGTCTTGCTCCTGCCGACTCTGAAGTCCATCCTGGGGCCCATCTCTTCGACCTCGACCCTGGGCAAGCCTGCGCCAGCCTTCTTCGTCCTGATCAGGTAGCAGCGCATGCGGATCATGGGCTTCACTTCGTCGTTCTCCTCCTCTTCCACGAAGAAGTTCATAATGTACTGCAGACCCTCCACGTCGACCTTTTCGACATCCGGACCCTTGAACAAGTCCAGCAGCATAGATTTAGCAAGAGTGTATTCGTTTTCAGTCGGGCTTTCAAATGCGCTTCCAGAGAAAGAAATAAGCGGCTTGAGACCCACACGTGCCTTCTCGTTCTTGAACTGCGACAGAGTGCGCAGAGTCTCCGGCTCGATCAAAAGCTCCTGCATATCCAGCACCTTCCAGTCGAACATGCGCACAACGGTCATGCAGTGAGGGCGCTTCTTGCTGTGGCTGGCAAAGACCATCATGGACGCATCGTTCTTCTCGCTGAAGAACTCCAAGCTGGACGGGTCCTCGAAGGGGTGGATAGGGTTCTTCTTGTTGAACTTGATGCCTAGAGGGCGCTTGAGCGAGTGCAGGTCGGTCATGGCCAGGTTGAGCACTTCGGAGGTTGACGAGTACTTGAGGAAGAGGGCAGTACGCGGGTTCTCGTGGACCTGCGGGGCCTTGTTCTCCAAGAAGCGCTTGGTGCGCGCATTCTTGGGCTTGATCTCGCGAAGAGGTTGCTGCATCATTTTGGCGGTGTTGGGGTTGTTGTGGTGTTGTAAATGTTTCGCCCAGTCTCAAGGTCGAAAGTTCGCCTGGGCTTTCGAGAGGCTCTGCCAAAAAAGTCCGCTCAGCCTCGGAGAAGGGCAAGCGCAAGGGCAAGCGCAGATCTCGCATCAGATAATTACCTAAGCCAGCATTTCCCGACTTTCCCCTCCACCCTCGCCTTACGCCATCGTTCAAACTTCCACCCGCATGAGCAATAGATAAGCCGCGCCTTTTTGTACATTTGCCATTGCAGCCCACATACCCAATTTCTTCATCTTCTTGCGACGCGCTTCGAAGCACTTTTCTGCATCAACGCACTTTCTATCCAGCGACACCTACACTCAACCTCGACCATGGCTGCCACCTGCTCAGTCACGCCGATTGCGACCGAGGGCGACTTCGCAGACCACACCTCCAGCCTGCCCGCCGAGTGCCTCGCAGTCATCTACTTCCATGCACCATGGGCCGAGCCCTGCAAGCAGATGGGCACCATTCTGTCCACCCTCGCCAGCACATACCCCACCACCAACCCTCCGAGCATCGCATTCCTGAGTCTGGACGCCGAAGAAGTTAGCGAGGTTAGCGAAAACTACGACGTCACCCAAGTCCCTCTTGTGGTGCTGCAAAAGAACGGACAAGTTGTCGACAGCGTGACTGGTACCGATGCGAGCAAGGTCAGAAACGCAGTAGAGCAGCACGCTGGCAGACCCGCAGCAGGCGACGCCAACAAGGCTGGTCTTCCTCCTGCGCAAAAGGTCACAAGGCCTGCACCTTCAGCAGACGAGTCTGCACCACAAGCGAACGGCGATGGAGGTCTCTCAAAGTATGCGCCTGGACCTCAGGACCCGGCGACTGCACCTCAGTACACTGGTGGTGAGGCAGAGAACGGCGCATCAAAGGAAGAGTTGCACTCGCGCTTGGGAGAGCTCGTCAAAGCGGCACCAGTCATGCTTTTCATGAAGGGCACACCATCCGCGCCTCAGTGCGGATTCAGTAGACAGACAGTCAGCCTTCTGCGCGAAAAGGGCGTGCGCTACGGCTTCTTCAACATCTTGGCAGACGACGAGGTCAGGCAGGGCTTGAAGGAGTACTCTGAGTGGCCCACATTCCCTCAGGTGTACGTAGGCGGCGAGCTCGTTGGTGGTCTCGATATCGTAAGTCAATCACCAACGCCCTTTATCTTAATGACAAAACTAACAATCCAACCAGCTTAAAGAGGAATTCGAGAACGACCCGGAGTTCTTGGACGACTACGTTGTGAACAAGCAGCGCAATGCTGGCGGACCCGCAGCTCCTGACGCTCAGGCTCAACCTGCGTAGAGGGTGTCATATACGAAATGAATGATGCGAAATTGTGCCTCTGACTACGACTACGATAATTATCAAATCGTGAGGCATTATCAAGATAGCGCGCCTTGCAATCCGCGCAAACGGTGATCCAGCAAGCTTTGAAATGAATGCCCAGTTTTCGCTGATATAATCGCATTTAATCGACTTCCATGCATGCGATTCGCCGATCACGAAAAAAGAAAGCTACGAGTTGCAGCTTGAGCTTCGTGTAGCCGAGGTGGAAATCGAAAGGATCGACAACCCACCTTAAGATAGCTGAAGCCACTACATTCTGCTTTTGCCTGCCATCTAGTTTAGACTCGTAATCAATGAAAGTGCAACCTCATCGTTGAATCAATCTGAGGTCCTTGCAATGTCAACAATCTTCGTCAAAGCGCTTGGCCGCAGCATCTCAAAATCGACACCAGCGTCTCTCCCAATTATCCAGAAAAGATTCGCCGCAACAGTATTACAAAAACCAAAGATCATCGACCTAAGCCGTGAACTATACCATCGATGTCTAAACCACCCATTCCACGTCCCATTCGTACGCCCCATTAAACCATCTCACACTCCACGATATCACCATCGACACTAACACTCCCCTCCAGATTCAAACTCAATGGGACACCCACCAACCCAAAGTCGCCGGCAACACAACCCTGCGCTCCGCCTCCTACGCCCTCACCATGTCCGACCACTCTGGCACGCACGTTGACGCTTTCAAGCACTTTGGTCCCGGCGGAACGCCGATCGATGAAATGCCGTTGGAGGACTTTTATACTTCGGCTATCGCTCTGGATCTCTCGCATGTGGAATTAAGGGCTTCGATTTCAGTTGCTGAGATGGAGGAGGCGTTGAAAAAGTCAGGAGAAGAGATTCGGGAGGGTGATACGGTGCTTGTTTATATGGGGTTTAATAAGAGGGTGCATTTCGATGAACCGAGGTGGCAGCATGACTTTCCGGGTTTGCGTCCGGAGGCGGTGGAGTGGTTGGCTGACAAAGGGTGTGGGATGTTTGGTAAGTTGATGTGCAATTGTCTTTCTTTGTGTTTATGTTTGCTAATGGTGGGCACATCTGCAGGCGTCGAAGCAATCAGTCCCAGCCCCGAGGGTGAGATGAACTTCAAGGCACATAACATTTGTGGCCAGAGGAAGATGACGCATATGGAGGGTCTCGACAATCTGGATCAGGTTGTCGGTAAAGGGAGGTTCACGTTTGTTGGCTTTCCGTTGAAGTTGAGGGGCGGGAGTGGGAGTCCGATTCGGGCGGTTGCGTTGTTTGATCAGTGAAATTGAGTATGCGGCTGCGAGTGATTGAGTTGCGAGCGAACGACCAATCTAAAACTGTTTGGTAAGGTATATATCGTGCCAATCAGATCAATGAAGACGATAGTAAGGTGATGGAACGACTCCAACTCAAGCAAAAGCAAAGCCCGCTACCTGTGTGAGCTTTGCCACCGCATACGATAATTGCTGACGACGAATACCATCGATCATTTTTAAGGCATTGATTGTGTGACATAGAGGTGTATCGAGGCAACCATGTTTGTCGTTCATTCACGATCACATGCGCGTGATTGGCTGCTGCTGTGAGGTACTCCGTGCACGTGCCACAACCGCCATCGCGCTTACATCAGTAGAAGTCGCGAGGCTCCCGGCTTTGTCTTCTTGACAACAACGAACGACGGACTGGCTAAACAGCGCGCGCGCTCTCTCAGCCAGATCAACACACATCATCATACGTGAAACTGACCTCTACGTACACTAGCTAGCATGGCCGACGACGCAGCATTGCAGGCGAAAATCGCCGCTCTTGCCGGTGCGATCAACCGCCATAAGCAACAGCAACCCGAGTCGACCGCACAGATTGCGCAACCACCCACTCCTGGACAGCCATACCGTGGCTTTCAGAACTATCATCGCTGGGCGCCCTTTCCATCTTCAAGAGGTCGCGGTCGAGGCGGCTATGGGGCGAGCTATCAGAATCGGACTCTCGTGAACAACATGCCGCCCACCGCCACGTCGCCCGCGAAACCTTCCAACGCGCCTCAAGAACAACAGTCGCAGAGCCTACAGAACCTACAAGAAAAGAGCAGATTAGCACAGCATTTCAGTGTACCAGGCGTGAACAGAGATCTGATTATCGAAGGCGTGCGCTTTACTATGAAAGAAGACGGGAGCAAGCTTATCAGAGTGACTGGTGAGTCGCACGTTGCACTAGCAGTGAACGTGTCTAGGAGGACAGGATAATGCTGATCGCCGACAGAACCTTCCGCGACATCACCCCGAACACCCAAGAAAGCCGTGGTAGCTGGAGTCGAGTTCTTCCGTACGAAGAACGGGAACCTTCTCAGAAGCGCTACTATCAACGCGGCATCGAAGTATGCTGCAGCGTCAAACAAAGTTCCCATGAACATCCCTAATCGTTTCCCAGGCCTCCTCCCAAGCCCGTTGCGCAATGCGAGCATTTCATCAAGAACGGTATTTTCTCGAGACTCGCAATATCCAACCGCTTTCTGATCGACTGGATCCACCCACCAGCTCGCTTCACCTGTTGGTAAGCTACTTTGAACACCTCTAACATTTCTTGCAGGTATCTGTCCCTTCGGCGGAAAGTGCCGATTCGACCACAATCCCGAAAAGGTGTCAATGTGCAAGATGTTCTTCCGCAATGGCACCTGCGCCAACGGCGATCGGTGCGACCTCTCCCACAAGCCGACATACAACCGTGTGCCGGCTTGTACCCATTTCCTCAACGGCAACTGCACGAATGATGCATGCCGTTATGCCCATGTTTCCGTTTCCCCTGGTTCTCTCATCTGTCGTCCCTTTGCTCTGCTTGGGTATTGCGAGAAGGGTATCGAGTGCGACAAGCGCCATATCATCGAATGTCCTAACTATGCCGAGAACGGCGAGTGCACTAACAAGAAATGCAAGCTCCCACACACTCGACATGCTCATGTCGAACGTCAGAAAGCGCGTGTCGATGATGACTCCGAGTTAGAGGAGGACGATGAGGATGCCGATGACACGGATGGCAAGGACTATGATTCTGATGATCTCGACCAGGACATCGCCACAGGTGGTGGTCTTGAGATTGCTCAGAACCAGGACTTCATATCTTTTTCTTGAGATACCCCACCATTGATAAGATGCCAAAGCATTGATTGCAACGGCCTAAGCAACAGATAAGAATCAGAAAGAAAGAAAGAAAAAGAAATTAGAGAAGATTATGTATCTGTATCAAAAAATAAATTAAAACATGAAACTGTCTCTACAACACCATGATTCAATTTGTTTTCGACGCTGTCACTATGAAGCCATTCACCACGGCATTGCACCTGAAATTAGTGGGCTCTCGACAACAGCATTAAAGCACAACAACACATTGTGCTCTTGCTCCAAGGAGTTAGGTCTCCTGTGAAGCGCATAGTAGTGAAGAGCTAAGCAGCCCTATTAACGGTCCCTCAAAGTTAAGCGCCCTCTTCGCCGCATCAGCCATCAGCACTTACGAGGACGATCCTCGAAGGATTATTCTTGGTCCACAAGCCTCAAACGCCAGCTCGGCGCAGCGCGACAATGCTGTGTCATTCGTAATGCGCAGTCTCTGCACACGTTGGCATTGACTATACGGTAGGTCGTCGTTGCTCTGCTCATCTCCAGCCATCAACTCGAAACAGCGTCTTTCTTTCTTCTTCACGGCTGAAGACCCTCCCTGCCTCCCTGTCCATCTCTCCACGTTCCCCGCGGATGACGACCACTTGTCTCGGTCCCACGTACCACATAACGCACGGCGCATATCGAAGCCATGAACGGCCTTAAGGATCTACTCAAGAAGAAGGACAGCATCACCAAAGATGTTCCGCCTAGCAAACCTGCCGCGTTGGACGTCCCCGAGTTTCGCATAATTCGCACAACAACCGAGTCTGAAGAGGTCATTGAACCCCCACATTTCGACGGAGACGACGTAAAGCCAGATACTGCGGAGAAAGGGCAGAAGAAAGAGCGCAGAAGGACTCTGTTCAGTCGGTCTGTGAGCGCAGGGACACCGAAACAAAAAGATGCCACCGACAGCAAGGCGCGGACATCGTTAGATTCAGCGGAGACCAAAGGACTGGCTGTACGGCCAAAGAACGAGAGGAGGCTATCTGAGCGCTTGCATATTGGAGGTCGGTCGCGGTCAAAGACAAACGAGACGAGTACGCATCTCCCAGAAAACCTACCAGCGGCTCCAGACGCGGTGTCTGTTCCTTCGATTCGCGTAGATGGTGCGGACGATGGCAATAAATACGCAAATGCACAGCGCGAAGCACAATGGGAAAAGAGAGCCACTATTCTCGCTTCTGCTCCCGCTATACGCGACGGCGAAGAACGGACTGGCCGTCCAAGGGAAAACATGAGCATCAACCCTCGCAACTCCCGCGATCGCAGCCGAAGTATCTCAGACCAACAAGGCGACGTGAACATCCAAGAAGCCATCCGACTCCACGAAGCTGGTGACCTCGCCAACTCAACACGCATGTTCGGCAGCCTCGCCGACCCCAAAGGCGCCAACAACGCCCTCAGCCAAGTTCTCTACGGCCTAGCGTTACGACATGGCTGGGGAATCGAGCCTGAACCAGACAAAGCAATTCATTATCTCTCGCTCGCGGCTTCGAACTCTGCCGCCGTCGAACAAGCGGCTCTAGCCTCTGGTATGACCAAAGGTGGCGCTGCGAAAGGTGAGCTGGTGCTGGCGATCTTTGAGCTGGCGAATTGCTTCCGCTACGCGTGGGGTGTCAAGAAGGACGCTCTCGCCGCGCGGCAGTATTACGAGACGGCGGCCAATCTTGGCGACACGGACGCCATGGAAGAAGCAGCGTGGTGTTATCTCGAGGGCTTTGGTGGGCCTAAAGATAAGGTGAGTCAGGTCTCTTTTCCGTGGCTTTGAGGGCATTCAGTGTGCATTCCAGCATCCGCACCAACACCGCTCGAGCGTGACCGGTTCTGCCTACCTTGATTTGGCGTTGAGTGCGGACTGCAAGTTGGGCCGCCATGCGCTTCAGCCGTGCAGTCGGTATGCCTTGGATTTTCTCACCAATAGGAGTGCTCCGCGGTTGCATGTGTGCTGTCTCTTACCGTGTCTACAGTTCAAAGCGGCGCAGTATCTTCGCCTCGCCGAGCAGAAAGGATCAAAAACCGTCGGCAATTCATGGTGAGTCTACTTACCCGCCGCGTCTCGCGGTTTAGCTACGCTGCCTTCGTGCCGGAGGTATCGTTCTGAGCATCATGACTGACTGTGACTTTACCGCGCAGGATCTGGAAAGACAAGTATAATCCGAAATAGATGCTCTGTGATCGATTTTGTAAGAGGGTTTCGGCAAATGCTGTTTATAGGTTTCATTGTTAGCAAGGCGTTTAGGAAGGGTTGTTACGATTGGCTCATGTTTTGGCTGGCATGGCAGAGGCACTGGTTCCTTTCGCTGCCTTTGAACTTGTGCTCGTCCAAAGCTAAATCTTGATGGAGATGATCATCGATAGCTGAAGGGTGAACAGGTATCCTCATATTAAGCAGCCCGTATCTACATAAGTCAATCGATTTCCAGAGGAAATACAGATAATCAACAGCCTCCAGCATAGCAGCAGATTGGCCACCAAAAGAGGGAATGGAACAGGATATCTCCGCCAGGCATGACTCGCCGCATCGCATCGCATCGCATATCGTCGTAATCGTCTCGGTCAGATCTCTCATTCTTCATTTCCTCGTTCAATAAGTCGTCAAATGGACAAAGCCGGAAGCCAACATGGTAAACATTTGTTGCCGCCAGAGAACCGCAACAGCAAAATCGCCTTCTGAGTGAGAAGGTTCTAGTAATTCAAGAGTACATCCGGAAAAAGCAAGCTAGCAGAAATGACATGAGCAGAAGGAAAAGAAAAGGTAAACTGAACGGTCCACGGGAGTCGGTTCCTTGGTCAGCCTTGCCGGCCTCGTTGGCCTACACAGCACGTAATGCGGCAGGTCAGAGGCGATAAAGGCTGAGCCATGAATGAACACCCGTGAACAAGTGTCGAAAGCCATAGGCGGGTATCGAGAAACAAATTCAGTATGTTGGAAAAGATAGGTAAATGTGTCGGGTAGTCGACAGAAGGGTATGGTGGTGTTAAGATAATTGGAGGAGAGAGGTGATGCATATCGTTATGTCGTGGGATCCGTGAAGGTCATGGGAAATCTCTAGTTCGCAGTATGATGCATGTCGCATGTCGCATGTCGCTCTTGAAATCTCGTGTCGCAAAACGCCCAGGGAATAAAAGATGAGATATGTGTCAAGTGTTGTAGCCTCATAGGCGGATGTGGAAAAGGACTGGAAAGCCGACAAATATTGCTGAACAGGGTGCTGAGCAATTTGGTGCCGACAGGGATGTGCTCGAAAGCATTTGCTGGAGTGCAGCAAGTCTAAGTCTCAACCTTGTAGTAAGGTTGCTGCTGTTGCTGCTGCTGCTGTTGTTCTCTCTGGTTACGATCACGAACCATCTCCTTGAACTGTTTTACCACGTCCGCGGGAATTTTGTCGAAGAGCAAACTTCGAGTGTAGACCTCGGCTTTGTTATTCGGGTCGACTGTTTGTGCGTTCGCCAGAGCTTCAGCAAGATTTCGTCGAGCCGGGTGAGGGTTGCTGGCAGGTCGGTTGTTTGTAGGAGCGGGACCCATATCCATGAGCGAGGCATATTCAGCCGAAGTCATCGCAAATGCCGCCTCGTCTGATTGCTGCTTCGAAGGAGAGATCATGTGGTGATGAAGCTGGTCAAGTTTGTTGACACCGTGGTTGTTTGAGTGAGGAACGTTCGAGGCCATGGGCTCTTGGTAACCTTGCATGGAAGCTCGGTGTTGCTGGTGCTGTGCGGAGGTGTTGGCATCTGACAGCAGACTGTCCAACACAGCAGGCGCAGCAGCGCGAACATCCGGTGGCATCTTGGGTAGTTCCGATGTCCAAGAAATCGCAGGCTTCGATGCGACAAACGCACCACAAAGTAGCAACATGAACAGTAGGCTTGATGCGATAGGCTGCTCAGTAGAGTTGTCGCTGTTCTTCTTCATCGGCACTATGGTACTCGTGGAAGTCTTCTTGGCAATCGGCTGCTTGATCGGTCCCATTGATTGTTGACCGAAGCCAAACTCGTCCGGAACCATGTGACTAGGATCGTTGGGGAAGATGAGATTGTCCCAATCGTGAGGTCCGATGTTCAGCGTGTCAAAGTCAGCATTGAACTCGCTGAAACCAGTGCTACTGGGAGCAGCAGACATTGCAGGTGCAGGGCTGGCATCGAGGCGGTCGGTCATGACCTGTATTCTTTTCCGCAGAGTCGATGTCTCTTCCGTGTGCTTCATGAGCATGTCTCGCTTCTCCATGGTGAGTGACTCGACCAGGCGTTCGGCTTCTTGGGTTCGATGGATGAGGATTTGTCGGTCACGCGACAAATTATCACGTTCGAGACTGAGTTCTGACAGTTGCTGCTCCAACATCGTGACCTGGTTTGCGTAGCCCTTTTCCTTGGTCTCGAGGTCTTCGGTGTGTTTCTTCTTTCGCTGCCTTGACTGAAGCCTGTTGGTACATGTTAGTGAAGGTACATATCACAATCATAGGGGAAAACTTACGCGGCTTCTCGGTTCCGCAGCAATCTCTTCTGCTGCTTCAGCTCCTTGAGTAGATCCTCGTCCTTGGTAGTCTCGATCAGCTGGTCGATCGTGTGGATGTTGCGCTCCTGAGGGATGTCGATGCGGCCATTCTTCTTTCTGATGCCATCCCTTCTTTGAAGATCAACCATGGTTCTTGGCGGACTACTGGGTCGCATTTGTCTCGGACCAGGACGACCTTCCATTTCCTGTTGCGCCATGCCCATCCAGTCTTGATGAGAGTGGGGAGACATCGGCGTCTGGACTTGGGGAGCAGGGATGAAGCCAGCATCCGTGGTCGGCGCATTGAAAGGCGGAGGTGGAGGTGGATGACTGAAGCTAGCATGTGCGCTATCTGCCCTCTGATGGACGTAGGTAGTGCCGTCAAAATTGGGAGGTTGCGGAACAGCCTCGATGGTTCCAGCAGGCGTGCAGTGTCCCGAGTCGGGAGCGAGAGACCAGACAGCATTATGCGACTGATGTTGATGTGAAGGTGGATGCGAAATGCTGTGATGCCGGCCATAGCTGTTGGGATCGTTGGTGAAGTTTCCAGAGAAGCCGTTCATCGAAGCATCGATTGGCAGACTACCGGGATAATGTGTGTCCCAATTTTGACCGTCCGCGTGTGCGAACGAGTCTTTGCGGAATGCAATGTCATGGTGAGCAGGCGATTGCATGATGTCAGCATCGAGGATGTTCGAGTCCAGGATGGCTGTAGGGTCGTCGTCGTCGTCGATGTAAGCAGCGCGTTTCGCGTCCGGGTGCTGATGGTGCTGAGGACGCGGGTTGTGAAGCTGTTGCTGGTGCTGGGTAGGCGCGTCTGCTGGCAGTGTTTGCTCGTACGCGAACCGGTTGGGTGCAGCAGCAAGGGCCATGAGCAAGTGACAAACGCGCAGGGTGCAAACGGCGGCAGGCCGGGCGGGCGGTCGAGGCTGGCGGCGAGGAGCGGTGTAAGTTACCTGGTTACGACTCTCGGCGTGTTCGGCTTGCTGCTGCCGAAAGCTACTGCCAACGATGGGGCTGCGTCTGCGGTCTCAACAGGAGTGCAGAGGCAGAGTGAGAAGGTTGGCGGCAACGGTGCACACGCTGCTGGGAGATCGCTGACAGCGGGTGTGAATGGAGTTTGCTAGTGGCTTCTCGTGAAGACACGGCGTGGAGCGAGGCGGCGCGAGGGTCTGGACAGCGACAATCAATGCTGATTGAGGAGCTGGGTGGCAAACAGAGACAGGGTCAGGCTGGCTTGTATACAGACTCCGGCGAGGGCTCAGCGCGGCTTCATGTCATGCCAGGTCAAGTCAGGTGCGAGGCCTTGGCCGGTTAGGATGGCACTGAGGGATGACGCCGGGAGCAGTCGCAGCGCCAAAGTCGCAGGCTGGTGGAGGTGCGCGCTGGGAGGCACGGCGAGCCCAAACGGCCTCTGCCTGAAGATTTGGGTACTCTTGCAGCAGTCGACCGCGTGGTTGGTGGACGGCGCTTTTGACGTGCAGTAGAGCCCGCCGCGGTGCAGCGGCTACGACCGGATTGGACGTGGGCTGGCTGGTGCCCCGACCGCGATCGAAATGCAACGAGAGCGCCTGTACACGGGTACCTTACCTTGCTTGCTGCCAGAGCTGGGACGGCGGCCTAGTATCTGTGGACGTGGAGGTACTCACCGTCGGCGTGCGAGAGGCTGCAGTGCGGGTGTGCTTCAGGCGGGCCTCACGCGGACAAGACGATCCGCCTGCGAGTGGATGGGTGTGCGATCATGCAGCGTAGCGGGTGCTCGCATATCGTGCTTGTGCCCAGTCGCCGTCACGAGCTCGCGACATCCACGAGCGACCTGTCTCACTCGGAGAGGGGGCGCTCATGGGGTTCCGTGCCATGAGAGACTGTGCCATACCACTCTGTTCTACAACACACGCGTCCAGACAGCATGTGAAGTCGTCTTCGAATACCCAAAATCCGGTACACTTTGTGCGGGAGAGAACGGGACTGCTCAGGGAGGCTCGGGCCCTGCCACGTGAATCATCCAGCAACGTTTGGCAGCAGGGTTCATCCTTCTTCGCGCCCAACGCCTGTCTGCCCAAGAGCATAGACTAAAAGCAACCACATCGCCTATAACAGGCTCTGGTCCGCTGTGTATCTTCTGCCGCCCACGCTGTCGCGTTTTGTAACAAGCTAGCCGTCGCTATAGTCGGGCATTTGCGCTGACCTGCAGCTCTCACCTACCAAGCCCAATACTCGCTCCTCTATTCCGCCGGCGGCATCCCTTCCGGCTGGAGCAGGCGTTGCACCGTCCGTCCTCCTATTTGAGATTCATCTCATCTCCAAGCATCATCGCTGCTCGCTTGCGCATCGTGTATGATGACATGAAGAGCAGGAACAGGCACGGCCACTTCACCGCTGGAAAAACGCTGCTTCGTAAGCAGAGCCAAAGCTTGCAATCTCACCCTCTGAATCCTGTTTTTGTGACTGCGCGAGTCAGTCACCGTTTGTCTTTCCCTATACTGACTATTAGCGGTCAAGCACCGCCTACTACTATTCTCCAGCAATAGCAGCCCAGATCCCTGTCTAAACATAGCCACCGCAGCTCCGCAAGTTCACGTCTTGAGGTCATCCAGGCGATAGGTGAAACTGGCACCCGAGCAATGACAGTGAGTAACGAAGACGAGAACGTCGAATCAGCCGTGCAGGATCTGCCGTAAACGCTGCATGTCCAAGTCTTTCCATTATGACATTACAATATTCTCACATGCCGTGAAGATAGGGCATTCGAGACTTGGCCCGTCCGTTTCTGCCTACACGGGTATTCCTCGCCTTCTGTGGCGGTCGCTACCAAAGACAAGCGCATCTCAGCGGCAACAGTACACGGCAGCATTTGAATCTGGACGCAGTGCACGTTCTCAAGCGAGCTCACAACGATATTCTGACTGTAAAGTACTCAAGTCAATGTCGATGCTCACACATGTGAATGTGGTAGTTTTCCGGAAGCGAGCACTCAACAACAGTCAGATCGTTTCGACGACTTGGCACATGTTTTCATTCCTCGCTTTCGGCTGGGAATGCGCTCTCAGTTATGGAGTCGAGCCGGTATTTGCGAATCCAGTGATCGCAATTGCGAAGCGCTCACAGTGTCTGATTAGCTTATCGATTTCTCCGTTGATCACACTCTCGATGATCTCGAACAACGGACGAAAACACATTGTCCGTCACCCATTATCCCACGCTTTGTACGCATCACCAAAGCGCCTATCGCGGCAAACCCGTATCTTCTCCTCCAGATCAATCACTCCCTATAATAATGGTAGGCTAGAAGAAGGTGCTTTTTCGCCTCAATCAAGAACTCAGCACCACCAGGCTGTCACCCACCACCACAACGTCGATCCGGGTCGCTTATCGTCAATCCAACAGCCCGCCTTAGGGACCACCACAACTTCGCCTACAACCTTTACATAGTCATGAACCACAGCCGTGCCACACCTCCCTCAGCCACCCGCGTGGGGGCCAAAACGAAGCACAGTCACGATAGAACCGCGTGCGGTGCTCGCCTCGGCTATAAGTCAAGATAAAATCCTTTGCTACGAAAGCTGGAAAAGCGGGCAGGCAAGTAGATTGCGTGCCCGTGATGAGGTGATTTTATCTGTTTGCTTGTTTGGTGTGTTAGCTAGGCCTCGGAATCTTCGTCCGTGCCAGATATCGTCCAGCCGCGATCGCGCGGAACGATGACAGTCAGGCGCGAGTCACCTATACCAATACAATATTTGGTTCTCTTGGGCAAGCGGATGGTTGAACTACTACCAACACCTCCGATGCAGAGATGCCCAAAGCGTACCAGCCGGGGAATGCGGGAACGGAACGCGCGGCGCTGTACATCATGTGCGTAAGATCTCTATAGTGCGGTGCAGGTACAACTAGTTACAAGAAACGCTATGTGGAGGGGTCGGATCTTTGACTTTTGAGAGTAGTAGTGAGACGAGAGTGGAGCAGCCGGCTTGCTTCTGATATCAAGCCACGAATTTATGGATTTTATTTGGGTATCAAAGAGAGATGTAATGAGGCCGTCGTTTCGGACTTGCATGATATGGTGCTATGTTGGCCCGATTGGAACAGGAATCGAAGTGGGTGTATCGCCAGACGCCGGGAGCTTTGTGGTCCTATCGCTTAGGCTTCGCGTTTTGCGGCAGCCAATCGGAAAGTAGTGCCTCGCCTTATGCTGCGAAACTTGGTTTATTCGTCTACAATGGTCGGACCTGAAGCAGCGAGGAAATTCGTGCTCGTGCTCCCGGTAGAGAGTATTCTTGCTTAGGCATTCAATCGGAGATTAGGCCGATCAGGCCTCAAGGACGTTATAGTGTGAGTCCGATAATGCATCCGAGCCAGTCAATGTAGTTCCGATGGCGGTGATCCAGAGTGCTTCGTCAGTCGCGATGGGCGACTTTGACACTGACACGACATCGAGTCGTGGTCTTTGCGCGAAACAATGTGCGCGTGAGCGATGCCCTCCCATGTCCCACCAGAACGCCAGAACCAGATGCAAAGCGACTTTCAGCCCATTGTGCTACGCGTCAGTCGTGAGCGCGATCGATCGATGGGGCTGTCTTTTCGTTCATCGTACATAGCGTTTTGCTCACACCAGAAGAACGCTAGTCAACAGTTAGTATTAATATTGCGGCCTGATCGGTGAGGCGAAACTTACGCATTAACACAGCCATCGTTCTCGCAGTTGTTGGTAATCTGAGCCCAACGGCCCCAGACGACCTTGCCTCCAGCAGTCACCATACCGAGCTCAGAAACGTTGACTTCGATGATGGTACCCTTGGTCAACACGCCGAGCTGGGTGTACATTGGGTTCTGGGGGTTCTTTTTGACGCTGATGATGGGCAGTTGCACGGTCACACCAAGCTCAGGGTGGGTGACATTGCACTTCTTGTAACGCAGACCCATAGGCCTGATGAAGCGCTCGTACTTGACGGGGCGACGAGTGAAATCGGGGCCGACAAAGGTGGGCTTTGTGATCATGCGCTTCCAGCTCTTCTTCGCGGTCTTCTTGCCCGTCTTCACAACCTTGAACATCTCCTCCTCGGCGATACCTCTGACCTTGGGGAGAGGGACCGAGAACTTGGCGGCCTTCTCCTGCCTCTTGTTCTTGATCGCAGAACTGAGGGCCTTTGCGTTGGTCTCATTGGAACGGTCGAGCAGGTAAGACGGCAGAGGAGTGCTGGAGGGCGCGGCGGGTTCGTTGCCCTTGACATTCTTCTCCTCCTGTTGCTTGATCTGCTTCTTCATCTGGATCTTCTCCTTGTGGCGCTTCTGCTGGTAGAGTTTGGCGCGCAGACCACGCAGGTTCTGCGACTTCTCGGAGGCATGGTGCACCTCACGGGCGGCCTTTTTACGGGTGCGCTCCTCATGATCGAAGCGCCTTCCGTGCTGCTTCGTGAAGCGCTCAATGTACTCGTTCTGAGGCATGGCGACGGGTGGTTGGCGTGTAGTTGGGTGGGGTGGTGGATGAAAAGATCTCGTTCGCTGGAGAGGCAAAATCCAAAGGGCTCGAACTTCGAAGGGTCTGGTCTGGTTGCCCGAATTATCGCCGCAACCCTAACCCTCGACACTCCCGCCCGCTGCCCGCAAGATTCCATCTGCTGCACTCCTAGGAAAGAGGCCCATCGCACGTGCAAGCGACGGCGAGCATATTACACACCCACCCACCATGGCCAGCATAATCTCGCGGACGCTCCGACGAGGGGTACTGGACACCCGGGGCCAGCTCCCGCCCACTTTCCTCCTCCCCTGGACCGCCAACCTCTCCACCATCCCCAATGCCACCGAGAAGAGCGACATCCCGCCCCCCAACACCGCGCAGCCCCTCAAGCCCAAGCAGAACATCCTCGACCGATCGCTGCCCAAGAAGTCCGAAACAACCATCCAGTCTTCGAAGCCCGCCAGCACCACCGACAGCGCACCTCCACTCCCATCACCCGCTTCTGGCGCATCCGGAAAGAATGCACCTCTGGAGATCTCGCCTGAGGTGCGCGAGATGCTGCCACTGCTCCGCGCCCAGGGCTCACACTATATCACTGCACACATCTACGCGCAACCCTATCTCCTCACACAAGGCGATACTCTGAGGTTGCCGTTCTACATGAAGGGCGTCGAGCCTGGAGATATCATTCGTCTCGACAAGGTGACAAATCTCGGATCAAGAGACTACACAGTGAAGGCCGCGGTACAGACACCCAAATTTAAGAGCCCCACCATGCAGACTACGGAAGTTCTGGACCCAACAACTGGAAGCCAGGCAACTCACAGCCGTGTGATGCCCGAGGGCTCGCTCGCAAGCGGCCCTAATGCGGTTGCGGCACCGCACTTTATTCCTCACATCGCCAAGGGCAAGTACCAATATCTGGACGACAGGCTCTTCGTGTGCAGGGCTGTGGTGATGGGCGTCGAGAGCGAACCTTTGAGGATTCTCCAGAAGACCAAGCGAAGACAGAGGAAGGTCAAGAACATCAAGAGCAAGCACCGTTACACCATCTTGAAGATCAAGGAGTTGCGTTTGAGGACCGAAGATGAGCTGAACAACGGCACGCTCGAGTGATTTGGGATTTGCGCGGAATGAGTTGTTCGCAGATCTGTGCGACAAGCTCGGAATATGCGATCTCTACGGAATTCCACTGCTGGATAGATCTACGGGGTAATCACCAGCGTCCACCATGGCCAAAAGAGATTTGTCGGCTATTCAAGGAAGTCTAGTAACACGACACTTCGAAGCCACAGAGGCTTGGGCGAGCATGGGGAAAGCCGCCCATAAGGCACTGTACGATATCTGCGGCATTACTTTACATGTACACAATACTTACAAAGCCGTATTAACATTACATTTGTCAATTCAGCTAACCTATCATTGACACTCTTCATACTCAAAGGGTCACTTGAAACAAATCGGTTCATCGTAATTTATCGAAAGCTCCTTGATTGTCAATCTAGTCTATAAACTCGAATTCATCTAATTCATCGATTTTCCAATCTCGCTCTCCCAGTTCCTCGCCCTCTCGAATCCATTCGAGAAGCTCTGATAATCCATTAGGGCTTGTCGCACCTGACTCGCATCGTTAAGCACGAATGGGCCATACTGCACAATCGGCTGATCGAGTGGCATGCCCGCCACAAGGATGAATCTAGCTTCCTGTTCGCTGTCTGGTACCGAGGCCTTGATGTTGTCGCCCTTCTGTTCGAAAACAGTGTTGTGGTAAGCCGGCACTTGCTTCGTCTCAGATCCGGTGTCCCAGGTCACCTTGCCACTCAACGAGTATGCAAAAGCATTCCAGTTCGCTGGCAGTGCCTGTGTGATAGAACCGCCCGGACGCACTGTCACGTCAAGGAGCCAAACAGGCGTGTAAGCAAGCTCCTGCAGACTGTCAACGCCGTGGCTTTGGCCTGAGATGACTTTGACGGTGACTTTGCCGTCCTCGCTGTTATAGATTGGGATTTCCTTTGAGCGAACGTCACGGTAACGAGGCTCGCATTGCTTGAGGTCGCGTGGGAGGTCGACCCAAAGCTGCATTCCGACGTTGGACGAGCCGTCGCCGTTGTCGTGGGGCATTTCCGCGTGCACGATTCCACGGCCTGCGGTCATGAATTGGAGGTCGCCGGCTTCGATGGTTCCCTTGTTGCCGGCGAAGTCTTCGTGGTCGACAGCACCGCTGAGAAGGTAAGTTACTGTCTCTTGGCCGCGGTGAGGATGGTCGGGGAATCCGGCACCAGGAGCAATGCTGAAGTGATCGAGCATGAGGAATGGGCTGAAGTTGCGCAGTTTGGGCGTTCCGATTGATCGTCTGACGGTAGCGCCGGCGCCTTCTGCCTGCTCAATAGCTTCAAAGACCTTTGCGATGCCGCGAGTTTTGGGAGATGTGCTTGTCAATGAAGGGTCGTTGGGAGGGATGACCGGCAGGCCGACGAAAGCTGATGATGGAGACATTGTCGAGTGTGTCTTTGATGAATTCGTCTTCAGTGTTCGTGTGATGTTGTTCAGAGTCGACTTGGTGAACAGAGATCGCATATACTCGGTGGCGGGTTCGTGGGCGTAGAAAGCTGTGATGGCAATTGTGATGATGCAGATAAAACTTGACAAGGCAAGAAACGACTTCATAGGCAGTGTGACGTCCTTTTATAGAGAGATGATAATGATGCGAAGTGACTAGAGGAAACTAGAAGAGGGAGGTGTAAGTGAAAAACAGGTTACATAACCATTGGAAATAGTGCTCTAGCTTGGAGTTGTTGGTAATTTGTCTGATTAAGACCGCTAATTTGCCGGATATATCTTGCCTTAAGGGGCACTTATGCAGGATTCTAGCCAAGACCAACTCATAATTTGTGCGCTTTACATCCTCTTTGCCTGCAGTGCTACTTACTTCATTTCCACCACGAATATTATCAAGATTATTTGGTCATGATCACACGATCTTAATAATCTTCACTTACGATGTTGATAACGCTCATTATGAGCGTATCAGTGATCAAGCTTGATGCTCGACCTTTACGTGGCTAATCTGGCAGGGTCATGGAACCTCGGCAAGACCTGTCGGCACGTCTCATCACTACCTACTTTCTATGGCCCGATACCGTGCGTGAACACCATCTTGCGGCATTCACATTAGGAGGATAGCATAGTCCGTCAAGTTGTACTAGCAGGTACACACCATACAGCACGATCGGCCTTCCTAACATCAAAACCCAAACACAACCATGCCTTCAGAAGCCGACAACGCGATTGCGGACAAGATCCGCAAGTACATTGCCGCATACGCGGCCGGCATGCCTCCAGAGAACATCGATGGCTCTTTTATTCGACAGGCGGTCCTCACATCGGTGACTGCTGGAACCGACACTACCAACGCCAAAGCAGTGTACTCCGTCGCTGTCCCGCCTTTATGCAGCAACAACCGTGTCACCAAAAACATGCACGGTGGCGCTATCGCAACCTTTTTCGACAACGCGACTAGCATGGCTATATTTGCTTGCAAGGACGCTTGGGAGGACTCTGGCGTGACGAGAAATTTGAATGTGACGTACTTTCGACCGCCGGTCGAGGGAGAGCGGATTACTATTGAGAGCGAAGTGTTGCAATTAGCCAAGCGCCTTGCCACTGTCAGGGGTGTCATGAAGAGAGAGAGCGACGGGACGGTGCTGGCGGTTTGCCAACACGACAAATATCGACAGAGTCGACCTCCACCTGGCAAGCCTAAACTCTGAGCAATGCCAACCAAGGTACCTCTTTGGTTATGATCAGCTCCACTTCGATAGGGAGGACGAGCCGTTGGTTACTAATAGATAGAATCTCAAAAAGCAAGTGCATATATATGTACAAGTCTCACAGATCTCCAACACTCTCGGGCCAACCAGCGGATCGAGGTCTACATGCCCGAGCTGAGGAACAGCAATCGCCGATAGGATAATCTCGAGGTGGTCTTTGTATTGGGCAAGTATATATTAGGAATACAGTAAGAAAATGATGAGACTGTAAGAGAAGGGCCAACCTTTGGCTGAGCCGAAGGACAGGTCGACGGGATCAACAGCCATCTCATTCCGGCTGCACTTCCCGAGATCGATCTACGATTTCTGTCGGCTCATACCATATCGCTATCTGACCATATGGCCAGCGAATGTGGCCACGTCGATGGCCTGTAAGGGCTTCCTGCTGAATTCAAGGCATCAAGAACATGCCCTTCACAGCCTCGCCTTTTCACACCCTTCCTTCTCCATGACACAGACCGCCAGGGTCTCGCCATCCGCCTCTCGACTCAAGGTGCACCGGATGGTCGCGCCTCGCCCATTGGCTTTGAGGACTTCGCAGACGATCTTGACTGTCTCTCCGAGCTGGACGGGCTTCAGATATCCGACCTGCAAGCCTTTCGTTGCCCCTACGCCACTGAGTTTACCTTTGCGCGGCACAGCGTCATTCATGCCGTTGTCAACAACAGCGGTAGAGCAATGGGCCACGCCGTCTAGGAGGGTGGCGACTGCGCCTCCATGTACGGTACCGAACTTATTGCAGTACTTGGATGGAAAGGTGATGCGAAAGGTTGCTGTGCCAGAAGTGCCGTTGATGTTGGTACGGCCCGAGAGGATCTGCACGGAGCTGTAGAGGGCGGTGTCGAAATTGTCGGGAGGAGTGAGACTGAGGTAGGCTCGGCGATAGGCTTCGAGGCGGGCCATCACCCTCGAGGAACTCTGTGTGGGCGACTTGGACGATTTGGAAGTTGACGGCACCTTATCTACGGTCGCTGGGTGGTGCTCCTTGGGGTTTGAATGGCCGTTTTTCTGAAGCTGGAAGCGGAAGCTAGGGTCGACCAGGTCGATGTACTTCAGCATGGCCGCCATTTCGATGCTTGATTGAGCTGGCTTGGTTGATTGGTCGTTTGGTGATGACTCGATGAGTGTTGTTGCTGTTGTGAATGGATTGTCGAAGAACAATGGATTGTTTGTTTGCAAAGGATGTTCAATGAGAAGTGGACTCGAGAAATAGCTTTTGTGCAACCTACAGTGTATAGCCGCGTGACTTCTGTCAACCCAAAGACTCCCGTCACTGGCCGTGGGTCGCTATGTGTGACCTTGCTATAGAGCATGTGAAGTCGCTTGCTTGTCCTGGTGACGTTCGGTACCCGATAGTACCCGAATATCATCAGATCCTGTTGTTGATAATACCCAGTACGAATGGAGAATCTGTCAATCATGAAAGCACGGGGAGCGGCTAGAGGTGGAAGTGTCAAGACCCTCGTGGACAGCGCATGACCGGCTGCCAATGGAAGACGGCTTTCCAGTGGATGTATGCCATCATGGAAGCAGTTCATGAGCGGAGCACCGCAAGCACTAGTACGATATCAGGTCGTATCGGATCTCGTGGATTAGAGCCGGGCCGCAGATGCGAAGCCATGGTCGACGTGAACATTGAACCATGTCGGTAAGCGTGTTATAGCATATTGATGGAGTTCATGGAATTTGCTGATATTGCCTGTCCGGTGAATCGAGCTGTTGAAAATTGTACAGTTTCAGAAATTCTAAGGCTTCTAGTAATCTCACTCGGCATCTGGTTGGCTAGCAGGCGAGCAGGTGAATGAGCTTTGCGCACCGAGTATAGTAGCTTATAAATGGATAGTATGCTTCCTGTTTGCAGCTCGCTGTCTCAAGAGTCTTAAATGTCCTTGCGCACATAGGCTACAGGGCCTTCGTACTTCTTTCGGCCTTGCACGGCGTAGTTAATGGCCGCGATGATAACAGCAGCCATGAACTGCAGCAAGTCAGCAACAAACTTGAGTGAGGATTTGGAAAGCAAACATACAATCAGGATGTTCCAGTTGAAGGTTGTTGCATCCAGGTCCACCGGTGACTGAGGGAAAAAGTTCATGACGAAGCAAAGTATGAGGAAGCATACGCCTACGACATTGAGAGGCAGTCCCCAGATTCCGAGACTCCAGCGGCGTGGAAGAAGTGGCTCGCCGACAAGACGCTTGCGGATGATGCAGCTGATAGAAACGATGTATGAGCAAGTAAGCGCGCCAGTGCCGAGAGAGGTGATGATGTTGAGAGCGACGTCACTGCCAAGGTTGATGAGGGTGAGCAACATGGCGAAAGTGTAGGTCACATAGATGGCGTTCATCGGCAAGTCGTAGCCTGGACGAACACGAGAGAGCCAGCCAGAGAAAGGGGTTCCGTGATCTCTTGCGAAAGCCCACATCTGACGAGAAGAAGTTGCAAAGCTGGTAACACACCCGAACAGCAGCATGATGAAGAACAAGCAGACCATGACTGTGGTGCCACCAAGGGAGCCTGTTGCTCTGTAGAACAGCTGCGTGCAATGTCAGCAAAGAGATCGACTTATGGATTGTACACCGATTAACTCACATCAATAAATGGGTAACCAGTAGGGGAGTCCAGCGCAGCCTCAGGATCTCCAAGCATCATCATGAAGGTGATGATCATGATAAAGCCCATGCTGCCGTTGACGAGAGCAGTCCACATCATGGCTCGTGGCAGACTGCGTGAAGCATCCTGCAGCTCCTCAGCCATGTATGTTGCAGCATCTGGGCCCACAAAAGAGAACACCGGGGAGAGAATGCCAACAAGACAGGCTGTGCCTTGGCTTGGCCAACCACCTCCATTGTAGAATGTGGTGAACACTTCACTTGCAGGGTCTGTGTCGGCAAGTACCCAGAGTACAATGAGAATCGCGAAGAAGCCCGCGACATGGATGACCAGCACCACTCCCTCAAGAAGTGGCAGCCTTCCAGCAAAGAAGGTGTTGAACAAGAGCGAGAATGATAGGACAGCCCAAATGATAAGAACGGCTTGCCAACGGGTTGGCTCGTAGGCTGGGTTGTTCAAGGCGACCATGCCCTGAAGAATTGTTCCGCAGAGATAGCCAATCGCGGTATTGCCCACCTGCCAGCCGAGCAAACAGAGCCATCCTACAATGTAAGAAAGTTGCTTCTGGGCGTAGGCGGGTCCGAATTCAGAGACCCAGTCTGAGAGTATATGTTAGTACTATGGAAGCCGTGCCATGGTCAGGGTGGAACCATTATATTAGCACTTGAGCGATCGTGCGACAATGTTGATTGAACTTACGATATTGACCGCCGGTAGTGGGAGCCATACTGGCCATCTCGGCCATGGATGCGATGGCAGTCAGGAACCCAATGAAGGCTCCGAGATACACCCAGATTGCGCCAGCTCTTCCTCCGTTGTTGATCACGAATTCTGATGCGCTGAATTGGGCTTCCCAAGTCGCCATAAGAACCATCGTGAATCCAAAGATTGTGAGAAAACGGAAATTGCGCTTTTTACCGATTAGTATCGTCGAATGAAGGGACTCTTTGGAGATCCTACCTTTGTCTGCTGTGTCTTGCCTAGCCGTTGCATGTCTTGCTGGTCTGCGGTGGTTCCGTGCTTGAGCGAAGGAGCCTCACCGTCCGGCGATGGGCTTGCCATTGGCTCTGCAAAGGATTGCATTTGCATGCCTTGTTTGACGTCTGCCATAATTGCGACTAATTCAGATACAGACAAGGAGAGTGCGAAGTCCAACGAAAAGAAGGACAGGAAGGAGATCGGGAAGAACAAGAATATATTCGATTGTCCCCTCGCAGCACCCAAAGTAACTAATGCCGGAGACTACCCACGACAGTATGCACGAGCCGGAGTCGCTTCACAGCGGGACGAATAATACCTCGTAGGCCCTGACGAAGGCAGTAGTGTAGCTAGATGAGACGAACATCGTGGCCGGCGACCCGCATGTTTCAATCTGGCAGTTGAGCCGCCAGGAATGAGGCAGGGCTTCAAGCGTTCCAATAGCCTAGTAGTGTGCTGTGCCTTCGACCTGCAGATATATCCATAGTGCCTTCGGCGCGTGCCATCCCAGCTCAGGACCCGAAGGAATGGACATCTGCCGTTAGTCTCACTAACGTGGCGCGAAGGAGCCGTTGAAGAGTTAGGCGTTGGCCCGTCGTTTGCGCATTGATTGGCGCAAGACGGAGTAAAGGTGATCATCGCGGAGGCAGAGGTCGAGATTGTGTGATAGCTCTCATTTCTCAGATCGAACCCTGGCAAAACCTCAGCAGGATTGATAGTGCTACTGTGGCGGCAAGCGGCCCGGGTTAGGCCACGAGTCAAACAAGCCGTGTCTTGGCGATGGATGCGACGTACAAGGTATCTCACGCGCGTTGCCACGATGGAGGTTTGAACCGGAGCGATGCGTCGAGTTGACCGAGTTTGCGTTCATGGGCTCCAAGGGCTCACAGCACTCGGCAGCTTGAGACCGGCCTTCATGTTCTGCCAATGGAGCTAAGAAAGAAGATGCACTTACCCATATTTTTCCGCGGCGATCATCACAGGACAGCCAAGTATGAATCTTAAATGACCGCTTGCAGACACATTGAGGCTCTCCAAAGGCTTCAAGCTGATCAGAAATCTTGAGAGAGCTCTAGGCTTCATTGACTCTGGTTGCTGCCGGCGCTCATTCGCAAAACAGACGACCATTAGAAAGTAGGATCTTCGATAAACGAGCTCGCAGGTACCTACCTCTGAAGAGATACCCTACCATCTTGTGTCTCCACAGAGTAATGCACGGTGCCGCGTGGATGCATCCATCGGGGGCCCGGCGGACGTCGCCTTTCATACAGGCTAGGGCTCCTCGAGCGGTGTTTCTGCGGACGTGACTTGCTCCAAGACGTCGACCAAGGATTTGAATCCTTGTGGCCGTGCTGCGGAACACGTAGTATGTCGAGCGGAATGAAGGATGAGGCGTCACCACCAGCGCTCCGGTTAGTTTGTTTCCAAAGGCGCTCGCCAACTTCGGCTATATCATTCAGCCGAGCGACACGCTCTATCTTTCACGATCACGAATCGAAAGAGGAGTTGAATCCGTCTTTTCGATACCACGCTCTCGGAACGAGTACTGGAGACTTATCCCGCTTCCCTTGTCCTCACGGTGGGAGGTCTCTTTTTTAACCCAACAAAACCATACGACCAGGCTACCATTGAAACACTGTTTCACAGCAAGCTTTTGACACAGCTCTGTCGGTATCGAGTCGTTATGCGATAATGGCGGATAACCTTGAGCCCAATTGGCGAAGTTTCGCCCCGATAACAGCATACGACAAGGCCGGCTACATATGGATTGCAATGCTTTACGGCATGACAGTCTCTATCCTGATATTGGCGATCAGAATTTGGTACAAGCAATCTGCTTTCGGAAAAGACGACAGTCTGTTCATTGCAGCTTCGGTGGGTTCTTGTCCATGGCTCAGATCCAAACCTGTACTGACACAGCTGAGTAGGTTGCGATGATGGCCCATGTGGTCTGTCTCATCGTCTCGCTCAAAAATGGATTAGGCGCGTCGATCGCTTTGTCGCCGCAGGATTCTTTTTCGGACACAAAGCAAGGAACCGTCGGCAGCAGTGCAATGGCGGCGTATATGCTTTTCCTCGTCGCTCTGGCCCTTGCGAAGAGCTCAACGATCATGTTCATTCAACGAATCTTGTCGCGGGATCTCAAGAAGCTGTTCGTGGCATGCTATGCGTCAGTGCTTGTCTTTGCATTTTGGGCGATTGGCTCCATGATCGCTGTCGGGACCGATTGCGATACCAGTAAATTCTTGTCGGAAAACATGAGCTCTGCTTGCCCCGGTCAGGTGAGTTGATCCGTACTGTTGCTAATTGATGTGAGCTGACACTTGGTAGGCTGTGAAATGGATAGCGATCGCTGCAATCGATGCGGCAACCGAAGCCATATTGCTCATAATGCCAATATTCATCATCTGGCCGCTACAACTCTCATTCTACATGAAAGTGCAAGTAATGCTGGCGTTCGCTTTTCGACTTGGGTGAGTGTTCTAGAGAATGGGAACGTTGATCACAGCTGACAGGTTAAGGGTTGTCGCATTTGCGATAACGCATGCCGTGTACATGAATCGAGTCCCTTCCTCCCCGACACCAGAAGTCGCAAGCGTGCCCGTGATTGTTCTTGCGGAATGTGAGCTTTGCTGGTCCCTCTTATCCGCAACAATTCCCAACCTCAAAGCATTCATGAAAGCATTCAACACTGGTTTCGGAATGGATAATCTGAAGAATGATATTTCCACGGCAATCGACGCATCTGGCTCAAGGACGAGACGCGGTGGTGAGAACAATTTCGAGTTGCAGCGCATGAGCACTGTCCGTGAGACCAGCCAGATACATGATGGCATCCATGGGCCTGCTTCTGACACGTACAAAGTGGAAGTGATGAGTGGGCAGTTATTTGATGATCAAGGCAGCATGGGATCTGGACACAGCCAGGAAATGATTATTCATAAGACGGTGGACCATGAAGTGACTTATGAGAACAGGAAGCGGTCGCTCAGAGGGACAACAAGATAACTAGGAATGGAAATACAGTAACATTCCCTTGGACAATGAAATCGTTATTTCAGTGTCACTGAATCGCCTTTCCAAGGGTTTACATGACGTTCAGGGAAGGTTGTGATGCTGGTCGATCAGAGACTCGAACATCGTCTCACCTCCTAGCATGTTAAACGCTGCATGTACCCAAGCGTGTAGCCGCGCCAAGCTACGCGGCCCAGGGCTCGGAATCCACGCGAGCCGTCTTTACAAGGGTATATGATCCTTCCGAAACTAACGCAACTCTGCCCTGTTCACCAAAGCGGTAGGTTACAATCCTTACTATTGCGGAGCTGCAGCATGATATCCCTATGGCTCGCATATCGCCGCCGAGATGACCCCATGTCACACTGAAGAAAGCTCTACATGCTATTCGGTGATCTTTACCTGGTTGTACAATTCTCCGAGACAAGCAGGTCCAGACCATTGCCGGCATGAGGATATTTTTGCGAGTTGGGAGTTTCACGCAAACATGGATTGCCGAAGGTAAGCGACGACGTGGGTCGAGCGACTATTGAACATGTTGCATGTATGCTGCTTTCCTGCCCATCGCTATTAACATGAGAGATACACTATACTGATATGCCTTTACCAGCGCAAAGTTTGCAGAATTTGAAGATCTCGTTGGACCATCTGGGTGTTTTTATTGTGACAGGTCTGAACCGAAAAGCATGTGATTCGCACCACGCTCACTCTCGTTATATTATCAACCCATATGAGTATGAACACACTTGACGAATAGGCGCCTCTATCTGTTCCACGCATCGCTGTCTCCTTGACATTGACAGCTTCACAACTCTCGAAGTGCGAGTTGTGTTTGGCATGCCAACTGCAGCTGTTTCACCAGCCGCCGAGGGCAGAACTGGCCAGATGGATCACGCTCTCAATCTTTGGCTTCGGGGTACAGGAGTTCACAGCACGTGACTGTATGTACTGTGTCAAGCAGTATTTGTACTGCACCATGGTTACCAGCTTGAGGCATTGGTATAGCGAGTGCAGGAGTGAAGAGTGGGAGTGATGTCCTCAGGGAGAGTTTGAAACAGCGGGCGCAGGCATTTTGAAACAAGTTGTCGGCAGGGTCCAATCACATGCGGCAATCGCTCTCCACTGTTGCTCGCTTCCTGGTCCTTGTTTATCAACACAGCTGCTACACCTTCCCCCTGTGTCACCGCCGCAGAGCGCTGTACTACTGTAGTGAGCCCGAGGTCTGCAACCTGCTCAGCGACACACCCGCTCCACGTACACACGACCGCCAATACCCTCGATCCACACCTCCAGAACGAAATATACCCCGCGCAGAGATTGCGCCAGCGACGATGGCGGCTACCTATCAAGCCTTCCTCGCCGCACCCAACGCCTCGGCCCTTTCGCCTAACGCCTCGATTAATTACATCACCACCACAACTGCCATCCACGAGCCCGCCGCCATTCTCAAGCACCTACAGATCCAGCAGAAGCAGGTCGTCAAGAAGGAGGAAAAGATCCTGTACGCCGTCGAAAGCGACAATGGCCTGTGTCTCGAGACCGAGGTCACCCTGCAATTCCACAATGGAGGCGGCGCATTCCTCCCCGGCATGGATGAGAATGTGATCGACGAGCGCATCGTCACCTTCCCGCTCATTCACATCGTCAGCTTCGATGCAAACGGCAAGATCGCGCAGATGCGACTTTACTGGGAGCAGGGCACACTCCTCAAGCAGGTTGAGGCCATTGGACGTACTGGACGCAACTGGCCCATTCGCGAGGGAAAGAAACTGGTAGAGGCTGTCAAGGCTAGTGTCGATGCGACTGGACAGGCGAGCAATGACTCTGCAGGTAACGGGCTTCGCAGCCAGCGAGACGTCGTGGTGGACAGCCACAAGCGTGGAGACAGTGTTTCAGCAACTCGCGATCCCCATGCCAGCCTTGCGCTGTTTGCTCCCCGCGACCCGAATGCAGACGCTGGCAGCTCTTACAGTGGCCCTACTTTCGCAACGCGTCCTTCAGCGAAGCCGGCTCCCAGAGATTACGGCGACCTCTTTGTCGGCGAAGAAACCTCAAACAGTGCCAACCGCAGCACGAGCCCGTCCAAAATTGAAGGTCGTGCGGTCAAGGCTGGCGCTGGCAAGAATGTTTCCAACAACCGTTTGTTCGACGAGGATGGCGCGGACGCTATGAGCACACCGCATGCCAAGAAGACATACGAACAGAAGTACGAACACTTTGCCTTCGGTAACGGTGAGGACGCGAAGAGCGATCAGCGCCCGAGTAGCACCAGGAGCAATCGCAAATCGGAAGCCACTTTCAAATTCGAGGACTTTGCCACACCGCCTAAGGTGACCGAGAAGCACAACCCCGGTTACCAGCGTAATTGGGGTGCCGACGTAGACGAGGTAAGTAAACCATAGACGAGGTGCTCCTCATTCTACTCCGGCTAACATTGCATTCTAGAACGAGTCTGCATCACAATCGAGAAACAATTCATCCAGCAAAGAAAACGCTCGCCCTGATCGCCAAGCCATGCGCGGCGAGCTTGAACCAACTTGGTCTGCCGAAGATTCCCCTCCCAAGCCAAGGAAGATTTACAACACAGCCGGCGACGGCATGGGTGGCCGCAAGGGCGCCTACAACCCCATTCTCGGTGAAACTGAGAGGAAGGTCTACAACACCGCCGGCGACGGCATGGGAGGCCGCAAGGGTGCGTACAACCCCATCCTTGGTGAGAGCGAAAAGAAGATCTACGTGACTGCTGGCGATGGCATGGGTGGACGCAAGACCTCCGGTCGCGCCTGGGGTTTTGGTGACGACAGCGACCCCGAGGTCGAATCAGAGACTCGCCCGAGCGCTAGGAGTCGCCGGGGCCAAGCAGGCTCTGGAGCAGATTACTAGGAGGTTTCGCCAGAATCGCCGTCGAAGAGGAAGAAATTGTTGGAGAAGTGAAGCAAAGCATTGGAAACAACGTTGCTTGGATGATCATTAAGCGAACATCGGCATTGGCATTGGCATGGCGGCGTGAGTGTTTTCCCAATCCGCATTGATCGAAGAGCATGATTTGCTCATGCACTGGAGATTTGGTATATGCTGGACTCGATTGGACAGTTTTTGGAGGTTGGATATGGTCGGTGGCAGTTATTGAGCTTCGCATCGATTGTGCCTGCAGCAGCGGCATCGCGTGTCAGTAGGAGAAGCTTTTATGAGTGTATGCATTGTTCATTGATCCCAATTTTATCTCGCCCATGAAGAGAACACATGTTGACGTGCACTGCAATTAGATGTGCGATAACATATTCGTCTTGCTATTACTAGACTACTATCACTGGTGTCGCCTCTCATCGCCTATTCTTAGACCGGTGAAGTGGGCTCGAAGCGCGGCAATTGAAAAAGTTTAAACGCGTGGAAACGTGATCAGGTACGGTACCTTAAAGTGCCTACTCTTTTAGTAAGGTAGCTTCGCCGGCCTACTGCATTGCTTTCTTCACTTCCTCACACCTCGCCTACGCCAGTTTCTTGCGGTTGCGTGTTGATAGACGGGCGTTACTAAGAAGGCAGCTCCACATTTGAGGCCGCCTTAGCCCACGGTTGCCTGGTACAAAGACCCTCCTTGCTCCTCTCAAGACTCATTCCCTCCATCACCTCACGCCGTGTGTCCGCTTTCTCGCCTCGAAACCAGGATTGAGCACTCGGCTATCTCTTTAAGACTGCGCCAATCGATGATACACACTTCAGCTGAAGTTGTTGCCCTGGCCTACAGTGCGTTTGAAAAAGGCCAGGGCCAATTCCGGTGAAAGCAAGTGCTTGAAGGAGCGAGATTCGTTACATTACGTTCTCTGGCGGATACGGATATCGTGTATAAAAGCTCCATCGTCTTTACCAGGCTTCGCCCTTTGTTGCCTTGAGATCCACGACTAGTGAACTGCTGGTTGCCTGGCCAGACCCTGCTGCATGCAACCATCCGCACCCACACCACCCTTTGCTGCCTGCTGCCGAGACCTTGACTAGTCCCAGGTCGGATCTCGACATATTTCTGAGCAACAATGGAGATGGAGGAGGAGGCTACGCAGCCCACCCAAGCGACACAGTCACAGGCTCAGGACCCGCGCCGAATGGGTCGCAACAACTCTGGCCTCGCCGACGAAGACATTGCAGACCTTCTCTGTATTCTGCACCCATGCTCGCCCGCCGCGTTTAGGTGCGTCGCACGTACAGCAAGATGCTCGCCGCATAATGTGTTACAAGGCCACGGCTACAGCAAATACGGTGACGGAGTCGGCCAAGATGTATTGGAAGAGCAGGAAACATTCATACTACAATCGTCGGACGGCGCAGCGCAGAACATGGACCTGGCCTTGCGATTCTCTGCAAATGTGATCAGACCATACATGGGCTTTGTCTTTGGACGCAGTGTACATTACTGCGACATCGTGCTGGACGCGGATACTATCAAGCGTGTTAGCAACGTGCACTTCCGGATCTTCATCAACGACTCGGGCGTACTGATGCTGGAGGACGTTTCGACCAACGGAACCATTGTGGACGACGTTGTACTGCGCGGCAAAGGCGGGAACAAGACGCGCATGCTGACCGCCGGATCAATCATTCAAATCATCTCCCCGAAGCCGGAGGAGGCAATCAAGTTCATCGTCCGCATTCCAAATCGAGACGACCATATTGATGACTATAAGGTCAACCTTGACCGCTTTCTAATCAGGATGGCTGCATCGGAGGCCGAGGCTCAGGCCCAAGCTGGCATTCCTCAGACAACTAAGAGACTGAGACCTGCTGCTACTACGACTCAGACCAGCCATCAGAAGGTACCGGTGGCGATGGGCCGCTACGGTATGCACTGGAGCGGCGGCGACAGATACAATGTCGTCGGCTATATTGGCAAAGGAGCATTCGCCATGGTCTACCAGCTCGCGACCAAGAGCGACGGCCAGCTTTTCGCTGCTAAAGAGCTTGAGAAGCGACGTTTCATGAAGAATGGCTTGCTCGATCGTAAGATTGACAATGAGTTGCAGATCATGAAGGCTATCAGCCATCCCAACGTCGTGCAATACGTCGAGTACCAGGACATCGGACAGCATCTGTATATCATCATGGAGTTCGTACCATGTGGCGATTTGCAGCAGTATCTGAACAACTGGGGAAGCCTTAAGGAGCCCTTGGCCAAAATCATGTCGGCTCAAGTTTTCGACGCGCTCACTTACCTTCATAAGAAGAAGATAACTCACCGCGACATCAAGCCTGACAACATACTTCTGGCTGATCTGGACTCTTCAAACTTCACGGTCAAGCTTTCCGATTTCGGACTTTCGAAGGTCGTAAGCAATGACGAAACGTTTTTGAAGACATTCTGCGGCACGCTATTGTACTGCGCTCCTGAGGTGTTTCCTCAGTACGACATGCAGTCGCCACGTCAAGGAAGAAAACGCCCACGACGCGGCAACTCAATGGCGCCTCAGAAGTTCCACAGTTACAGTCAGTCGGTGGACATCTGGTCTTACGGCGCCGTGCTATGGTTTGCTCTGTGCCTTCAACCGCCCTTTGAAGGCGTGGCAGACGCTACTGGTGACGGAATGTTCAACAAGATCATGGGAACATCTCTAGACACCAGTGAACTCCACAGGAAATACATATCACAAGATGCGATCGATTTGATGCTTGAGATGCTGAATACAGATCCGTCGGCTCGTCCATCACCGGCCTACTGTCTCGGCCACAGATGGTTTGGAGCAGATGCATCTGTTGTGGAAGGTGCAGAGCGATCCGCTGTGGAAGGAGGCCTTCATGCTATTGCTGAGGAGCATGAGCAACCCAGTTTCGCTAATCTCAGTCTCCACGATCGGACACAAGCGCCTGACAGCCAGACAAGTGAGCTCGACTTCCAATCTGGTGATTATAAGTTTTTCGACCCGCGAAAGTCCAAGCGCTTCAAGTCTGAAGTCATGGCATATCGCAACCCGGATGGCTCTCTGATCGGATCAAGTCCGGAGGTCATGTTCGACGATATGCCGATAGCAAACCCATCAACTCCTAGCCAGCATGCAGTGACTGGTGCTGCCAATCCCAAATTGTTCGGGGAAATTAGCCAGTCAGTCCTTCAAAGCTCTGGTGCTCTAGGCGCGCTCGCGAATGCCAACGGTTACGGCAGCTCGACTAAGAGTCAAGGCTCGAGTGACGGCGACAATTTCCGTGAAGACCACCGAAAAGATTTGGGAGCTTCTCCTAGCTTGTTGGGAGCTGAGTCCCTGGTCCGCGATATGCATATGGATTCGCCATATCACTCCGGCAGCTCCGTAGGAGGAGCTGCTGCTGAGCCTACGACTCCCAACTCGCCTTCGCAGCCGCAATCCACTCACCAAACCCCTGCTCAGATTACCCCAAAGCCAGCGAACCATTCTACTTTCAGTCGACAGATCAGGCTGAATATTTCTCCCTCATTCTTCTACGATACCAACGATCCAAGCACTCATAATCTTGAGTATGCTTCGAAAGTCAGCGGCTACGACTTCGTCGCGAGGGCGAGTCATCTGGAGAGCGAAAAGTCCAGGTCAAGCGACGGGCAGGATCCGCCGAGTCGTCTACCTCCAGGAGGCTCTCATGCATCTTCAACTAACGATGCGGTTACTCATAACCCTGTCACGCAGAATCCTATCGCTCAAGACTCTGGCTCTGTCACTCAAGGCACCATCGCGGAGCAAAATGATGACTTCTACCAGACAGATACCACCACTCAAGAGTACGCCGATCAAGAACAGACAGAAGAGTCTGCGATCCCACAAAATGCCAGTCCCGAGGAACCAGCACAGTTCCTCAAGCCGCCACCTCGCGTCGGAAAATTGACTTCGACATCGGACTCTTACATGCCTAAAGGCCCGGTCACACTAAACTTGAGCTCTCGCGTCACTACATGGGGCCGGGCGCCTTCGAACACTCAGGTCTATCCGGACCCGGGTGACACTCGTGTTGGCAGGCGCGCGCTAGTCCTTTGGTTCCACGCGAAAGACATCGATACTGTACCTGAAGGCGACGACTCCTGGACCAGGCTGCCGGGCCTACATTGTACCATCTCTACAGAGAGCAGCGCCGGCGTGTTCGTCAACGGCGTTCATTTGAAGCGTGGGGAGGAAGGGAAGAGACAGTACGGCCGGATCTACTCGGGTGATGAGGTCGTGGTCTGGAAGGAGACAGGCAAATCGCTCAAGTTCTCTTGCGAATTCTACCAAGGCGAGGGGAAGGAAGGGAGACCCGCTGGCTCGCTGCCATTTAAGATCGAAACGTGGAAGGGAAAAGGCAAGGAGAAAGAGGTTTGAGTTCTTCTTCGTGGTGATGCGCATAGATTTGAAGAACACTGCACAAAGCAATTTGCATGGCTTGCATGGCGTTTGTATGAGGTTTTCTCCAGACTGAAGCGATTTGGCAAGCATAAGATAGAGAGTGGCTTTTTGTGAAGACGATGAGGAGGATCGATTCCACTCTGGCGTTGCAGGAATTACCCAGCTCATGTAGCATAAAGACAAAGCAGCCATTTGTTCCTCCTTCCAAATACTGCGTTCACTTGGCATGTCGTAAGGAGTTAGTAACATCTTACTACGTGTATAGTCAAGTGATCTTCAAGGAAACTCGGCAGATTGTGGTCTGCAGTAGAACCCCGGGCTTCTCCCGGCTTTATTTGTAACGGCCTCGATTTCTCTTCCCTAACCACGCACGCCACCCTGCCAACATCTCCACCATCCGCACTCTCTCTCCGCCTCGCTATCGCCCACTCCGCGCCGTCGCGCCGCCCTTATCGGATAACTAATCCACATCCTTGCCTATCCCCCGCGTTCCTCTCCCCGACTTTCTCCTTAGTTGTTACATAACATTGCACGTGCGTTCGACACCAATGACACCTGCTTTAAAGGCTGAGACCATTGAGACCCCTGCCAACTCGAAGTCCCAATGGCAGCCGCGTGCTATCGACGTGGCCCGTCGCCCGGTGATCGTCCGCCGGCTGGCTATCGCTGTATCTAGCAGGCGCTCGCAGACATCAGGGCTCGTCGAGCGTACGCCGTCATGATGGTCGTCTCCTTGGCTCGGGCTATCAGTTGTTGCGATACGCTGGAGGGCTGGGCCACGGGCTGGCTCTGAATCGTGGTCGTTATAGGACGTGTGTAAGTATTATATCCTCAGGTAACTCCATTTCCTTCTCTCTGTGCTGTCTCTCTGTTTATTACTCTCGGACTTCTCTCCATCCCTCATCAGTCGCTTCGACCACCCCTCGCGATGGATGCCTCGCAAGAGAAGAAGATCCACCACGATGCCCAGTCCGATGTCGAGGCACCCGCTGCCACTGCCGGTGGAGTCTTCAACGCAAACGATAATGAAGAGTTCGAGGTCTTCAAGACGACTGCAGGCGTCAACTTTCGCACAGTGGAGTGGCCCAAAGCTACGGTGATCTTCTTGAAGGTCATCTTCGCCGTTGGTGTCCTCACCATACCGACTGCGATGTATGAACTCGGAGCTCTGGGCGGTTGTTTAAGCGTTGTGGGCTGGGGCGCTCTCAATACTTGGGCTGCTTTGATTCAGGGCGATTTTCGCAACAATCACCGCGGGTGCCACGGTATCGCGGACATGGCGGAAGTTGTTGGAGGTCCGATTGTGAGGGAGATCACGGGTGCGCTGTTCATTATCGCTTACGTGCTTCTGACTGGATCTGGCATTCTGGGCGTTTCAATTGCGTTCAATGTCTTCTCTGGACACGCGATTTGCACGAATTGGTTCTCTTTCGTTGCTATGATTTTGGTCGTTGCTGCGGCTTCGTTCCGGAAAATGTCACAAGTAAGCATAGTGGACGGGCCTTGTTCTCGTTCACAACCGATTCTCTAGGTCTCGTTCAAGGAAAGATGCTAACACCGTCCCCAGATCGGCTGGTTAACGTGGGCTGGCTTCGCATCAGTCTTCATCGCTGTGTTCATCGTCGTAGTAGCAGTAACGCAAGTCGATCGACCCGCCGCCGCCCCTCAAACAGGCGACTACGAGCTCGGCTTCGCAACGATCGCACACCCGACCTTCGCTGCCGGTATGGTCGGTGAGTTCTTCCCACGATTCATACATTATCCAGCCAGGATGTTGTTGCTGACCGCCCCAAAAGCGACTTGCAGCATTTTCGTTTCCTACGCTGGCACCTCCGCCTTCCTGCCCGTGATCAGTGAAATGAAGGAGCCGAGAGACTTCCGCAAGTCGCTGTACCTCTGCATGGCCATCGTCATCGCATCCTACACTTCCTTCTCACTGGTCGTGTACTACTACTGCGGTGGCTGGGTGGCTGTTCCTTCGCTCGGATCTGCGGGCGAAACCGTCAAGATCGTCGCCTACGGTGTTGGATTCATCGGATTGCTTGTTTCTGGGTGTTTGTACTTGCACGTCGGAGCGAAATACGTTTTCGTCAGAATCCTGCGCAACTCGGAGCACCTGCAGTCTGACACCTGGGTGCACTGGGGGACCTGGCTTGGATGCACCAGTGGCCTTGGCTCCATTGCTTTCATCCTCGCGCAGGCGATTCCTATCTTCAACTACCTGCTGTCATTGACCGGATCGCTTTGCTTTGCGCCCATTGCACTCTCGCTGCCCGGCTGGCTGTGGTGTTACGACAACATGTCGTGGCGTACCGGAAAATGGTGGCAGCAGATTGTCTTCTGGATCACGGCCATGATGATTCCTCTGGGCATGTTTATCTGCGTTGGCGGCACATACGGTGTCGTCGTGCAGATTAAGGAAGCTTATGCCAGTGGCAGGATAGGTGAGTTGTGCTCATTCTCAGGGCCGTTGGTCCTTCGAATATCAAAAGCTAACCACGATCGCTAGGCTCTGCGTTTTCGTGCGCTGACAACTCGGTCACAACTGCTGGATGATTGCAATTTAATGCCATCAATGGCCTCAATACAATGCATACAGTCATACAATCCCTAGAGCATGACTCGTTTCTTCCTCGCCCCTGTTCCCCGTTTGTGCCAGTGCAGTGTAAATGGAGCCTGTCATTCGTCACGCAGTTAGACTAGTCCTCCGGGTTCAAGCATGACAGAGACAGGACTTTCGCTCGGGTTCCGTACCAGTACTCTTATCACGAAGCATTGGTAATTGTGATATGACAGATGTCGATGCCTTGCGATTACCTTGCTGCAGGTTCTGCGCGGTGGACAGACGTTTAAGAGCTACGGAGACAAAAATCGATCAAAACGCGAGTTTGCTGGCATTTAACACACTACAAGCACCGTCACCCGATCTACAATCAGAATGCTGTAATATAATCGAAGTCATATGGCACTTTCTACAACCAGAGCTTCCAAGGAGTCGGATACCAATTGAAAAGATCACAGACGCAACCCCAACCCTAACCCTACGAGCATCGACATCAAAACGGGTTGCGGTATTTTAATGACGAACAAAGGTGTAGCCCGCGAAAGATCTCGCCTCACTATAAATATGTAGAAGTGGCATAAGCTCAACACATGCAATCCACAGACTTTTTAGATTGGGATCCAGCCTCTATCAAACATATGTTACAACAGCCTAACATTTCTCCAAGAAGACAGAACGAAGGAGCGAGGCAAAGGCGAGGACGTCTACTCAACCCTCAATACCCTCGCGCCCTTCCTCTTACCCGCCTTCTTGCGCTTGTTTCCCTTCTCAAAGGACGTAGCCTCCTGCAAAGTCCTGCCCAAGTTGTCGGGCTTCTTGACCTTGTAGATTCTGATGATCCAGTTCTCACTGGTGAAAGCCTCCTCGACGGTGCTGAGCTCAGGGCCCTGGGCGGGCAGCTTGGAGCCGCGGACGCGGTCCTGCGCTTGGCCGGCGGGGAAGAGGGAGTTGTAGTTGTAGTAGGACATCTTGTACATCAAGCTGTTCTTCATGGTGTCGGTGGCCTGGTCGTCCACGCGGTACTCACCGCGGGCGGTGAAGAAGTCGCGCTCCTTGACCTCGTCGGGCCAGATGCCTGTTATAGAATTAGCCCGCTGAGTTCACGTGTAGAGTTGAAGTAGTGATGCTTACCTTCGGCGATTCTGACCATCCACAAGAACTTGTTGATGTCATCACCGGAGTATCCAAGGAGACCACCGAAGACGACGAGTACGTAGTCGACCTCGTGCTGGCGCATAATGGGCCAGCTGACCTCCTCGCGAGAGCTCATTGCCTTACCAACGGTGGCAATGTGGGTGTTGTTCCAAGTGTTGTTGTCGACGAGAGTAGGGCGGTCGGCCATGCCACCAATCTGGTAGCCGTAGTCCCACCAACTCATGATCTTGGCGTTCTGCTCAGTGTTCTGACGCAGCCAGTAGTAGGCCTCACGATAGTCGTCAATGATGTGCTGGCTACCGTCGGGCATGCGGGAAGCGAGCACGACCGAAGGAGAGGAGTAGGCGTTGCTGGTGACCCAAGTGCAGTGAAGAACGAAGAGCAAGAGGTATGCGGTAACAGCACCAGTGATCACAGACTTGGACAGGTAAGAGTAGATGCCGACGAGAGGCGACTTGGTAGAACGCAGGGAGTCAGTCGCAGATGCGACCTTGTCCTTGATATTGGCAGATCCATTCGCAGAGCCGTTTGTCTTGCTGCCGTTCTCATCCGGGGCCGAAGCCACCATGTAGGTGTCCAAGATCTGAGAGAGGGCAATAGCTGCAGCAACACAGACGATGGGTGTAAGAGTGAGCATCAAACGGACCATGACACCAGAGAAGTAGCTGGCAAGGACGGCATAGATGACGACGAAGACCTGCTCGTCCTTAAGCTCACGGAAACACATGTAGACACCGGCCGGGAAGAGCCAGATGAGCATGTTGAGGTCAAAGAAGAAAGCTGGCCATGCAGTCGGTTGGTGCTCAGACACGGAGGCGATGATAGGAATGTGAATCTTGGCGTAGCCAGTGTCCCAGAGAGAGTAGAAACGGCCAGTCCAGGGTGCGATCGTGCCGGAAACAGTGAGCAAGACCAAGACACCGAAAGCACCACCAAAGACAAGGAGGACCATCCAACGAAGGAGGGTCTGGAACTGCTTCGAGGGCAGTTGGTAACGAACCCACTCGGAGAAGCCGACGAGTTGCATCAAGCCAAAGACACCTGCGCATGTTAGCATGAGATTTCGGTTTGAGGCTTTTGTAGTGCTTCTTACCAAGCGAAGACATGTGTTCGCTACTCCTGATGGGCAAGAATCCAACGAAGGGAATCTGCATGCTAGCCAACGTTCCAAGAGCATACCAAGTGGTGTAGCTGACGTACAGCCTGGGACTGAAACGACCCATGCAGATCAGAACAAAGGCGTGCAGTGGCAGCAAATTGGTAATGAAGACGTATCCACCCCAAGCGCTGACCATGTATCCGTAGAAGAGCGCCGTCAGGCCACCCCACATAATGCTTCCAACCTTGACAGCCTTAATCCAGAGGTAGAAGGTGAAGACCAGAAGGAAGATGGCAATAGCCTCGTTATCGTAACTACCGGCGACGGATCGCGAGATGTATCCAGGTGCAATGCCCATGAAGATAGCCGCAAGCAGACCAGCTGACGGGCTCGTGCTCATCTCGGAGGTCAACAGGTAGCTGGCGAATGCGGTCAGGCCAGAGAAGCCGGGCGCGAGCAGTACGCAGATGTTGCGGATGTCGACCGGGATCGTGAGGAAGCGCAGGGCGTGGTAGATGGCGCCGGATGTGACCATGAGGCCAGGGTAGAGGGTGCCGCCGGTGACACGGCCGAGAGGGTGCCATGTTCCTGTAGAGTAGGACGTCAGAGAGTGTGCTACCGATCGATGGGTAGAGTAAACATACGGTCATCGAACCAGTCCCAGAAGTTGGCGAAGCCGTTCTGGACGAGGTACTTTGTTGCGCGGAAGTTGAACCACGGATCGACTGTTCAATGGCTTGTCAGCAATTGTGCTGAAGTGACAGCTGGGCCGCAATTGCCATTGCGCGCAGGCAAACAGCAGACACACATCGACCAACGTACACTCGTGAATGATGCTCTCGAAACGGATGACGGAGAACAGTCTGCTGGCAACGGCGGCGGCGGCAATGGTGCACAGGATGATCAGGCGCAGCAGGCCACGGGTGTTGCGGCCAGACTCTCCTTTGAAGAAGAAGTCGGCACCGCCAGGGGACGCGACGTCGGCGGCCATGGTGGTGGTGAGGGGGTGGGTGGAGGGTTTAGCGGGCGGCGGACGGTGGCATTGGAGGTGTCGTTGCAGAGCAGCAGTAGCAGACAGTATGGGGCGGGTGTAGCAGTTCGACAGCTGGCAAGCAAGCTCGAGCCTCAGTTACGTCGCAAGCCGAGGGGACACTCTCATAACGCGCGAGAAATGCCCTGCCTGGCGATGCGGAGATGGGCCAGAGTCGCTGATGCTTGCTCGGGGGTTCTCGCGCCAGCAGAGACGAAATAATAATGTTCCGCCGTCCTGCCTGACATCCATACCTTACATTGACACCGCCACCCATTCGCCCATTCAACCACCTGCACGCTCTTCTTGTCGCCTCGACACCGACTGCTGAGTGCTTTTTCCCTGTGCTCCATCGTTCCTTCTACGCCACCATGTATGTTCCATACTCCCCTCATTCTTCCATTCATTTACAAAACGACCGAACAACTCGCTAACACCATCGAAAGGTACATCTTCCGCCGCGCCGCCGCGCGTGCAGTCTCTGCGCCTCGCCAGATCCGCGCCACTCCTCGCGTGACCAGCTTCCAGTCCTCAATCCCCTCTCTGTCCCGTTCATTCCACCAGTCGAGAATATGGTGCGCCGAGGAGCAAAAGAAGGAATCCGAGCCCACATCTTCGCCTGCACAAGACGCCGTGTCCGAGTCATCAGGAACCACATCTGAGCCCGTCGGTCAAAGCGAGCACCAGTCGCAGAACGTCTCCGAGTCCGCGACAGAGTCCACCCCGGCACCCCAGTCAAATGTTTCCTCCGCACAAGATGCCGTATCCGAGTCTTCAGGCACCACCTCCGAGCCCGTGGGACAGAGCGAGCGCCCTGGACAGACCGTCACCGAGCAAGCATCCGAGATTGCCCAAAAGGCCCAGGAGACCGTTTCGGACAATGCTGCAAAGGCCGCCCAGGCTGTAGGAGAGTTCAGCCCATCGCAGGACAAGGTCCAGGAGGCTGCTTCGAACGCCACCGAGAAGGTCCAGGAGGCTGCCTCCAATGCCACCGAACAGGCTCAGTCCGCAGCTTCGTCAATGGCTCGCGCCGCTCGCAACACCACCCGTAATGCCAGAGACACTGCCAACGCCCACAACCCTTTCACTCAGGGCATCACACCACCTAGCAAGATTCTCTACATCGGCAACCTCTTCTTCGAGGTCACTGCGCCTCAGCTCGAGCAGGAATTCTCCAAGCATGGCGAGGTTGTCAACAGCAGGGTCGTCACCGACAACAGGGGCCTGAGCAAGGGTTTCGCATACATTGAGATGGCCAAGCAAGAGCAGGCCGAGGAGGCAATGAACGCTCTCAACCAGAAGGTCTTCCAAGGAAGAAGATTGTCTGTGCAGTACCACAAGCGTCGCACAGCAAGCGACAACAGCAACAACCTTCAGAGAGGAGCCGCCGAGCCTAGCAAGACTCTGTTCATTGGCAACATGTCCTACCAGATGAGCGACAGGGATTTGAATGGTAAGATATATTGAGCGTAGTCACGGTTTTGAGAGATGCGACTAACACACGTTCGCCAGACCTTTTCAGACAGATCAAGAATGTTCTTGACGTCAGAGTCGCCATTGACCGTCGCTCTGGCCAGCCTAGAGGTTTCGCCCACGCTGACTTCATCGACGTTGAGAGCGCCAAACTCGCCAAGGAGGCTCTTGAGAAGAAGGTCGTCTACGGCCGTCAGCTCAGATGCGACTACTCTGGCCAGTCTTCGAAGCCCAGGCCTTCCCGTCAGGACAGGGATTAAATCATCAAAAGCCCTAATGGCGTGATGGTGATTGCAACGATTGTACTGTACGTCGCGGTCTGCGTATTCCGCTCGAAAGTGTGCCTGATTCGAGGTCGTACAATGTGTCGAAACATGTCAGGAGCTCGATGAGTATGCTTGCCGCTCCATTGTTCGCAGCGTCTCGACGGTTTCTTGCTGGCAGATTTTATACCCATTGGCATTGAAAAGAGATGGTAGACTTGTTAAACCTGCGGTCGAGGTTCGCTGTGCATGAAGAAGAAGATGCACTGTAGTGTAAAACAGAATTTTCTAAAAGTGTACGATAGCAATACCATTCAACTACATGTACATATTTCTAGCATCTTTGTAAGCTGTTGTCTTCTCGATCTCACACGTATTGTACCTTCACATTATCGTTATCATATGCCACAGAAATGTTTCCCCTTTTGTGCATGACGAACCCTCGGCTGGATAGCCGATGTCTAGAACCGAGGCTCCATCGTCAGTGCCGCCAACGGCGACGTGGGTGAGTGCATGTCATAATTCGATACCCTTCACTGCTTATTGATTGCTCATTCAACCTGCTAAATTACACTTCCGATCAATCGTCTCATACTTTGCGCATTGAACCCGCATCCTCAGTACATCTTGACGCAGTGACCACGAACAACCTGCCCCCCACCAAGTAATATTCACATATCTCTGCGTTTCCGCGTCACTTCCCGAGTCCGAGACTGTTCTCAGGAACAAGCAAACCACCGCACACACCCAAGATGTCCTTCCTCGGCGGTCCAGAGTGCTCCACAGGCGCCAACCCTCTCGCACAGTTCCAAAAGCAGACCGCCTCAGACACATCCCTCCAGCGCGACCGCCTCCAAAGCAGAAACCCTCAGCTCAACGGCTTCCGCTCCCAGCAAGGCCTACCAGAAGATGCCGCCTTTCAAGACTTTGCCCAGCAGGGTCCGCAATTTGGCGAGCAGATGCCCAACAACTCCTTCCACATGGAGCAAATGAGGCGTGAGGCGGAGTCGCTGGAGCGCAGCTACGGTGGCGGCGGCAGCGGAGGCGCCTGGGCCGGCGAGTTTGCTCAGCAGGGTCGCTTTGCTCCGGAAGATATGGGCCAGTTTGCGCAGGCGAGGGCTGGAGGCGGGGCTTTCAGTCCGCAGGACTTTGCGCAGTTCAGGCAGGGTCAGATGAACTCTCCGCAGAGGTCGGGGAGTCCCGCATACGCACAGCAGCAGGGCCCGGCTTTCAGGCCACAGATGTATGGTGGAGGTATGGGTATGGGGATGGGAATGCAGAGACCGATGTTTGGTGGCGGTATGGGCATGCAGCAGCCGCAGATGCCCGAGCAGATGCAGGGCAAGGGAAAAGGCAGGGTGCAAGAGTTGAGCGATACGGACTGGGAAAAGCAATTTGAGGAGTTGAGTTCGGATCAGACGCAGGACTTGGATGCTGAGGCAGAGGCGGCCATTGAGAAGGAGCTTGATGGCGTTGATCGGTAAGTCTACTCATTCCTATTCTCCCCAGCACTTGCAGCTCACGCGCTGTAGGTCTGAAACCAACTTCGGCGATTTCGACTCCATTTGGAATGGTATACAGCAGGAGACTAACGCCAACAGGGACATGTTCGCCGAGGAGGAAGCTTACAAGCATTACGGAGACGAGTCGGCGGCATGGTCCAAGTTCGACGTGCAAGGAGGATTCGACGGTCTGCGGCTTAACGCAAGCAGCACAGGAGTGGGCGACTATCTCTTCGAGGAAAACAACCTCTTCAATGACGTACCAAATGCTTTCGAAGAAGGCATGAAGATTGTCCGTGAGGGTGGCAACCTGTCTCTCGCAGCGCTCGCCTTCGAAGCAGCCGTGCAACGAGATGAGAACTTCGTTGAAGCGTGGGTAGCGCTCGGTCAGGCTCAAGCGCAGAACGAGAAAGAGTCGCCCGCCATACGTGCACTGGAACAAGCTCTGAAACTGGATCCGGATAATCTCGAAGCTCTGATGGGTCTGGCTGTATCATACACCAACGAGTCTTTCGATTCACTTGCATACCGATCTCTAGAGCGCTGGGTCAGCGTACGCTACCCGCAGCTAGGCGTCGCGCCTCGCGGCCTTGACGCCGAAGATGAAAGAATGAGCTTTACTGGCCGCGCCCAACTCCAAGAGAAGGTCACCGAGCTCTTCCTCGAAGCCGCGCAGCTCAATCCCGAAGGCACAGACGTCGATGTCGACGTCCAAGTCGGTCTCGGCGTCCTTTTCTATGGCAGCGAAGAATACGACAAAGCTGTCGACTGCTTCACCGCCGCACTCGACAGCGCGCAGCACGGCAGCATGAAGAAAGAAGGCGAAGAGCACCTCCTCTGGAACCGTCTAGGCGCTACCCTCGCCAACTCCGGCCGCTCAGAAGAGGCTATCGAAGCCTACTCGCGCGCACTCGAAATCAAATCCAACTTTGTCCGCGCCCGCTACAACCTAGGCGTGTCTTGCATCAATTTGGGAGTCAACGAAGAAGCTGCCTCGCACTTGCTGGGGGCCCTATGCATGCATCGTGTCCTTGAGACGGAGGGCAGACAGAAGGCTGCGGAGCTGTTGCAGGACGGCAATGGTAATGCTGTCGACGATTCTGTGGTCGAAGGCTTGCTGCATCAGAATCAGAGCACGAACTTGTATGATACGCTGAGGAGGACTTTCATGTCGATGAACAGGAGGGACCTCTCGGATAGGGTGGGTCCGGACATGGATCTCAACGCTTTCAGAGGCGAGTTCGACTTCTGATGAGGTTCGCATGGTAGTATTGGAGAAGTCGCGCACGCCATTGGGTGAGTGCGCGCACATACCATTTGCTCTTGAATGTTGATATGAATAGAAATGGATTTGATGACTCTACAAGCTTTTCTCGACGACATTCTCAATAACCGCATAACCAGCAGATATGCTTACGACAACGGGCGTACTAACATAATTCGAACTAACGACGCCGATAGAGCTACGTTTTTCTATAACTAGCTATAGTTCGAGGTAATTGCCATCTATAACGACAAAATGCACTAGGGCGACGAATAGTCCACTATAGACGACTACTCTCGTGATCTTTCGCTAAAGAAATAAAAGCTACGCCTATCGCTAGTAAAGATGAAGAGGAACGCGGCTAAGAGGGCCATATTATATAAGAGTAGCATCTGCGTCTTTAGCACTATCCCTGCTAAGCCCGCCATATAAGGAGTAGATAGTATTAAGATTATAGCGATAGCGGAGAAGAAGCAGTGAAAGATTGTTCCCTTTACGCAGATCTATAACCAGACTCTAGTCTCTAAGGTCAAAAAGAGTAAAGATAAGGACTATCTTCCTAAGCACTTCGTGCTCGCCGCCCTAAAGAAGCTTGTAGCTAAGAAGTTCTCCTTAGTCGATAGATACCTCAGGGTGAGAAAGGTTGAGGATACTAACAGGCGTAGTGGATTCTTGAAGATCAACGGTGACCGCTTCGACAAGAGCGCCTTCGAGTACTATGCTGAAGAACTAGACGGCGATACAGTCGACTCCGTCCGACGCCTCAATGGAGAAGTTTTTCGAGTACTGCGCGCTTGCAGGCCCAGAAAGCTGTCCCATGTGGGTCGGACACGATACATCTGACACTCGTCAGCGATTGTTGGACATTTATGACGACCTGCGTACCAACGGGCCAATCGCTGTGCCCGGCACACCGACCACGGATCCCGACATCGTCACATTGAGCGATGTCAAGCGCAGCGTATTCAACATGCTGTACGCGCCTCTAACACGCTGGCCAGTCTACGCAGGCCTCCTTGCTCCGCTCACAGACCGCAACGGCACCGCGTTCGCCGCTGACAATCAGCTGTCATCAAGAGAGACCTGGGCCTCGTTACCTTCCTCATTCGGACTCGAAGACCCATCAGCATCACCAGGCGCAGGTTCCCAGGGTTTTCTCGCCGGAAGACTGATCCTAGGAGGCAATGTTTCTTCCCGTTTGAATCAAGAAGCGTTCGCGCTCAAGTGCTGGCTGCCACTGGGAATGACGTCGTTCTGTGATAGGGACATTGGATGTATCTACATCTTCTTAGCTCACGCGTATTTCCATTCAATGCCGTCGTTGATGCGGTACCTGACTGGCAGTGTGTGATTGTATACATATTGAGTTGGATCGTCTCTTCGGACTACATGTGCACAACAAACTGGTAAGATAAGCGATACAGTGGAGGCAAAACTCACGTGTGTGCGGGAGTTTTTTCGGTCTTGTGGTAGATGGCGAATGGTGACTAATGTACATAAACATTGATATACTAAGGAAAATGTACAGTGGAAAGTAGGGTTGAGTACTTTCACTTGACCTCAAGAACAACTTGTCTCCGTGTCTCATTGACGGGCATGAGGATTTCGCGGTCGTTCGACACAATCAAGCATAATTCTCAGCTTCTAGCACAAGCCGAGGACGCATGATGCAATCGGTCTGATTCGATCGACAAATTTAAAGGTGACGAGCGAACCTGTTGCGCGAGCTCCAGCCAAGAGCAGGAACGGAGCGCTTGCTCATAAGGGAGACGCTCTGAGCATAGTCGCTAGTACCCTGGTCGGGCTGAGCATCCTTGGTCTGGCAAGTTGGCTTGTCACCGTCCTTACCCAAGGCGCCGTTGACCGAGATGTAATTCTGCTTCTCCATGGTGGCGTCAACGAGGCCGCGGCCACCCTCCTCGGTCCAGCCGTTGATGAAGTCGCCGTGAGCGCTCCAGGCGGCACCGCTGGCAAGCTGGAGAGGGGCAGTACCGCTCCAGCCGTTGGGAAGGGCTTTGCGAAGGTCGTAGCGGATAGAGAAACGGAGCTGGGGCATGGCCTGCATGCCTTCGGGGCACTCGTGGTAGGCGCCAGGGCGGCCTCTCTTGTAGCCGTACTCGAGGGTGTCAGCGTTGACGCCTGAAAGATGGTCAGTACGGTTAAAGCTTGTTATTCGAGTGGCAATATGGCTTACAGTTAGGGAAGTAGAGCAACTGCTGGAGATGAGTGGTACAGGTCTCGCTAGGGAATCCATTGGCGTCCAGAGCGCTCTCAGGGCCGTTCTCGCAGAACCATTCCACGTTAGCCTCAGCGGGCATGGCATCAGCAGTCTGAGCGAGGGCATCGCCAGCAACCATCTTCAAGTTCTCCGGGATAGGGATCTCAGCAGGAGTGTCTCCAAGTCCATAGTAGGCACTGAAACGCATGACCGGGACAGGCTCCCAGGACTCGCCAGAGCGGTACAGCAGCGTCGGTGTCCAGTAGACGGACAAATCGTTGGGGTTCTCAGCATTGGTGCAGCCCGAACGGATCTCATCGCTGGTAGTGGTGTCGGCAGTGACGGCGTCGGAGCCGTAGAAGGAGTGCATGTGCGACTTGTCGAAGGCTCCCGGGAAGACGATGGGATCGATGTTCTTCTGCATGAACGGCGAAGGGACGTTGACTTGAGTGTAAGCATAGGCAGATTGCGCGGCAAGGCCACTGGTCAACAGGGCGGCGCGAAGGACATTGTTAGACGGCATGTTGGTTTTTGTGTTGCTTTTTCAAACGAATGTGGGTTGAATGTGATTGAAACGAATGGCAGGTGTAAAGAAAGCAAGCGTAGCAAAGAGTATACTTCTCCTCCCAGTATAAGGTTGGGTCTCTGCCTTATATACAAACCAATCCAGCGTTCGACGGCAGTATGCGCCAAGTCGCATGCCATCCAGTCGAGGTCGCAAAGAAAGAAGCGTACATCAAAGCGGCGCGTGTGTTTCATGTTAAGGAGGCCGGGGCGCGGTCAAGATTCTCAAAGCATCCACTTGGCCGTCTTGCGCTCTTCCCAACCCTGTAAGATAGATAAGCGATGCTCTAGAAATAGGGCGTGACGGGAAAAATCCCAGTGCCGATGTCCAGAATGAGGCAGAGTGCAAGGGAAGTGTAGAGACGGTTCTTCTTGATGTCTCACTCCAGTCGCTTCTAGCGCCCAGGAATAGGGCGACCTGACCCTAACTGTGGGCGCCAGCCTTGAACGAGGGCTCGAGGGCTCGCACGTTTCGCACTGCTGTAGCCGACCTGATGTTGATGATTTTCCATTATTGAGGAGCCCCATTGCTGTTCTCGGTGTGTGAAGCAAGCATCTCGGTGGCATTTCGTCCAACACGTGCCTCGTGACAGGGTATCTGACAGGATGCCAAGTTAGCATGGCGATAGTCTATCTTCGCTCGATAGTCAATCTTCGCTTCACGGAAAGACAAGACAAGGAACCTGAAAGAAGAACAGCCTGACTCTTGCCGAGCAACGCAGGATACTCCTACGCGAGCCACGAGAATCTCAAGAACCAGTTCGTAGCGATCAAAATAATTTCCTTCTACACAGGCGTATGTACCATCCCAATGAACGCCAATACTTCTGAACCCGATAAAGTCAAGCGATAGGAAACCATCGCAAGCACATCAACAAAACAACGTTCTCCCAGGGTATCACCTCGTCGCCATCGTCCTGTTCCAGCGTGGCGTCCGTTCCATGCGGCTTCACATTATCCACCATCGACCGTTTATTCCCATGCTAACTGCGCACTCATCTCGCGATCTTAGGCGAAACATATTAGACCTTTCCGTCATCGTCGTCGTCCTCGAAGAAGGATATGATCCCGCGGACTCCGCTGGGGCCAAGGCCGTGGGGAGGGTAGCAGACTGTGAAAAACGAGTTAGTACACGGATCGTATTTGGGGAATCGAGGCACTCATGAACTCACCATAAACTGGATCAGGCGCAGCGCCCAACTTCTCTCTGAACTCGCTCTTGTTGATCAGATGCAGATCGTTGGCGATAGCGTGGTAGGCCTTGCTGAGCACCTTGACACGGGTACCCTTGAGGTTGTGGCCTGGCGTGAAGCTGCTGGATGCGCCACTGCCGAAAGTGACACTGGTGGCACCTCCCGCAGCAAGTGCCTTGAGGGCGTGGATGATGGTGGCCTCGATGGCACCGTTGGGCGCGCCAGGGAAGTCGAGCGCGAACTTGACTTGCCAGCCGTGCTCTGGCGCGAGCTGAGCCAGGATGACGAAGCACGCAACCTCGCCCTCCTTGGTGAGGGTGTAGTGGTATTGCCTGTGTGGCATATCTTGCCAGGGGTGGACGTCTGTCAAGTGGACCTGTTTGCCCTTGGTCTTTCTGCTCCCCAACCAGTCCGCAATGCGCTTGTCGATCTTCTGTTTCAGCTCATCAGGGAACTCATCGCCAAGAGGAATGTCGTGGATCTTGATGCCTTCCTTCTCTGCGTGGCGGATCTTGCGCTGTACCTCGGGATCCTTGAGACCCTTGATGTCGTTCGGGTCCAGACGCTGCTCAGCAGCAACAGAGAATGTGCGCCAGTCAAGCTTGGTGGCAAGGACCTCTTGTGTTGGGTGACCGCAGAGCAGCCACAAAGGTTTGATCTTGCGCTCTTTCTTGATGTAACGCAGGTATGCGGAGATGGTCTTGGTGAACTGACTTTCATTGCAAAGAGGGTCACCGATAGTCATAGCAAAGCCTTCATGCTGAACGAAACCAATAGCCGCGCCAGTCATGGGGTCCCGCCAGTGCTCGAATTTGGGCTCGAGCCACGAAGTGTTGGATGCATCGCCGTAGTTTGCAATGAGCTTTTCGATCGGCTGGAAGTCGATTTGCGCCAACACGCGGTCTTGTCCAGACCATGGCGGGTGGAGGGTGCTTGCTTCCGGGTGTCTGAGCTGCACCACCGGCTTCTTTTCCGGGAGAGAGCGTGGGTCTCTGGTGAAGAGGGTAGCATGTCTGATGTCGCCAAGCTTGAGCATCAACATGAGAATACGCTCCATGCCAATACCTCCACCTCCGTGGGGCGGTGCTCCCCACTCGAAACCATCCATATACTCTTCCATGGAGCTGGGGTCCATCTTGAGGCTCTCCATCTTCTTGATGAGGGTTTCGGCGTCATGTATACGTTGACCACCAGACAAGATCTCCTGGCCGCGAACAAAAATGTCGAAGGAGTTGGTCACCTTGGGATTGTAAGGGTCGGGCATGGCGTAGAAAGGACGCGCGGAAGTCGGGAATTTGTCCAGGACGTAGTAGTCAGTACCAAGTTTCTCCTTGATCACCTTGCCGAGCTGGATCTCATCTCTAGTGCCGAGATCCTCATCCTCAGGAAGAGGGTTGCCGTGGTCGTCCCTCCAGCCAGATTCGTTTAGCATACGAATTCCTTCAGCGAAAGGAATGATAGGCGTCTCCGGGAGCCAGACCAGGTCGTCGGACGGGAAGTGGTGCTTCACGATCTCGACTTCCTCGCGGTAGTTTTCGTAGACATACTTGAAAATTGCCTTGAAAGTGCTGTCGAGCGTGCGAAGCACCTCGTGGTAGTGCTCATCAATGGCCATCTCGAGATCCAGACCGGTGAATTCAGTCAAATGACGGTGAGTGTTGCTGTTCTCGGCACGGAACACGGGACCAATCTCGAACACCTTCTTGAAGTCCGCAGCGATCGCCATCTGCTTGCCCAGCTGTGGCGATTGTGCCAGGAAAGCGGGTCGGTTGAAGTAGTTCACCTTGAACACACTAGCACCGGATTCGGATGCGCTGGCCTGCAGCTTGGGGGTGTGAATCTCGATGAAGCCCTCAGAGTGCAGGTGAGCACGGAATGCCTGGCAGACAGCAGACTGAATCCTGAAAATACCCTGAGCAGCGGTTGTGCGCAGATCAATGATACGGCCATTTTGCCTGGCACGATCTGAAAGAACAATACGAGTATCACCCTCGCGCTGAATGTCCTTCTTAGAGACCTCTGCCTCGTGCACGGTGAAAGGCAGCGACTGGATTGGCTTAGCCTCAACGAACATCTCGTGAATGTGGATCTCCAGGTTCTTGATGGAGGTGCCTTCGACGAGGCCCTGCTTAGCCTTGGGTTCCTGAATCACACCCTTGACCTTGACAATCGTCTCAACGTGCAGGTGCTCTGCCCAGTAGAGGAAGTGCGCAGAGACGGAGCCGTGCTCCTGAAGAATACCCTGGATGGTGGCGGTCTGCTGCCTCAACTCGACAAACATGAGATGAGCACTCAGCTTGCGAATGTTGTGCAGGCGAGCGCGGAAGGTGACTACCTGTCCGACCATCTCAGGTTTCAAGTCTCGAACATCCACACGAATGTCACCGGGCATGTCACCCGCGTAGTTGTTGACTGGCAACACGCCATATTTGGACTTTTGCTCCTGGGTTTCTTCGGCGGCGGCCTTGGCCTCGGCTTCTTCCTTGCGCTTCTTTTGAGCTGCGTTGTGCTCTTCAACTTCTTTGTAGTGCTTCTCGCGCTCTGCCTGACGCTCGAGCTTGCGTGCCTGGCCGCGGCTGACAGGCTGGCCATCTCTGTTCAGAGGCAGGTCCTCGGTGGAGGAACGTGAGTCGGAGGAGCTGCCGCGAACTTTCCTCCTCAAAAGACCCAGAGGGCTGTGTGTTGCACGCGGACGGTGGCGATCGTCCAATGAAGCACGGTGCTTTCTGCTGTCGAGGGAGCCACGATGGTGCTTGTCGTGTGATTGCACGGATCCTCGCGGGTTGTCGATAGACTGGCGCAGCCGGTCGATAGAACCGCGGGGCTTGTCCGTGGAGGCACGAGGCGTGCCCCCGGGCGAGTGGTTCTTACCATTGAGTGTGAGGGAGGACAAGCCGGTGGAGGTCTTGCTGACGCCGCCGGTGCTCTCGGTGTCACTGTGGGCGGCGCTCGGCGGGGCGCTGTTCTGGGCGCTGTTGCTGCGGTCCTGCGAGCGCGAGCGGCTGTGCCCAGGCTTGAGCGTTTCGAAGGCCTTCTTGAGGGCCGACATGGTAGCGGGTGTGCTGTGGTATCAGCGGTGCTGGATTGGCGGTGGTGGCCAAGCTTCGACACAAGCTGCTGCACAGCAGAAGTGGGATGGAGAGGGGAATTGGCAATGGCAAGCAAAGGTCCACGGCGGCAGCTGGCGAGCGGACAGCGAAGGGTGTTTGAGGGCGGCAAACGGGTGAGCACGGTGAGTGAGGCACGACCTCACGGTGGAGTAGGTCTCGTTCGCCGAACGCCCGATCTGCGATGACCAAGATTGGGAGAGACGCTGCGGGCACCTTACCAATTACCTCACTGCTCGTGCTGGCCAGTAGGAAGGGCAGGATGCAGGCTAGCGTGCGATGGCGCCCTCGAAGCGTCCAAAAGAGGGTCGACGAGGGTGGGAGGAATCGTTGATGATGGTTGTTTGCGGTAACTCTGCTCGTCGTATATACAGCTATGCATTCACGTGCGCAGTATTCAAGTATAGACGTGTTTACACACACGGCACGTCACTCTTGCCGAATTCCCTGCTCGCGGTCGCTTGTTCCCAGCTACTGCCGCCCCCAAGACGATCAAGCACCAGGACGAAAGAGCCAAGTCCAGCGATGCCCTGCCTCTTGCCTCCCTCCTTCGCCTCTGTCGGGTCCTCGCCGCTAACGAACATGCCGACTCCACTCAATCTGGCCCCTGGGGACTGACGTCTATTCGCATCAGACCGTTCGAGCGCGCTTGAACCGAGACTGCTCCATGCCGATTCTCGTCAACACGACATCCTACGCCTTCCGCCAAAGGGTCACGAGAACGACAGAAATCTCGTCACGAAGACTGCACTCTCCGCCACCTCGGAGGTCGGTTCAATCTGCACATGTAGCATAACGCGACGAGACTGCGGAGGCGGCATCCTCGAGCATCCGGCATCCGAATTTCGATCAAACGGAGTCAACTCCAATATTAATGCTCAGCATCGTCTCCAAACCCTGCAATCTTTACTCCAAATATGTAATCTACATCCGACATGACACCTGAATGATCTCCAAACACCGCGACTCCGTTGGGCCTCAGCCCTAAAATTCTTCCTAACCGTGGCAGTAAGGCTGCTAGCGAGCGCGTGTGACGTGAACCTGCAGTGCTGATCTGCCTTGATGGTCGAGCAGAGACTGACGAGGAACCCCAGAGATCTCGATGTTTCAAACATCTCGAGGCAGACGCGCCTCTTGTCGGCAACGGTGAGTCCTACACCATCATCGCTGCGGCGATTGAGGCGAAAATGAACGGACTTTCTCCGCCTGGGGTTGGTGGTCATGGTTGGGGCATGACTTTGTGTGGATCTGTTAGTCTTCGTGACCTTTCTCTTATCGCGCTTCGTGCTCCTCATAATCCTACCTCCCAGACACCCTGCGATCGACTACACCATTGACTGATCTACAAAATGTGACGCCTCAAGCGAGACCTCAACACGCGTGCCTACCTATCTTTCCAAGGTTGTGGCGCAGATCTGAGGCTGGTGAGACTACTGATCGACGCAAGCCACACGTCCTTCCTCTTCAGGCCCAGGATGCCATCTTGTCTGTCTCAGAGTAGGTGACAAACAGGATTTCGAGTCGTAGACTGCGCCTCATGATTTGCGCGAGTAATCTGATCCTACATAAATTACTATCAAGGTTCAAGGACGTTCAGTCTCGGCCTTCATGGTCCTTCACAAGGCACACACATACGCCGCACGTGGTTTGTGTGCTGCAACACGTGCCATCAGATTAATGACTTCAGTTCAATTTCAAGTGGTACCTTTGGAGGCTACGAAAGCCACGTCTGTCATTTGATAGAATCCTGTGTCTGCGTTTCTTGGAACCCAGATGTCCTCGCTTGGCTGGTTTTATCAATACCTTTTGTGTATGTACTGGCAAGCCTTTCTACTACTTCTGCGGTGTACTATGCCTTCTCACCCTTACCCCTCTCTACGGCCATGATCGTAGCGAACAGCCATTGATTCACTGTAGTACCCTGCCGGCCATCTCCTGAACTGTTGATACACCAAGCCGGTATCGTGCTAAAGTTGATCTGCGATCCTCTAGACTTCATATATCACTATCGCACCACCTATGCCACCAGATGTCGGCCAGCGATCAATGTGATGGTAGCCATCTCCAGGTTTTCGGCTAGGTATGGGGCCTTGCCGCCCCTAGCAACAGCACCTGTTATTCACGGCTCTGATTACATAAGGCAGTCCTTCCCCAGCCATGTGCAAGTGAACAGTGCGTTTCGTGGTGTTAACTCCTAAATCCGAGGTTGAATGATAGACTTCATCCTTCGAGATCATCTATTGCGTGTTGACGCTGCAGCCTTGCCTTGTGAGTCACTACGAACAGGGGCAGTACTGCGGCTCTTCTGCGCACAGCTATCTCATTGCCTGCTTTCAGTGATCGAAGAGCGACGAAGAAGTCTTCTCGAATGTGAGTGCTGACTGGAAGCGCCAAGCGAGCCCCACCCTCGTCGATCCTTCCCGTCTTTACGAAAGAGGATACGGCGGTGTCCTTTGGAGCTGAACACCTGCAACTCCTCCCACACTTACATCGTCTGCGAAAAGACACAGCGCGTGTGCAACACATCTCCGGTCTTGACATCTGGCGAATAGCGCTCGCTGGTCGCATCATAATCCACGAGAATAGACCCGCCGCAAGTCTTCGCGAAACACCGACACAGGCCTCTTGCGAAAGCGATTGCGCGAGCTCAGCAACACCGAGGACGGAGGCGCGCAGCAAGCGCATAGCTGAACTGGTGCTTCCCACAACAAACAACGAACTCTCGAGCGGGCGCGCAGTTCCCAGCTTACGACGTAGCTCATCTCATCATGGCGCCTGGAAACCAGCCCACGCCGCCCTCTTCGACCTCCTCCAACAACGGCGCATCGCCCGATAACCAGCAATTCCGTGTAGTGCGAAAGCGTAATCGTGTCCCGCTCTCCTGTGGACCATGCCGACACCGCAAGCTGAAATGCAACCGCGGCCACCCATGCGACAACTGCACCAAGCGCGGCGACACATCATCCTGTAGCTATGCGTCGCCGAAGAGCAAGAAACCCAGTGCTGCCAACGGGGCCAACCAATCTCCCGATGACATGCAAAACCGCATCGATAGATTGGAAGGTCTGGTGCTTTCGCTTATGACAAATGGAGGTCCGGAGGATGGTGCAGCAGCAGCACGTGCGGCGATCACCACGAGCAGAGCCAACAGCCTTAGCACAGCCTCGGATTTGAAGCTCGATGTGGAGGGTAGCGACATGATACAAGAAGAAAACGAGAATGGAGAAGATGACAGCGAGGTTGACCAAGTGTCGAAAGGCATTGGCATTATGAAAGTACACGACGGCAAAGCGATTTTCGCGTCTGACGCTCATTGGTATGCGATCATGGCGGAGATTGGCGAGGTGAAGAAATACTTCGAAAACCACAAGGAAGACTACAGCAAGCACTTGGCCAAAGTGGAAGCAGCAAGAGCGCATGAAAATCCTGGAAGCGCTTTCTTGCTACAAGGCCCGGCTGCCAAAGACAAGGCAGAACTTCTCGCGGCTTTCCCTTCGAAGGCAGACAGTGACCGTTTGATAGCGCGCTACTTCAACGCATACGACCCTTCCGTGCACATCGTTCACGGACCCTCATTCCAAAAGCAGTACGATGCGCACTGGATGAACCCGGCCGAAACTTCCGTTGTTTGGATGGGCATGTGCTATGCGATGATGACGCTCGCCTTGCAGTCATACCACAGGGCTGGAGATGAGCCACCTGAATACCGTGGACGGGCTTTAGAGCTGTCTCACGAATACAGACGACTTACGGCGCAGTGCATTTTGCTTGCAGACATCACACAGCCAATTGCGCAATTACTAGAGACTTTAGTCTTGCATGTGCAAGCTGAATACGGACGCAGTAGGGACGCTGAACCCAGCGTGCTCTTGATGACTGGTATCTGTGTTCGATTGGCAATACGAATGGGATACCACCGAGATCCTGGCCCACACGCCAACATCACGCCTTTCATGGGAGAGATGCGCCGGAGAGTGTGGACATTTGTTCGTCAAGTCGATCTGCTGATCTCCTTCCAATTTGGAATGCCTGCAATCGTACGGTCTGACCACGTCGATACACAATCTCCTCGCAACCTTTACGATGATGAATTACACGAGGACATGAAGGCGTTGCCTCCCTCGAGGCCCTCTTTCGAAGCCACGCCCATGACTTACATGATCGCGAAATCAAGAATGACCTTCACATTCGGACAAATCGTCGAGCGCACCGGGTCTTTGACGAATCAGCCGACCTATGAGGAAGTCATGAGTTTCGACCAGCAACTGCGCGATATTCGGGCGAGCCATCCACCTTTGTTACAGATGCGTTCGTTCCAGGACTCAGCTCGCGACCCGGCAAACCTGATCATGCAGCGCATCGGACTTGAGCTCGTGTACTTGCGATCTCTTTTCGTGCTGCACAGGCGCTTCATTGCTAGAGGTAGAGACAACCCGCGATACGCCTACTCACGTCGCATATGTATCGACGCATCGATGGAGATGCTCACACACCAAGCCACACTGCACGAAGAAGCACAACCGGGAGGACGCCTGCGTAGCGTCAAATGGTACATCTCATCACTTACGACTCATGACTTCCTTCTTGCAGCCATGAACGTGTGCATGGATCTCTATCATGCAGCCGAGACTGAGCGTCGTACTGGTGGTCATCGACAGAGTTCTGCCTCCAGCCCTATTTCCCCTACATCAACATCGGACATCAATGCCGAAGATCGTCGCGAGAACATGATGCGCGCCTTGGAGCACTGCATCACGATCTGGGAGAGCGTTCGCGAAGACAGCATGGAAGCATACAAAGCATCGCATGGCTTACGTGTCATGGTTGATAAGCTAAAGACGCACCAAGCGTGCATGCAGGAGCATAGACAGCAGCAGCAACAGCAACAGCAACAGCAACAGCAGCAGCAGAGCTCCGCGACCTCGAGTCAAGCGCAGCAGAGATACCCTCAGCAGGCGGCCCCAGGATTCGGTATGTTCCCTGGTGGCGCAATTGCAGATTTCAGCAAGGCAGACGACGATCTGCCACCAGAACAGAGTGCGGCGATGACTTTAGGTATGCTGTCAAGTGGAGGTATGTCGCCAAACTTTTCCATGAGCGGCGCAGGACTCGGTCCCGGCATGGCAAGCGGACAAACAATGGGCACATCGGACAGCAAAGGCAGCTATCCTGCCAGCATGGCGGGATTGCTAAACGAGCCCATGCAAAGCGAACGGACAGGCCTGACTCCGCAGTACTCTGGACCTGAGACTTCTGGCATGGGCATCAACGGTGCGGCAAGTCCTTTCAGCCAGATGTTTGGCGCAGGAGGAGGCTTGAACAGTATGGATGGAGTAGGCGCCGACATTGATTGGGTAAGTGTACTCAACTACGGTACTTGTTCGAGCCAAGCTAACTAGTTTCCAGGGTGCATGGGACTCATATATCCAAGGCACGGGCAGCAACAACCTCGACCCGTCGATCTGGCCGATGAATTTCGACATGATGGGAGATGCCCAAATGACACAGCAACAGCAGCAAGGTCAGGGGCAAAATTCGAATGCAAATGGTGGCGTCTTCATGGGGTCTACCGGTGGTCCTGCGAACATGATGTGATACCTTTTGGGTGATGCGATTTGATTTGGAGGGCTAATGATGAATACCATGATGGACGATAGGGCTTTTTGATGAACAGGCTGGCGTTTAGAAGGTACCTTTGTGTGTGCTTTTGATGATGGGGACGGCAAGCAAAGCGATTTCCACTCTTTTGCTGCGAGGCCAACGATTTCTGTACTATATGAAAGACGATGCTTGCTTTTACGTGACTCCTGGTCCTCACCTGCTGCTTCCTCAGCTTCCGAACTTGTTGATCATAGCACCATTGTCTGCATCTTGTGATCTCAACGCCGACAACATGCTCACTGCACTCAGAGCTCTTTACTCATCGAGCGCCGAAAGGACAACCAACAATGTTTTCTGTAATGTTACGTGGGCGTTATCATCTCATCGAAGCTTCCATCGGCTATTCAGCAAGATGGGAGAACATTTAAGCGGAGCCTCCACGTTGCCGACTGAACATCCCGAGAAGCTCCACGACAAGAGCTCGGGAAGTCGTACATTAAGAAAAGTAGTCTGCCGTCCTAATAACATCCTATACCAGTGCTATAGCAGTAAGTGATTTCTCTCTCAATCTACAACATCAATCATGGAAGGTCCCGGATATCTCGCCGTCGCCATTCAGCCCGGCCCCAACACCGATGACGCCGCTTTCCACGAGTGGTACAACACCGAACACGGCCCATTGCGTATGCGCCTGCCCTTCATCACAACGGGCGACCGCTACAAGGCCATTGACGGACAGACGCCGGCTTGGAGCGCCGTCTACGATGTCTCGGACTTGTCGATGCTGGAGAAGCGCATCTACACTCGTCTGCGCGAGGAGCGCTCGGCTAGAGAGAAGCGTGTGATGGGCTCGTTCGAGTCGCTCGACCGCAAGATCTACTCTACTTTCTCGGAGCGTAGCAAGAAGCCCGGCTACGCTGGTCCTGCTCCTGTCACTGTGGCGAATTCTATGACTGTCAAAGAAGAGGACCTGGAAGCTTTCGACAAATGGTACGAAGAGGAGCACGTCGAGATGCTTTCTAAGATTCCTGGCTGGCTACGTACGCGCCGATTCAGGATGCTTGTTGGAGGTGCCAAGGGCATGCCGCCGCAGAGCCAGGTCGAGTGTCTGGCTGTGCACGATTTCGAGGAGCAGAATGGCCTCAATGGCCCTGAGCACAAGGCCGCCACCGACACGCCGTGGCGATCACAGATTGTAGGAAAGGTTCTCGCACGCGAGAGGCGTGAGTGGGGACATCACCTCACTTTCTCGGCTCTGAAGGAGCCTCCTTCGTCTGTCATTACGACAGATGGCGCGGAGCTACGGTTCCAGATGGAGGGCAACCCGTCCGACCCGGTCATCGTCTGCGTCAACTCTATCCTCACCAACTTCTCTATCTGGGATGATGTCGCCGCTGCTCTTCGCAAGGGCGTCAACGGCCAGACATACCGTACTCTGCGCTACAATTCCCGCGGCTACAAGCAGCAAGATCCCAACAGCAACCCCAGCCGCTTCGACCTCCTCGCCGACGACCTGGAGTATCTGCTTGACCGCGTCAACGTCGAGAAAGTTCACGCTGTTCTTGGTGTCAGCATGGGCGGAGTCACGGCCATCAACTTCGCCATCCGCCACCCACAGAAACTGGCCAAGTTCATCGCCTGCGACTGCAACGTTGCCGCTGGCGCAGCCAACAACAAGGCCTGGGAAGAGCGTATCGAGCTCGCCAAGACGCAGGGCATGCCTGCTCTCGCACAAGTGACGGTCGAGCGCTGGTTCACGCCCGAGAACCACGGCTCGGCGAGTTTCGAGAAGACCCTTGAAATGGTCAAGCCTGCGAGTGTCGAAGGCTTCGAGCAGAATGCTGGTGCTTTGTCAAACTACGATCTCAAAGAGAAGCTTCCTGGCATCAAGACGCCCGGTTTGCTGATTGCTGGCGAGGGCGATGGAAAGCTACCAGAGGTCATGCAGACATTTGGCATTCCGAACACGACTTTCAAGTCTATTCCCAAGGCTGGACATCTGCCTATGTTGGAGAACCATGACGACTTCATGGCTGCGTTGGCGAGCTTCTTGTGAGCAGTTCCAAGCGCAGAGAAGAAGAGAAACAAAAGACGTCTTCATTTACGAGGCCTAATGAGCAGGATTATCCTCACGGGTGCATGAAAGAATGAACAGGGAGTGCTAAGCAGCTCATATGTACAGTCATCGAACAGCATTATCACATTACAGACATTGGGTATCTATCTCAACCGCAGAAACCAAAAAAACTCCTCAACTCAATTGCGTCCAGCGCTTCGTCGTTCAAAATTGCATCTTGCCGTCATGGATCAAGCCATCTTCGTCGTTACACCCATCAACATATCAGGAGTGATAAGACTCCTTACGCGATCTGTGCTTGCGCCTTCCGCCAAAGCAGTCCACGCACCACACTAGACTCGCTACAAACAGGAGAGCAGTCGCCACCCAAGTCAAGATCAAGAACTTGTTGCCCTTCTGCGCACTGATGCCAATACTCTCGCCCTTGTCGTTAATCATATCAGCAGCCTTGACAGCGATCGCAGTAGCGATGGCCGACGCAATTCCGACTGCCAGGAAAGCGATCATGTCGACGATGATGTTGACGCACGCGCTCAGGCGGCCAGAGAAGAAAACGCTCACCAGCGCAGCGAAGAGCGCAACAGCTGCGAACGCAATGCCAATGCAGTACAGCACGAACATCGCATTGCTCGCAACTTCGAGCGCCTTCAGCGCATCATCAACCTCATCCGGCCACCCCAAATCTGTCAAGCTAATACTATCGTGCCCAGACTCGTTCAGCTCGCGCTGAAGCGTCTCACGCGGGTTAAAGCTGTACATGGCCGTCATGTTGCTGCAGGACGTGACGTTCTTGCTGATGTCGGACTGAGAGACGGTGGCGTTGGGCATGTCTGCAGGCGTGTAGAAGCCTTCGCAGAAAGTGAGCAGGTGAGCGGAGTAGAAGTCGTGCAGGCCGAGGTCTTTGGCGACGGAGTTGACGCGGTCGTTGATTTCTTCTTGCACGCTGTTGGTGATGTCGTCGAAGAAGGAGACGATGGGGTTGGAGGATTCGGAGGAGGTGGTGTTGAAGAGGTTGCCGCCGATGCGGGAGGTGTTGAGCTGGCGGGATGGTTAGAGCTTGTGTCGTTGATGCGTGCGATGGTGTTTGCTTACTGTTACGATGGCATAGTCTTCCATGAAGCCCTCTTTGTGACCTGCGAAGAGGCATAGGAAGGTGAGGATGAGCGCCGCTGCGCTCAGCAGGACGGGGATGATGGCTAGGAAGCGCATGTTGTATTGTACTAGGACGCGATTATCACGTCTAGGTAGGAGGATGTAGGAGCGATGCAGTTAGGGTACGCAGTCAAATGGCTGCTATCGTATGCAAGGAAAACGCCAACGGAACACAGAACAATCTTCCAGGTACCAGACACACGTGTGTTTATACCTACTTCCACAGCCACTGCGCCTTCTGCGTCACCAGCAGCAGAGCGCGTCGCGCACCGCACACCGACTGGCAATCAATAGAGCAAGAACCTGTTCTAGGCGCATGCAAAACACATTGACCACCACACCACACGCAAAGTCGCAGCGCTCGAATGCACGCGCGCAAGTGCGAAAGTGAAGCATGACGTAGTTGGTATAGACATTTGGTTGGCTGGGATATTGCCGACCGGGGTCCGGCCCTGTTTCAAGATGAACCCTGCATTGAAGAGCAGGGGTTTGAGGCCTGGAATTCCTTCGCTTGTGGATGCGCTGTGCTGGCGCTTCGCTGCGTTGGCAATGTTTCGAACGAACATGGACTGAGTTGACTGTACAGCTGTATACATAGTCATCTCACACGATACGATTACAATCAGAGCAAAAAACAAAAACATACAACAGGCGGGATTCCCAGATGGTCACCCACTCTAATACTAGTCGCCCGGTTCAGTGCTTATGTATGGCAGAGCGGACGGGATGCCCAGTTCTCACTGACCTATGGTCGTATGTGCTGGATGACACAGACATAAATATCATAATCGTTGAACGCAAAGCTCACCGTCGAGTGCTGAGTATCCACAGACCTCAAGTTGAATACCTGGTCATAAGTGTATGCCAAGCGCTCATATTTAGTCGTAATGCCGCTGTCATTCTTGAATCATTTCACTGATTCCGCTTGCTCATCGTACAGTCTCTCAGGTCTCGCCTTGACCTGAATACCTTCTCGCCCTGCCACTCCCTCCTTCCGCAGCCTCCAGCTCAGCGTCCCTAGGTCCAAAGCCGCCCCATCCATCAAAGTCATCTGCAAACTTGACCGCCGCTCTCAGATAGAAGTTGTTTGGATCGCCCCACGTCGTACTGGCTTCATGCATGCTCCTCAATGCTTTGACGTAGTGTGCATCCGTCCTATACTTGCCCTTCAACGCTTTCTCCGTGATATACTTCCAGCCCCGATTCTCGAGCTCGACAAGTTTGATCGTGTCAATGTTGATGCGAGGACGCAGTTGGGCGATGAAAACGAGGATCGTGAAGAGCCACCATTGGCGGATGAGGGGGATGTGATGTTTGTAAGGAAGGATTGGAAGAAGCACACGGATGGCGTGTGAGGTGTTAAGCAGGTGGACGAGGAAGAAGTCAAAGTTATCAGCAGTCTGGCTTCCTCCAGGGTGTGAAGTAACGAGCAAGGCGACGGCCAATTTTTGGCTCTCCGCAAATTGGTTCTTTGCATGTTTGAGATTCCAGGAGTTCCAGTATCCGAGTACTGCTTTGGTAGCCTCTTCATTGGACAGCAGTGTTTCGATGTTGCCACTTCCTGGTTGGTCGAAGAGGCCATCGAATGTCTTATCATGTGTGATGCGGTCCAGGATTGTGAAAAGACTCTCTGAAGGATTGACCGCTGGTTTGGTGTACTTGGGATCATCCAAGTAAACATGCCATTCGTTGCGGAAGCAAGCTGCCAGACCCAAGGCTTCTATCGCTACGGTCCGTGAAGATAGCTCGTGTGCGTAGCCTAGGTGGATCAAAGGATGACCAAGACCTGAGATGAGATTGTTGACCAACGGCTCCTTGCCTTGTAGTAGAAATTCGTCCAGCAGCGCATGCCAATCATAGCCGTACTTTACAAGTTGGTCCTCGAAGAAGTCAACGAACGCTCGCTGATACCTAAAAATGGGATTAGCCCTGCGCTCAGCTATAGCACCGTGGCCTGACATACTCCCGCTTGCCCAAAAAGTCTCTCCAGTCATGCCTCGCAATCTCTCCAGGGCTGTCGTGCCATGGCTCTAGGTGCTTTCCCTCTGCCTCAGAAATGTGGTTGAGCTCGTCAGATTCTGCGCCGAAAATGTACGAAGAGCCTAGGATGTGAGGCAGATGGTTGTGGAATCTCAGGTTATTGTATATGATGCTGTGGTTGATGTGATTTGCCTTCAAGAGGTGCTTGAGTGTTCTTGCCTTCTTCTCTGGCTGGGCCTCGATCTCGTGGCGTGCAACTTTGGGCAGCCTGACGCCGTTACTGGCCCAGCTGGTGAAGTCCGGCAGAGACGGCCACCTTATTTGGAGCATATTGAAATTGGTAGAACGAGCAGATATCGGTCCTCGAAGTGTTCTCAGGGTCAAGGCGTGGCACGAGATGTGATGGTGTGATGAGACTCGAAGAGAAGAGCAAGGTAGAGCTGTCGCATGACGGTCCCGCGCTAACGTTTATCGAAGCAGGAGCACAGGGGTCTCAAAAAGGGTGAGGTGTCAATCCGCAAGTTATTATTATGCGTACAGCAGCCAGCCTTCACCTCTGCACGCTCGGGGTTTCTATTCGTGATGGCTCATCAATGATCTGGACGACCGTGTAAGGCCAGCCACATGGTATCGTTGGCTTATTGAACGCTGTTTTGAAGGCATTCAAATAATCACAAGTTCTCCTGGATACCTCCGACGTCCATACTCGAAGACAGCATACTCTATCACTACTTATGAGACTCACAGTGGAGACAGCTCGAAGCTCCAGCGAATAGACTTCCGAGCCGTCCTGCCACAACATCACATACGGCCTTTAGCCATGAAGAAGGATCATGCTACGTCCTTTATTGATTTCCAATACACCTCACCTCACATCCATCACCTCTCGTGGCCTTTGCACAGTTATCAGATGCGAGCTTTATCAGATCCGAGCGCCCTGCTAACCAGTTCTGGAATTGAAAGCGATTCTGTCAGCTGAAGCTGAACGGCTAAAAAGCGAATCCGCCATGCCTTGATAGCCGCCTCTGAAGGATTGCAAGGTATATAGTATGAGCCTGCGGACCCAGCGCTGCTCGCCGACAAGTTGAAGTTGTTCCTCTTGAATTTGTTCTTGATCGAGGGAACTTCCAAAGCATGGCTTCCTCGCCCTTGCAGACCGTCGGCATCTTGTTCGTTGCCTACCTCACCTACCGCATTGTGAACGGTATTATTTCACGCAGACGCTTCCAAGCATTCGCCAAACAGCATGGCTGTGAAGATCCGCACGACTCCAGCGGCCAATTCCCGTATGGATGGAGGACGATGTCAAGAATGATGTGCGTGATATTCTCCTTTCATTCCTGCACCGTATACCTTACGTGCTTGAACGCCAAACCATCATCACCGAAAGCGTTTTGCTCACACTATCATGTAGGCGCTCTAAAACTACTGGGGAAGACATCATCGACGACATTTTCGCACAAGACTTTGGCGAGTATCACACAGTCAAAAAGACGGTAAGAATCCTAGCGTGGTGCGTCTTGTATCGTGCAACTTACTGAGCATCGTGTCAGGTCCTTGACGGCAATGAAATTCTCCAAACGTGCGATCCAACAAACCTGCAAGAGATGCTTGCGAACCAGTTCGCGGTAAGTCGCCCGGGCTCTTTCGGCGGGAGTTTGAACAAGAACACCGCACGCTTGTTCCACAGGACTGACGATTTGCCATGCAGAACTTCGAGACGGGACCAGTATGTTATAACCACTCACCTACTGCACGCTCAAGCGCATAAGATGCGACCTAACCTTCCACACAGACCCGCAGAGCAATCTTCTACCCTCTCCTCGGCAACTCCATCTTCTCCAGCGACGGGGCCGCCTGGAAACACTCACGCGCCCTCCTCCGCCCTAGCTTTTCGCGAGAGAACATCAACAACCTCGCCGCCACAGCCAAGGCCGCTGATTCCCTGATCCGCACGCTCGGAAAGCCAGACCCAACCACAGGCTGGACCAAAGGCAACGATGCATCACCCTTGTTTTTCTGCTTTACACTGGACACAGCAACGGAGTTCCTCTTCGGCGAGAGCGTAGGAGCTCTAGCCGCCGTCGAGGAAGCCAACGACTCGGGCGCCACCTCTGCTATGGACCACAAGCTCACGGCTTCTTCCTCTGACGGCGCTACCGCGGCTTCGCGCGAGTTTGCAGAAGCGACTCAAATCGCGGGCGATTTCGTGCTGTTCAGGTTGAGGATGCAGAGTGTTTACTGGCTCGCTGATGGATTGAAGTTCCGTCGAGCGATCCGGGTGATCTGGAGGTTTGTCGACGGCTTCGTCGACAAAGCTCTTGCGAAGCTCGATGCTGAGGGCAAAGCCAAGGACGGGAGTAAGAAGCATGGCTTGCTTGAGGAGTTGGTGGAGCAGACCACGGATCGCGAGGATCTTGTTGCTCAATCACTTGGTAAGAAATCCCATCACGTCGGTGACAGATCTTCAAATACTAAGTGGCTGCAGCGGTCATGATGGCCGGGCGCGACACGACAGCAGGCCTACTAGGCTGGTCTCTGATGCGTTTAGCTCTTCACCCCGATATATTCACCAACCTACGCGCGATAATCCTCCGCGACTTCCCAGCAGACTCTCAGCCTGACTTCGCACAGCTAAAAGACTGTCGCCCTCTGCAGCACTTCCTGCAAGAGGTTCTCCGCCTTCACCCGACAGTGCCGATCAACAACCGCCTCTGCATCAAAGATACCACCCTCCCTCTCGGTGGCGGCCCAGACCAGCGTTCGCCCATCGCCGTTCGCGCAGGGCAGACGGTTGTTTTCAGTGTCTACCTCATGCACCGACGCAAGGACTTGTGGGGTGAGGATGCGCTGGAATTCAAGCCTAGCCGATGGGAGAAGAAGATCCCGGCGTGGCAGTGGCTGCCTTTCCTGGGCGGTCCGAGAGTGTGTCTGGGCCAGCAATTCGCTCTCACTGAGGCTGCGTTCTTGCTGGTGAGGTTGTTGAGGGAATTTGATGGCATACAGCCACTGGACGAGGGAGAGTTGAAGAAGATGAAGAAAGGGATGGGTTTGACCATGTGTAAGTCTGCGCTCTTGTTTTCTTACCACGCTTGAAGGTTGGGTTGGTATGGTTCTTTTGCTAACAGTTGACTCGACAGGGCCTGTTGACGGAGTCAAAGTTCGCTTCCATAAGTCTGCAAGTTAATTGAGGGGGCGCAACGTACTTAAAGATGCGTTTTGTTAGCCAGGAGTATTTCAAAGATTGATGAAGGTCACTACGCTGTGATTACATTAGACATGTTGTAAAACAAACGTCTGCAGCTGTTTGTTCAGCAGGCGAACGCTCAAGCAAGCCAAGTAAATCCGATGTGGATCTTGCCGTTCGGACGGATGCGTGAATCATACAAACAGAGAAATCATGGCCAGCCAGATGGCAACGCAACGGCAAACATCATGGGCGACGCCACTCGCGCCGTCGACAATTGATTGCGGGGGTTTGAGTCGCCTTTTGGAAAATGTTCGGGGCATCGTTCTCCTGCCCCAGAGAGTTATCATGTTGTGCACGAAAGCACGTGGTAGCAGCATTAAGCGCGCAGGCCAAGCGCTGTGAATGTTGTCACGAGATGGATACTCCAGAAAATGCTCTCACCATTCACCTGCCTCCGTCTCATATTTTGCGATCGCAGATGCACTTTTGAGATTCCGGGCAGGGCGCGTGGTACAACAATACTACATCCTGCACGACAAACAGAACGTGGCAGCGCCCGTGTCGCACGGCAAGGAAGGCAGCCCACCGCCCCGAGCACATGGCGATCCTGCAGAGTACTTTCTTGTGCGCATGTCTCTCAGCGGAGCTTTAGTTGCTCTGCCGAGGGCGCCTGCAGATGGCGTTTTTGCTGATAATGTGCTGTACGCGAGCTCGGTGGCGTTGGAGTTTCCAGCTGAAGTGTCTTGGGAGCAATTATTGTCGTCTTGGTCACTTTCGAGAGGAGCTGTGGGCAGATTTTCTTGTTGTGGTCGATCGAGAACGTCATGATAGGGCAAGGATATCCTTGTTGGGCCAGAGTAGCACCGCACGTGTAAGAAGTACAAGTGTACATGTTGACAGGGGCGCCGAGAGCTGGCTGGCTCGCCAAAAGCTACCTTCGGCATGCCGCGTGCTCAGACGAGACCGATGCAGGGAGACGCTGGTTTTACATGGCTGCGATAGTCGAGTGGACGGGCAAAAGCATGTCGATTCGCCTAGGGTTGCTGAAGAGGCGGACGACAAGACGATGCCATGCGAGCCATGCTAGAGGTATATGTCGCGTCGCGTCGAACCGCTTCGTATGGCATTATTATTGCGTGTCGCAATATACGTGGGGCTCGGTTTGGCGTGCATTTGCCGTGGTGGGCGATTTCCACATGCCCATGCAGCCGATCTGCCATGAGGTGCTGCAGAAGATCATGTCGTTGACCATGCTGGTGGGCAGAAGAAAGACATGTGGGAGAGAGATGCAAAAGCTCACACGCTGCTCTTGTCCAGTCCACAGGACATCATTCTCTTCTTTGCACGCTTCCATCCTCGTTCCTTCCCACAACCGCCACACGGCGCGGCGACGCCTTCAAAGGTTATTGTACCTCGTTAAACTTTGGCTAACACGTTGCTGGCGTATGGAACCCACGTGGCCAAATTCATCTCGCTTGCGCAAGAGAATAGAGCGGACGAGTCTTCGCAGCACCTCTAGATATCCCATACTGCTCGCGGCCTTCCGCCGTGCATCTTCCGCCGTGCATCTTCCGCTCTTCACTGCTTGCACCTCGTTCAACTGGGCATATCGTGCCTCCCAGCCGGGTGCCCTTGCAGCGGAGTTCCTGTTCTCACTTGCGGCACGGTTGGGCGCTTCCTGGACGCCACCACTCGACGGGAGCAGGCGGAGGCACAAACGGCTTGCGGGCCTCCGTGACAGCCATCGCTGCTATTTTGCGCTCAACGCCTTTAACGCCTGCACCAAGACGGTCGGAGAGTTTTGCCAGCTCGAGGCCTGACCACCATTGGCCAGACTAGCCCTATCGCTTCGGCTCTGCTAGTCCCTGTTGCCGAGTCCTCCGCACGCCTGGCTGGCTCGACTGCGTCTTTCTGCGCCAGAGAAGCCTGTCGCCTTCTGCTGGAACTTACACACACCTTCTCGCATTCAAATTGCATCCTGTCTTTTGAAGAAGCACGCTGTCTTTGACCTTCCGCTTTCTGTTTCATGCATCACGATCCCCGGGACTGGTGAGGAATCACAGCATCTCGCCAACGCGGGGTCCCTTGCCTAGTTGCTGGGCCGAGCCCACGAAAACGGTCGCCGATCTGCCTATGATGTCGTCTCAGACCGCCGCTGCTCCCAGCGTGCGCGTGCCCAAACTCGCCGTGCGAAACAGGACTGGCACTGGCGTGGGTAACGGCAGTGACAATGCCTCTCAGACGAATTCCTCACACTCCAGCACTCGAACCGCGTCGCCGCAGCGTGACCGAGGTACCAGCGACGCTTCTCAGCGATCCAAGCCGAGCAGCATGGAAACGGGCGCGCGACGCAGCGGGTCGTCGCATGGAAAGCAGCCACAACAGTTGCAACAGAGCAACAGCAAGAAGAAGAGTGGCGGCATGCTCGGCTTTTTGACTTTGAAGGAACCATCTACGAATGCCCTGGAACAGTTCGCAGAACAACAGAAGAAAGCGGCGGCTGCAAAGACCGGACGGTCAACTGCTGTTGGCTTGTCCAGTGTTTCCGTCCAGAAGCTCCCAGACCATGTGCCAAAGGTCAACAGCAAATGGGACGGACTCCCAGAGGAAGCTCGGAAGAAATTGGACCACAAGAGGAAGACATCACAAGAGACTGGCTCCTCATTGTTTACCACAAACTCGAGGCAGACTTACCGCACCAACAACTCCTCGTCGTCTAATAGCTCTACTTCAACCCGTCGGCCCATTGGTACGATGTCTTCACGGCCATCTTCTATGAGCTCTACGGTACGCGCCAACCTGAAGTATACTGTCATAGCACCCAGCGCCGCGTACGACACTACCACCCCAATCTCGGTTCACCCTGATCCCAATGGAGAACCACTGCCTTCGCCACTGGTCGAAACACCCGGTATCGAGCAGCGCGACTTTTTCCAGGCCGCTTCACCGACATCTGCATCGCCCTTCAGCCCAATAGCAGGTACCGGCACCAATATGCACGCCGCGCGCAGTGTGCGTCGTGTCAGCGGCGCGGTGCCTGCCGAACTCGCAGGAAGAGCAATTGCTGAGCTTCCTGGTGACGAGCCTGCAGAGTTGCCAGGAGACGAACCTCCACAGATGGCCGGTGACGAGCCTGCATACATCACCTCGCCAGGCGGTTCGCCATTGACTCCACCGGTTGACTATCTGCCAGGCCAAACCCCGCGCGTAGTGAGGCCAGGCGTCGTAATGGATGCACAAGGTACGATCTGGTATAGCGAATCAGATCCCGAGGAGAATGATGGTCGTCTTTCAGATTCGGAAGTGCTATCCGCGAGTCTTCCCAAAGCCTTTGGCAAAAGGCCTCCACTCGAGCACATTGCAGAAAGTCCCATCGAATATCCTGAAACCCCAGAAGACTGGCCTTTGCCCGCAGCCGCCACCCTTGCTGTAGAGCCTCCAGACGCACCGGCAACCAAAACATCCACAACAGTTCCTACTATCACTACCATTCCGCCATCAGATACCACACCTCCACCGACCGGACCACTCCCTCCCATTCCTACCAATGCGCCCTCTCGCCCTTTGATGGCTCCGACATCGATCTACTCTCAATACGGCAAGGCCCAAAGTAAACGACCAGCTAGCATTGCACCGAGTCTCGCGCCCAGCACGGCACCCAGCACGAATGAGAGTATCGACTGGCCTCTTCCGCCCACCGCACGCCTAGCAATGGGCGGGAATGCAGGTCCGACGCCGCGTAAAGCCGACGTCGCGCCCTGGGAGCGATTTGATGGCAAGGCCAGCAACATGGGCACCGAGCGATCGCCGGTAGTCGCCAAAGCTTCATCGAGTGCTGCTGATGCAGGTCCGGCGGGGTCGAAGAAGAGGTTCAGTGGAATCTTGGGAAGGCGTTGATGGAGCTCACATTTGAACGAGTAGGGAAGATGTGCCTTTTCCCCGGACACATTTTTCTTCTTCCTGAGAAAGAGAAAGAGAAAGATTCTTGTCTATTTGCTTGCTTATATTGCTTGCATTTTTAGCACGTTCGTTTCTTTGTGGCGAGCGTCTGATTTTCATGGTTCTTCCATTCACATATCGATACCCATCATACTCGATTCTGCACATCGCGAGCATTGAGTTGGCATCAATTCGCTTTTATCAAGGCATTTCCCGAGAAGGGGAGGGCGAAGAGGAACAAGAGTTGCGTTTCGCAGACAGCGAAAAGATCCTGGAGCAGACGTCCGAACCATCAATCAGCGGTACAGTGCGACGGAAGCGATGGGGTTTGCTTGAATTTCTATTTTCTTCTGCTTTTGAAACAGGTATCGGGAGCGAACAGGCCGGACCGGACGTCCCAACATTTCCTCGACATGGCATGTTTTTACTCCTTCGGCTTACTGTCCTTTGCTCTTCCGAAAAGCGAAAAGCATTTTTTAATGATGACACGACCGCAAGGAGATTGATGAAAAGCATGTATATAACCAGAACGGTATTCATTATCTGTCTACTATTCATTCGTCCCATTTCGAACCGTGTGTGATGCACAATTACTGTCAGCAAGTTTTCGTTTTTTTGCTTTTTTGTTTTCCGTCTGCTTCCCGACATGAACCAGCTACTGTACCATAGAGCTCTTTTTTCTTTCTTTCTCATGGTGGTAGATAGAAGTCTACGAAGAAGTTCCGAACGGAGGTCGTCACTGTCTCACAAGTGTATTAGGAGCTAATGCATAAATACGTGTACGTGTATATGAGATTCAGGCCACTGAGATTCTCGCCTTGAGGGTTTCTGGGTTCCAAAACAGAAGGAGCGAATAGCGTTGGTTCGAAAAGATATCTATGTGATTGTCAACGAGATTGGATGGATGAGCTGTAAGAAGCAGATTGTTCATGCATATGAAAAGGGTATCTATTATTCACACTCTGCGTCTATGTCATTCTTTTGCAAGCCAATGCTTCGCTTGAAAACGCTCAAAACAGTCGCTCAGTAGCTAATCACCTCTTGCTTCTCTTCTTGCTGTTGGTAGCCAGGCTGATGGCTTCCATGAATATCCTCACACTTCCAGTTCTCCGCCTCGTCCGGAGATCCCTGGTTCAGGAACCGGGCCTGCTGCGGCCAAGGGCAGATAGGCCTCTGCCTCAGAACGCCGTTCTTGATATCCTGGTCCTTCCACTCGGTGGCCACAATCATATCCGGCGCGCGTCCGTCTTCCACCCAAGCCATGAGTGCGAGCAGCTCGTCGTGCGTCTCGTCAGAGAAGCCGGGCGTGCTGTAGACTCCGCTTCCGAGCTCGCCGGCCTGGTTGGGGCCTGCGAAGTACCAGGGTGCTGCTACGTCTTTGGGCGTGCCGGTGCAGTGCTGCATGCCGGGGACGACGAAGAAGCGGTAGAAGTCGTTCAGGTCGATGCCGCGGGGTTGCAGGGTGCGTTGGACTTGCGAATGGAAGTAGACGGAGGAGCCGGTGGGGATCAGGCCATCGGCGGAGCCGTGATGGTGCAGGAGCTTGCCGCCCCGAGCGTGGAACGGCGAAAGGTCAAAGTCAGTGGCGGAGGCGTTGCCGGGGCGGATCTCCGAGGCGAGGATGGGAATGCTGCTGTTGTAGGATGTTGCGGCGTCCCAGGAGGGGTCGTTGAGGACGAAGTCTTGGACGAATTCGCTGCCGTATGTGCTGGGCTTTTCGCCACCGGCGAGGAAGGCCCATTGTTCTTCGCTGCCGAGCTCGAGACCGGGGAAAATAAAGGTGTTGTCGGCGCCTTTGTAGTCGCTGTGGATTTGGGTCAGGGTTTCGAGCTGGTGCGCGGTCAGGCACTCTGCTTTGGTCTGGTTGCGGAGGTCGGATTCGCTGCTGCAGAGAAGGGCTTCGGGGACGAAACGGCAGCCGGCCGAGTCAGAGACAATTCCATCTTTAAGGCCGTCTTGCCAATCGCACTGGGCCACAACCTCCTTGGCGATCATTGGGAACGCCTCTGGCGGGATGCGGCTGGAGGAGTTCGTAGGCAGGTTCAAGAGTCCAATCCACAAGCTCCAGGTTTGCAGGCGATCAGTCCACCACGCCGGAGCACCAGCAAGCACACCATCGAATGTCTCCGGGTGCAGCTGGATTTCGCGAATCGCCTGGCGACCGCCAGTGCTGCAGCCCGAGAAGTAAGCGTAGTTAGCTTCGCGTTCATAGTAAGCCTCCGCGACCTGACGAGCCATGACTGCGGAGCCGTGAATAGCACGGTGGCCCCAGTCAATCCGTCGCTCCTCGTTGTCTAGTGCCCATGAGAGATCACCAGAGGTCGAGTTGTGTCCAGTATCTGTCGACCATGAAGCAAAGCCATAGTGGAGTCCAGCAGCCATGTCGAGCCAGTTAACGCCACCTGCAAAACCGCCATTGCCAACACCAAGAATCCGGTCGTTGTAGTTCTTCGGGTCCGGAAGGAAAAGGCCGAAAGAGAAGGCAGATGTCGACGATGAGGTGACGTTGATCTGCACTGCACACGCGGCTGGGAGGTTGGAGGGAGATTTCGGGTAGGCGATGTTTGAAGGCGGGACTTGGAAGGTGCTGTTTTCCGAGATGCATTCGCTCAAAATGAGAGTGGCGTTTTCTGGCAGAAGGGATTTGAAGTAGTCCTCGTTACACCGGTCTGTACCAGCGGCGGCTGCCGGGAGGGCCACAGCCAGGGAAGAGATGAGGTTGGAGGAGCGCATGGTCGTGATTGGACGTGACCAGCACGACGCTCTACGTATAGGATGGGGAGAGGAGGAGGAGGTGTTGGAGGATGTGTAGTGGTATGGAAAGAAAGGCAGGCCTGCAAACCTATATCGAAGGAGAGACGGTATGGATAAACGGCAGGGAGAAAAAGACGTTGGCATACGCAACGCGCTTGCGGTATGTCCATGCTCTCCGTGATAACCTTGAATGGCACGAACACGGGCCCCACGACGGACGATCCCCAAGGCGTGAAAGAGCTTGGAGGCATCTGCGCAGTCGGCGGTGACGTTTGTCGTCGACTCGCCGTTGAAGGTCGTGGGGATTTCGACAGGGGCAGCGCTCCAGAACGCTGTCAAAGCTGTGCAAGTGCTGCCGACTCCAGATGCCGGCTCTCTAGCGCCGTGAGAGCTGTCTCAGATCATCGCTGAGACGACCAAGCTGGTTTCAGGCCCTATGTCGATATGGATGTTCTCTGTCGCTGGGAGATTGCCCACAGTCCTTTGTTGTATCGAGTATTTCGAGTACATTTGTCACTTCAGAATTGTCGGCACCAGATTGCGGTTGTTTGAAACAGGCTGGGAAATCCCAATGCTTGGAGAGCATGGACCGGTCATTATGTCACCTACTTGCTTTCTTCCGGATCTGTTATACCGCGTGGCTTGAGATCCATGTCCCATGCATGCATGTGTGGTCTGAACATGAGGCAAGCGACCTCGCTATTACATATATTGATTTCACTACTCTCTGTCGGCCTCACCGCTTCGCTGGCGGCATGGATCACGTGATTAGCACAGGCCAGTGGAACATAGCACAGCATCCGAAGAAATCAATGGAATATACATGTACATTCGACTTGCGTCGTAAACAAAGTCTCGCTCTCGATATATTGCACCATCACTTATGCCCTGATACACGCCATGCTTGGTTTAGACAGTAGTGGAAATATCCCGTCTCGGACTTTGTCTCTTTTAGAGCTTCGCCTTGATCGGACCATCGTCCTCCAAAGGCCCGTTCTCCACCGCAATGGCAACAACAACCGCAATGTCGTCCGGCTTGCCACCCTCCCAACCCTCGTTGGGGTAATAAAACTTGACCTCTCTCGCAAAAGGGCCGTTTCTCTTTCGGTCGAGCCCTGCAATCTTTGCCTCGCGCATGACAGCTGATGCCAGCAGACCAGGCAAGTAATTCTCATCTGTCTTCTCGGTGATCTTCCCAGGCAGAGCACGGACTTTCTTATCGTCCAGCTTCGTCTCTGAGCCCGCCGTTTTGGAGTCAGCATTCGTGCTCCAGTAGCCCTGCTCGACCATCACTTTCGTCACGACGCCGAGCACGTCCTGCGCGCTCAGATTGTCCCATACGCCATCTGTGGCGAAGAGGACGATGTCGCCGTGCTGCACTTTGTGCTTTGTGACGTCGGCGTCTTTCGGCGTCTCCGAGAAGTGGGTGCTGCCGCCGAAGATGGCGTGCTGTGCCTGCATCTTAGGAGGCACTTTGGACATTTGGTAGGGCGTGTTGAAGGCGTGTGTCTGCATCTCGCTGCGGAAGGTCACTTTGCCGGGGCCGATGACTACGAAGCCGCTGTCTCCTAGGCTGTTTCCACGTATGTTAGTAATCTCATCTTTGATCATTATGGTTCAATGCCTTACTTTGCAGCTTCCAATCCACCTTCACCGTCCAACACTCCCAAACTCGCCGTGCAGCCCCCAGCAACAATTCTAGGGTTGCTAATGACCGCATCGTATGCCGTTTGCATGAGATCCTGGGCCCGGGGCACCTTGCCCACCTCGACGCCCTCGTGTATGTGTGCGGTGCCAGCCATCAGACCGCATAGGCCGTGGCTAAAATCACTCGGGTCGACACCGGAGTCTTGCCATCCTCCCACGCCATCTGCGACACCAAAAGCCACATGATGCGCATTGGCGCCCACCGTGGCCATGAAAAAGGCATCCTCGCCAGCGTCCGGCTTCGTTGATCGTATATAAGGCGGCGAGATGTTATTCTGTGTCGAGCTATAGAGCCAGTAATCGCGGCCTGCTTTCGCGGGTCGAGGAGGTGAACGTTTTGCTGATGCAGCAGCCGCGAGACGGTATGTGAAGGGTGGTGCCGAGGAGGAAGAGTAGGTCCGTAGCAAAGGTCCCACTGAGGGCGGTTTGGCACCGACATTGCGCATGTAGAGTCCAGACAGGCCGGCGGCCAGGACGGCGGTGGTCCCGATCAGACCTTTGGAGATGGCGCGCATTTGGTGTGTTGCTGACATGGCAGCGGGAGGAGTGGAAGGAGAGTGAGGCCTCGAGCGGGCGCCTCAGCCATCTTGCACGACCATGTCTGGCTGTTTGATTGGGTCGGGTGGGGTTTGTAGGTGTTTGATGTTCAATGGGAGCATTTGGTCTTTGGTACCTTATTTGGTATGCGACTTGACTTGAACGCGGCTTGTTCCGCGACGGTGATCTTCATTGCGTAGCGAGCTCCTCCAAAACTTCGAGGCTGCATGCGACAACGCCAACTACACTCGCTACGAACAATATAATCCTCTCCAATTACCAGCCTGCATACTCGTTCCCTATCACAACACCAAGGCCCGCCAATATGGCCCGTCACCCGGCAAGGCAGGCATACGTCGAGGAGGAGATGGACATGGTAAGTGCCTAATATTCTGCTTGCGAAACGGATGTTCACGCGCATTCAGAGCGATGTCCTTCGAGCGCGCCCGCGGCTTAGGACGGATGGCTGATGGACGACTGGCAGGACGCGCCAGGCGTGGATATCAACAACATACGTGAGTCTTCTTCAATCAGCAATCCAACTACTTTCGCAGCTAACATTCAGCCAGCGACTGACACAAACTACTCGCTGCCTTCTGGAACTGCCGGCGTGCCTTCACAACAGACCTCCTCTCTCCTGGACGAGTTTGCACGGAAACGAAAGGCGGCTGCGATAGCTGTGCCAACCGATGACAACAGAGTACGAACCGAACTCCGTAGTCGCGGTGAACCTATAACTTTGTTTGGAGAACGCCCTGAGGACCGTCGCGATCGTTTAAGGAAGATTCTGTATGCTGAGCAGGAGGGTGGTAGTGACGATGAGGACATGCGCGATGTCAGTGAGACTCCAGACGCAGAGGGCGAGGAGGAAGAGGAGTTCTACACCGAAGGCTCACAAGCTTTGCTCGAGGCAAGGCGGGATATTGCAAAGTACAGTCTTCCGCGAACAGCGAAGCGGGTGGCATATCAAAAACAAGAGAGCAAAATCCCGGTGGAAACACACGTAAAGCATCGCAAGGGGATCAAGGAACGCTTATCGGGTTTCGAGCTGTTTGGATCGCAAATTGCTGGCGAGAGACCGGTCAGCATGGTTCGCTTCTCACCGAACGGAGAGCTGATTGCGAGCGGCGATTGGGGCGGAAGCATCAAATTGCTTGACGTTCCCAACCTGGAAACCAAAATGACACTGCGAGGCCATAAGTCCATGATCGGCGGCATCGCATGGTATCCTGAAGCAACCCTGCCTTCTTCCAATGTCAGCCCCGATAACCTCAATCTTGCCTCAGCTGGTGGAGATGGCGATATTCATCTCTGGTCTCTCACTCAAGACACGCCTATATCAACACTCTCGGGTCACACTGCTCGTGCTGTTCGCACCGCTTTCCATCCTTCAGGCCGCTACCTCGCTAGTGCCAGCTACGACACCACATGGCGTCTCTGGGACGTGAATACCACGCAGGAACTCCTTCTGCAAGAAGGTCACAGCAAAGAAGTCTTCAACGTCGCCTTCAATGGCGACGGCTCGCTTGCCGCCTCCGCCGGTCTCGATTCCATCGGCCGCATCTGGGACTTGCGCTCTGGCCGGACTATCATGTTCCTCGACGCGCACGTCGCACCTATTCACGCCCTCGACTGGGGCTCCGATGGCTACAGAGTACTCACAGGCTCTGCAGACGGCTTTGCCAAATGTTGGGATCTGCGCGCTGTACGCGAGACAGCCACCATTGGCGCTCACCGTGGCGGCGTCACTGATCTAAAATGGTTCACGGGCACAGACGGCCCTTGTTCGGGAGCTGCCATTAGCCGTGATGAGGAAGGTGCTATGCAGCCAAAGAAGTCCGGCACTTTTGTCGTGACTGCGGGTTTCGATAAGGCCGTTAACGTCTTCTCCGCGGACGACTGGGCCATGTGCAAGAGTCTTACTGGACACGACGGAACTGTTCTAGCAGCCGATGTCACGGATGACGCACGTTTCATTGCGTCTTGTGGACGCGACCGCACCGTGAAGCTGTGGGCTAGAGATGACATGGAGGGTATCTGAGAGCGGAAACATTCAGCTACCTCCTCAAGCTGCGAAGTGATCAGCAAGAAGCCGTAACGCCGACGAATGATACCCGATTTATCGCAGCTGAGAACCGAGCAGACTGCTCCATCACGCTCCATCCATCCCATCGCGAATGCGCAATCAATCGCGATCGTCCCCACTGCAGCCCAAAACTGTCTTCCCTTCGCGCCATTGCCGCCGGATCTCACCCCCGAAATCGTTCCGTCGAGAGACAGGCGCTGGTCCACCATTGCATACGATCACAACATGACACGGCACACAAATGCTCTCCCTCATGCGCCAATCCACGTGGCCAGCGCAAAAAGATGCACGTTCGCTACAATGCGGTGGGTGGCTGATCGGCGTTGCCGTTCGCCTTGGGCCGCTTGGCTGGAGACGTGGCTTGCATGCAGCGCGGCACGCATGCAGCCCGACAGCGACGCATATAGTGCTCGCGCTGCAGATTGCCGTCTAGCACGGGAGCGAGTATTGTTGTGTCCTAGGGTAGCAAGCAACACCCCTCGGAGTGGGAAGAGCTGGGCCGTGTGGGCTCGTGCACGGTCTTATGTTCTCTGTGAGAAAAGACACTGATAGTATTGGACTGAACTAAATGAAGGGTATCATGGGTATTATATGACAAAGGTCGAAAAGCAAAAATACCAAAATCGTGACTCTCAACGCCAACAACCAAACAAACAACCACACCCTACCCTTCCCTCCCTCTCATCAACACTTAAGTGAAGACCGTCAATCTTGCCGTTGCGGAACAACCAGCTCTCCTTTCTTGTTCTTCTTGACCACAACCCCATGCTGTACCATCCAAGATTCCAACTCCACATCGACCTGCCACTCCCCAACGTCAACCGGCTCGAAGCCCTCTTTCCTCTGCTCCTCCATGTGCTTCCCCACATGCTCCATGCGCCCCTCCAACCCTCCCTCGCCCTCAAACACCTCAGGGCAAAAAACACAACAACACCTCTCCGGCGCCTCGCGTACACGTAGATAGCAGCGCTCCGCAGCTTCGTTAAGATTCGCTTCGACGGTGTTGAGTTTGGCGTGTGGGCGGGTCTTTTTCTTTGACTTCTTGCTGTCTGCTGTTGAGGGCGATTTGGACGAGTGCATCCGCCGCACGTGCTGCACGAAGAGGTCTTTGCGGTTGAAGTCATTGGGGCGCGAGGGAGGGCCGCTGCATTGGTCGCAGCGCCAGAAGCCTAGGCGGAAGTGCTGCGTTGCGGCGTGCCGTTTCCATTCGTTTTTGGCGCTGAAGGTGCTGGGGCAGCCGTAGGGGGCTAGGGGGCAGGGGAATGTGCGGAGGGGTTCTGGGGTATGGGTTGGTGGTTTGCAGTGGACGGGGAATGGACGGCGGGTTGAGTGGGGTTTGGTTATTCTGTTGGAGGGTTTGGGTGAGGTGAGTGTTGGGCGATTTCGTGGTGCGCGGCGTGAGCGGATGTTTGGTGTTGGTGCTTGGTCTGATTCGATTTTGACGTTGATGGTGTCGGCCACTGTCGATGCGGTTGGGATTTGGTTTGGGTGGGATGATGGGTATGGATGATCGTAGTGGTCATGTCCTGTTGCAGGGACGAGTTCCTGCGGCTCGTAGGACTCGTAGCAGCTGAAGTCCTCACTCGTCTCCTCGGATGGTGCATCGGCATATTTCTGCACATGCTGCATGGTTACGCAAGGTTCGATGATAGGTAGAGCATTGGTGTGGTCATAGGTATGGGAAGGGTGTCTGATGAAGGCTGTGGCTAGCTCGGCACTGGGCAGCTCGGGAGTCCGCAACAAGGTCGAGGCAGGTGATCCGATTGATGGCGACAGCCTGTCGCTGCTCACACTGCTGCGGTCGTATAGTGTCGATGGCGGACTGTAGTATGGCGGTTGCAGGTAGTTGTGCGCGAAAGGTGAAGACGGGTAATCGACGTCGTTGGCGAATTGGTATGAGAGCTGGGTCTTGTCGAAAGCTCCATACGGTTGAGGCTGATAAGTCAAGCGATGGTAGTCGTTCTGACGTTGCTGGATGGCTGGGCTATCTTGCCATTGTGTGCTCTCGTCCAGTAAGTCGGGATGTGGATGCAGATCCTCGTAGCGATAGCCATGAAGCGAATTGTAATAAACCATGTTGAGCAAGCCTGGTCTTGGGAAAAGGGTATCGATCAGTCGTTGTTCCCCGTGTCGCAAGGTTTCGTTATCTGAAGCGAGTAATTGAAAAACTAAGTGGGTGAAATGAACTTGTTCAGGGGTTGCAGCAAGCTTTAGAGCAGACGTGAAGGCTCGCAGTAAAGCGTATATATGCCTGGGCAGCAACGTGCGCCTTTGAGGTCTGATGCAGTACGGTTCAAGGCAATAGAGGGGCGGAGCGTGCAATGCCTCAGTCCGGGACAAGTATCGAGTGATTGAATAAAGATAGAAATTGGTGTCTGAAGCACTATCGAACCGCTGCGCCTACCTTGCTAGACCACGCCATTATATGTTCTCGTCGCTTGGTATCGCAGTGGCAGGCTTGCCGCAGAGCCTCAAAGACCATGTCACCCGCAGGCATACCTCATGGAGGTGGAGCCACCGTACCACAGATTTGTATCCCGTGGACCGGTGAAAAGGAATGCGAATCGTCGGCTCGGGAGGCGCCACGCGTGGGTTTCCAGGGCAGACTTCATATGCGCAGAGCGTGATAGCTGCAGGGTTAAAGCTCGTTATTGGCTGCTCGTTAGCACGGTGCAGATGTTGCGAGGTAAGCAGCAGGGCGATGAGCAGGGGGGCAGTGAGGTGCTGCAGGAAAGTATGTTGCCTTCGACGCCTCTCTCGGGTGATTCGCCCGATGTCTCTAATTACGCTGGCCGGCTGCAAGCTTGACAAGTAGCCCTGAGGCGGAGGCCGCCTCTTAGCTGAAGATAGGCACGGTATGGTGTGGGGCGAGAATGAGAAGGCGCATGGCCTGCAGTCGCATGAGCTCTGGAATCATATCAGTACATCTGATAGTAAGATTCTCGACATCCAACACTCTGCGCGCGTCCTTGTGTCGAGGGAGGTAGGGCCATTGTTGGTGGCTGCGAAGGGTCGAGGCGAAGCGCGGCTCCGCCATGGGATCCAGGATGTCTGCAGCTGTCCAGGCACTTGGGAGGCATGGGTGCAGAACATGCCTGTCCACGCTGCCATAGCGTGTGTTTTGGCGAGATGGCTCGGATGGTTAGCAGTGTTAGCAGGGGCTAGACTTGGTAACTCGAAGATCACAACCCAACTGACGGGTTCATGAAGCGGGGACGGCCACAGGGAGGCGAGGCAGGCTGGCAGGCCAGAGTACCAAAAAGAAAAGTGCTTGCAGTAGTCGATATGCGCCTTTCAGCTCCGGTCTGCAAACAGTGATTGGTTCCTCGGCGAAACGGCCAAACGCGACAGCGACGAGGAACATTGCAAGGCAACTTCAAGGCTGAGGCTGCCTTCATGTTGAGATCGTCTCCATGCCCTTCCTGGTCGCCTCCACGTAGTCCAGCGTTCAGGTCCTCAAGTCGAATCGATCGTCATGTCCAGGTGAGCAGAGTCCGGTAGCCAGACGCATCTATTAGACTGTATGGGATTGTAGCTGAATGATTGTTCCACTATGGTGCAGTCGCGCGATAGCCAGGTGCATCTGGACCTTCAAGAAGTCGGCCGCCGCACGAACGCCAGCGATAGCAATGTGGTCTCTTTGGGTTCTCGGGCTCCAAGGATGACTGCAATGTTCATGATCAGAGGAGCGCAGGCAGGCTTGTCTGACCTGTACGGAGGGCCGTAATCGAGACTTGGACAAAGCATAGACCATATCACTATGGTCTCATTATAATACTACGCTAGCCTCTTATTACTTTAAGGTGCCTTTACATTGTTTCCCTATACAGATTCTATATATATTGTGTAGCTGTTCATAATACACATATAGGATGCTAGTACCTAGTTTTAAAACTTATATACTTCTTATTCTATCTTTATTTAATTTACTTTATATAATACTTTTAAATTAATAGCTCTTTATAGCTATTAGTAGTTATATAGGCGTGATATTGACGTAGCGTTATATATATTGCTTATAAATATACTAGCTATCTAGTTTAAAAGCTTATTTTTTATTTTTCTTTCTTTTTCTCTTTTACTACTAACTATTACTCCTTCTCTACTTTAATATAAGCTCTTATAACCTTTTATATACTTTTAATCCTATATATAAAGCACCTCTAATAATATATATACTAAGTACTATAATACTAGATAGTAGAATTAATATTAGTATCTACTTTAATAAGAATTTAAATAAGTATATCTAATATCTTAAGTTTAACTAAGAAGTAGTATATACTAGATATATAATATCTACTACTTATCTAATAGCTTTATATAAGTTAAGGATATAGGCTTTATACTAAATAGAACTTAGTAAGATATAATTAAAAATAATAACTATAATTCTATCTAGCTATATAAAACTTAGTATACTAAATTCTATATAGATTATATTAGTAATAAGATTCTAAACTACTAGAATAAGATTAATACTATAATTATTAATAACTAGTATATATAAAGTATTTCTTTTTAAGATATTAGTTAACTTTTATAATAGTAAAACTATTATTTTATAGAATCTATAGTTATTATATTCTAATACTAGATAAGTCTTTTATAGATACTATACTCTTTACTATAAGCTTCTATTTCCTTTACTATATAAAGTATAACTAATAATTCTAAATAGTACTATATTTACTAAAAGAATATATTTAATAGTATCTATTCTAACTATATCTAGAATAACTATAAAGTTTAATACTCTTTTAATTATATAATCTACTTATTAAAAGAATAGAAAGTATATATATAAAAGACTATTAAGAAGGAAAAGAATAAGTTATTATACTAGGCTTATAATAATAAATATATTATTATAAGAGTTAGTAGCTATAAGGATATAGTTATATATAGGATAGTAGACTTAGTATATACTAGGAATATCTTATAAGTCGTAGGCTTATAACCTATAACAAAGTAATAATTAGTCTTAAATTTAGCTAGAAGAACTATAGTTATTCTATATATTATAAGATATCTCTTTTATATACTACTCTTAGTATTCTATAATAATTCTAATTGTTTCTTCCTATTTATAGTCTATAGAACAATAATAGATAACCTACTAGTATATAATCTAATAGTAGCTTAATACTTCTTATAGAGAGTAAGATAGTAGAGACTAATATACTAGCTTAGAAAACTTCTTAGAACTTATTAGAGCGAGATATAGAAGAAGAGTAGATAAGATATATATATATATATTAGATATAATATACTTTAGTAAGAGCTAGAGATTAGAAGAATAGAGTAGTAGCTAGAAGTATTATAAAGATAGTATAATACTAGTAATATATTAGCTATTACTCTATTTAACGATCTAGTAGATAGTTCTAGGAGTATTATAATAAGTATAAGATTAATATAAGTAGGTTATAAAGAGCTAGCTAGCTATCTAAGACTATATAAGTCTAATATATTTAAAGAGAAGATCTTAAAAGAGATATATAATTTTATTAGATTACTAGAACTAGTATTTACTCTTATATTAGATATATATTCTATAAACTAAGAATATATATTATATAGTATTATATTCCTTATAGGTAAGCTATATAAGACCTAGTATTAGAATAATAGCATATTAGATCTAGATAACTATTCTTAGCTAGACTTTAAGTCCTTTATACTTAATATAGTCGAGGATCCTATAAATTATAGTTTAAATATAACTATTATATATAAGATAACTAGATAGGATAAGAACTAGATAGTATAGGCTTTTACTATAGAGTTAGTAACTCTTAAAGAATAAATTAATCTTTATATTATAGAGTAGTATATATACTATCTACTTATAAAGTTAAAGTCTATACTATATATTATAATTATAATATACTATAATATACTAAAATATAGGAAGAACCTAATTTCCCTAGTAATTTAGTTAGAGTTAGCTAAAAAGAAAGACTTAGACTTAATATAGGTAAGTAATAAGTATAATATAGACGATATTTACTAGAACTAGACAAAGAAGAGATACTCTTCTCCTCTATATATAAATAACTCTATAGTATAAACAAGTAGTAGATAGATTAGTAGTAAGTATTAGAGACTATAATACTATAGATATAAAGAATATAGATATTGTTACGGGAGATATAGACTACGAGGATGTAGTCACGTGCAGGACAGCGGGCTTGGCGCACGCTGGGGAATATCCTGCGAGTCGCAGGCTCACGACCTACGACGAAGCAACGATTAGTCTTGGATTCAGCTGGAAGGGCTGCAGTCGTCCTATACGTTGCGAGATACCTCTTTTATATACTATCCTTAGTATTCCATAACAATTCTAATCGTTCCCCCCCATTCGCAGCCCATAGGACGACAATGGACGAACTACTAGTACGCGACCCGATAGCGGCTCGCATACCCCTTGCAGGGAGTGAGATGGCAGAGACCGATATGCCAGCTCGAGAAACTCCTTAGGGCTCCTTCGAACGAGACGCAGAGGAAGAGCAAGCGAGACGCGTGCACGTTAGACGCGACATGCTTTAGCAAGAGCTAGAGATCAGGGGAATGGAATAGCAGCTGGAGGTGTTATAGAGACAGCGCAACGCTGGCAACACGCCAGCTGGTACCCCATTCGACGATCCAGCGGATGGTTCTAGGAGCGTCGCAACAAGCACAAGGTTAACGCAAGCGGGTCGCAAGGGGCCAGCTAGCTGCCTGAGGCTGCGCGAACCTAACATGTTCAAAGGGAAGACCTTGAAAGAGGCACGTGATTTCATTAGGTCGCTGGAACTGGTGTTTGCCCTTGCACCAGATGCGTACCCTACAGACCAGGAGCACGTGTTGTACAGTGTCATGTTCCTCGCAGGCGAACCGCGTGAGACCTGGCACCAGAACAATAGCGTGTCAGACCTGGGTGACTATTCGTGGTCGGACTTCAAGTCCTTCGTACTCGACGCAGTCGAGGATCCTATGAATCGCAGCCTAAGTACAACTGTCGTGTACGAGACGGCTAGGTAGGGCGATAACCAGACAGTTTAAGCTTTTGCTATAGAGTTAGCAACTCTTGAAGAGCAAATAGATCCTTATACTGCCGAGCAGCGTACGCGCCACCTACTCGCAAAGTTGAAGCCTGCGCTACGCACTGCAATCATAACGTACCATGATGTGCCGAAGCGTAGGGAGGACCTGATTTCCCTGGCGACTCGGTTGGAGTCAGCTGGAAAGGGGGACTTAGGCTCAATGCAGGCGAGTAACAAGCGCGACGCAGGCGATGTTCGCTAGGACCGGACGAAGAAGAGACGCTCTTCTCCTCTGCGTGCGAACAACTCTACGACGCAAACAAGTAGCAGGCGGATCGATAGCGAGCGTCAGGGGCCGCAATGCTACAGTTGTAAAGAATATGGACATATTCGAGGAGACTGCCCCAACAGGGACAAGTGGTCTAGCAGGGACAAGGCGATTCGCAAGGTCAGTGCAAGCGCGCTGCCTGCGAAGGCGAAGCCGAATCCTACAGACCCGAAACAATGACTCGCCGGCATCCGAGCTATGCAGGAAGAGTCTATTCGGGAGGCTGGAAAATCCTGGCCAGCGCAGATCCTGCATAGCTCTATAGAGTCGCAGGGGAGGCGCACGCGAGCAGAATGCATGCTCGACGATGCAGCTGAGGTCAACGTGATCTCGCAAGCTTTCGCTCTGAAGTGCAACCTAAGGAAGGTTGACGCGCCGTTGCCTTCGATGGAAGGTTTCAGAGGCGAGAAAGGCTACTACTACAGAGCGTATAAGCTACGCATGCGCATCGTAGACTCCACGCAGGAAGAACGTTGGACAGACGACGTTTTCTTCGGCGTCGACCTCCAGGGCGCGGACGTCTTATTAGGACGGCCGTGGCGGAGAAAGTACGGGGTAATCGTCGACAGCAGGAGTGACCTCTGGTGGTTCCTCGAACCAAGCGAGGCACCTACAGCGCGCGTGCGCGACGCACGCTCGTTCGTGAGAGATCTTAGGAAGTCGGCGGTGGTGTTCGCAGTGACCCTAAAGGGAACAGACGATGAACCTGCGCTTCCAAGGGAGATCGCGGATTTCTGCGATGTGATCACTAGCAGCGACATAGCGGGTCGCATGCTACCCGATGGCGTAGATCATGCGATTGATCTAGAGCCGGGCGATCGACCTCTGTTCAAGCCGTTGTATAATCTCTCTGCCCGCGAGTTGGAGGCTTTAAGAGAGTACTTGGATCAGGCTCTGAAAAACAGATGGATCAGGCGAAGCATAAGCGAAGCGGGAGCGCCTATCCTGTTCGTCCCTAAGAAGGACGGCTCCCTTCGCCTCTGTGTTGATTACTGTGGTTTGAATGCAATCACGAAGAAGAACAGGCACCCCCTGCCCCTTATAAGCGAGACGCTTGATAGGCTCGGGCGTGCCAGGGTGTTCTCGGTATTGGATCTGAAGGATGCGTACTACTGTATTCCGATTAGGCAGGGCGACGAATGGAAGACTGCGTTTCGCACGCGATACGGCCACTTCGAGTACAACGTTATGCCCTTTGGTTTGACTAATGCGCCTACGACGTTTCAGGCGTATATCAACCGTGCAATGGCGGGTCTCGTGGATATTTGCTGCGTAGTGTACTTGGACGACATCCTGGTATATAGCGACACGCATAAGGACCACGTGCGAGACCTGCACGTAGTGCTTAAGCGCCTGCGAAAGTTCGCATTGTATACGAGCTGGAAGAAATGCAAATTCTTTACGAACAAAGTGGATTTCCTCAGCTATCGCGTGAGCGACGCAGGCGTCTCGATAGATCCGAGCAGGATCAGCACGGTCGAAGAATGGCCGACGCCAAAAACCTTCTGCAAGGTTCAGGTGTTCCTAGGCTTCGCTAACTTCTATCGACGCTTTATTAAAAGCTATTCGAAAATCGTAGCTCCATTAACTGCGTTAATGAAGGGGGCGAAGAACGGCAAAAAGACTGGACCCCTCGTATGGAACGCAAGCGAGGAGCAGGCGTTTCGCACGGTGAAGAACGCCTTCACTGAAGCGCCTATACTGCGTCATTAGGATCCAGCCGCAGAGCTGATGATGGAAACAGATGCTTCGAAGTTCGCTATCGCAGCGATACTGTCGCAAAAGCTGTTCGCAGGCGAAGAGTGTGCGGGCTAGTATCCAATCGCCTTTTGGTCGAGAAAGCTAGTACCTGCAGAGTGCAATTACGAAACGCACGATAGCGAATTGCTCGCGGTAGTCGAAGGCTTTAAGCAGTTCCGCCACTACCTCGAAGGCGCAGCGCACCCAGCGCGCGTGTTGACCGATCACAACAACCTCCGAGGCTTTATAGGTGTGAAGCAGCTAAATGGAAGGCAGGCCCGTTAGGCTACCTTCTTAGCAGCGTTCGACTTCACGATTGAGCATAGATCGGGGAAATCGAACCCTGCTGACGCGCCTTCACAGCGACCGGACTACGCAAGCGAGGAGCATGCGCTTCCCCATCTCCTACCTACATTGCAGAATAAACTTGCAGTATGGGAGGACGACTCGAACCTGGCCCCACTTGTAGGTAGGGTTCGAGCGAACCTATCTAGCATGGGGTGCACATAGGTCTCGCGACCGGAACACGGTAGCCGCGTTATGGTTAGAGCTATTGTTAACGTAGCAGCGAAGGGGGAAGATCCCTTCGGAGATCCGACGACGGATCTAACGGAAGTCATCACGACGCTTCAGGAAAACGACGACGCTTTGGATCCGCTCTAGAAGCGCAGTCGCGAAACAGGCGATTTGGGTGCGTGGGGCAAGAGCGGCAAGTTGTGGTACTACCACAATGCGCTCTACGTGCCACGTGATGTCGCAACGCATGCGGAGCTCATGCGTGTGCACCATGATAACGAATTAGCAGGACACTTCGGTCGAACCAAGACCACTCAACTGCTACAGCGTAAATACTGGTGGCCATCGTTGAAACAGGACGTGGAATAGTACGTCGCTTCCTGCAAGACTTGCCAAGTCATGAAAGCGAGGCGGCATCGCCCCTAGGGCGAGGCGCAAGCGTTGCGCATGCCAAGTAGGCCCTGGGAAGAACTGACAGTCGATTTCATTACGGACCTACCACCAGGGAAGCTTGCGAAGCGCGTAGTAGATGCAATCTTAGTGATTGTCGACAGATATACAAAGATGAACTTGTATATTGCAACAACGAAAAAGTGCGACAGCGTCGCGCTTGCAGAGATCATGATGGACGCAGTCGTGAGGAGATTCGGTGTTCCGAAAGGAATCATTTCAGACCGGGGGTCCCTCTTCACGAGTCAATATTGGAGCGACTTCGCATACGAGGCGCGTATGAAGCATAAGCTGAGCACAGCCTTCCATCCTTAGACAGACGGACAAACTGAGAGAATGAATCAGACGCTGGAGCAGTACTTGAGGTGCTACTGCTTAGAAAAGTAAGACGCCTGGCCAACGACGCTTGCGCATGCAGAGTTCGCGGTAAACAATGGCGCTCACCATGCGACTCGCATGAGCCTATTTGAGCTACTATATGGATGGAACCCTAAGATTCGAGGTCCACCAATTCGGGACGAATTGCATGAGGAGAGGGTGCCGGCTGCAACAGAGCGTGCAAGACAAATGCGCGAAGAGCACGAAGCGCTTGCGAAGCACTGGCGCGCTGCACAGGAAGCTCAGATGAAAGGACAGAATGCCCGTCAAAAGCCAATGCAGTTCCGAGTCGGTGAGAAGGTGCTGCTATCGACCAAGAATCTTAGGTTGCCGGGAGCAAAGCAGAAGTTGAGTGCTCGATTCGTGGGGCTATTCCGCATACGCGACGCAGTAGGCTCGCAAGCGTATCGCTTGGCACTCCCGACTTCATACAAGATTCACAACGTCTTCTATGTCTCCCTTCTCGAGAAATGGAACCCGCGCGAAGGCGAAGAACCTGCGGATCCTATGCCCCTTGTAGTGGAAGATGATAGCTGGGAAGTAGAAGCTATTCTGGCTGCGAAGAACGTGCGAGGCGCGCGTTGGTACCTGGTGCAGTGGAAGGACTGGCCAAGTGAGTATACTTCCTGGGAGCCAGAGGCTAATTGTGCAGGGGCAAGGACCCTAGTACAAGCATTCGAGGACCAAGCGAAGCAGAGGAGTGTGTCACAGGGGCCTAGGGGTCGCAAGAATAACAGTCGCAGGAGACACGCATGAGACGAGCACTGGGAGAGTTTGTTCAGAACAGGCGCAGCGACAGTCCTCCGAAGGGCGGCACGCAAAAACAACTTTCATTCATGAGGCTAACGCTTCGCAAGCGAAGCGCCGCTGGGTATCATAGTATTGTGAGGGGAGGTCATCACGCCTCCTCCTCCTCCTCGTTCTCCTCGTTCTCCTCACTCTCACTGTCGCTGGAGGGCGTCGACGGCGCAACGCGCTCGCCGCGCTTGCGCTTGAGCGGCGTAGTGCGCGGCGAGCGCGAGGGCGACGTGCTGGCGAAGGCGCCGGCAGGAGTATCAGGCCCGAGGACCTCGTCGATGCTGTCGATGACCTCCTGGTCAACGACGCGGTCGCGCAAGAGCTGCGCATGATGTTAGCAGGTTCTACGATCGCAAGGAAGACCTGAGAACTTACGCCCTTACCGACTTCCACCAACGCCAGGATGCCATGGCGGATGCTCTACAGCTCCAGGAGCTGGGCGGAGTTGCTGCCCGCAGGCGCGGCAGTGGCGCGCTCCTTGCGCGGCGTGGGACGGTCGCTAGTGACCTTGTTGCAGTTGCGGTCCAGGACGCGGAGGTTGCCTGGAAATCATCAGCATGTGTTCCGAATGGTGCTCGCAGGCTAAGCGTATGCTCACGGGTGAGGTTGTTGCCCAGGTCAGTGGCGACCTGGCGGAGATCCTCCAACTCGTCCTCGCGGCCTTCGCGAGTGGCGAGCGCAAGCTCGTCGCATGCGTTGACGACGGCCTGCAGGTCTCTGTACAGGGGCGGCTCTACTGCCACGCAGGCGTGGCGCGCCCTGGCGCAGCGCGCGCACTTGGCAGCCATCAGGCCAAAGGAGCCATTGCAGGGGTTGGCGGCTAAGGAAGACATTAGCACGAGATCAGAGTGCGAAAAGCAAGCGACTCACCGTCGAGATCGTCGTTGAGGTGCAGGATGCACCTATTGCAGATTTGGATGGCCGGGCAGGCAGAGCCCTTGCGCTCACTGCGCGACTTGGTGCGAGCAGGCGGGGCTATGGCGATGCGCGTGCGAGTAGGTGGTTGTTGGCTGAGGGTGCGATTGCGGTATGGTGGTGCGGTGTGTGTGTGCGGTGCAAGAGTTGTTGTTGGTAGGAGCAAGAGGAGCGCAGGAGAGGAGCGTGTTTGTGTAGAAGCAAACCTTTGGTTGCTCCCTACAACGAATGCAAACGCGAACATATGCGCTCACACTGCTCCTCGCATGCGAAGCAACGACAACAACGACCCCGCAAAAACAACAATACCATCACGATACACCATTGCAAGGAGCACTATCAGAGCATGCTACACGCACAAGATGAGCGCTGGATACACACTCAATGGCCTGCAACACAAGACCTTGCGGGAAGTGAGGTCAAGAAAAGGTGTGGCATGCGAACGCGCAGCGACGCGCATGGTACTCGCACACCACACCTGACCTGATCCGTCCATGCGGCTGGAATCGTTACGCGCACCAGCCACGCATGTGATGCGAAGCCTCTACGTTGGCATGACGTGGAAGTCATACCATAAGAGGGGAGGTAATTGTTACGGGAGATATAGACTACGAGGATGTAGTCACGTGCAGGACAGCAGGCTTGGCGCACGCTGGGGAATATCCTGCGAGTCGCAGGCTCACGACCTGCGACGAAGCAACGATTAGTCTTGGATTCAGCTGGAAGGGCTGCAGTCGTCCTATACGTTGCGAGATACCTCTTTTATATACTATCCTTGGTATTCCATAACAGATATATTCGAGAAGACTATCCTAATAAGGACAAGTAGTCTAGTAGGAATAAGATAATTCGTAAAGTTAGTATAAGTATACTATCTATAAAGATAAAGCTAAATCCTATAGATCTAAAATAATAACTTACTAGTATCTAAGCTATATAGAAAGAGTCTATTTAGAAGGCTAGGAAATCCTAGCTAGTATAGATTCTATATAGCTCTATAGAGTTATAAGAGAGGTATATATAAGTAGAATATATATTTAATAATATAGCTAAGATTAATATAATCTTATAAACCTTTATTCTAAAGTATAATCTAAAGAAGATTAATATACTATTACCTTTAATAGAAGATTTTAGAAGTAAGAAGAACTACTACTATAGAGTATATAAGTTATATATATATATTATAGACTTAATATAAGAAGAATATTAGATAGATAACGTTTTCTTTAGTATTAATCTCTAAGATATAGACGTCCTACTAGAATAACTATAGTAGAGAAAATGTAGAATAATTATTAATAGTAGGAATAATCTCTAGTAGTTCCTCGAACTAAGCAAGATATCTATAGTATATATATATAATATATACTCGTTTATAAGAGATCTTAGAAAGTCGGCTATAGTGTTCGTAGTAACCTTAGAGAGAATAGACGATAAACTAGTCCTTCTAAGAGAGATTATAGATTTCTATAATATAATTATTAGTAGTAATATAGTAGGTTATATACTATCTAATAGTATAGATTATACGATTAATCTAGAGCTAGACGAACGACCTCTATTTAAGCTATTATATAATCTCTCTATCTATAAATTAGAAGCTTTAAGAGAGTACTTAGAGTAGGCTTTAAAGAATAGATAGATTAGACAAAGTATAAGCGAAGTAGGAGTATCTATTCTATTCGTTCCTAAGAAGGATAGCTCTCTTCGCTTCTATATAGATTACTATAGTTTAAATATAATTATAAAGAAGAATAGATATCTCCTACTCCTTATAAGTAAGATACTTAATAGGCTTAGATATACTAGGATATTCTTAGTATTAGATCTAAAGGATATATACTATCGTATTCTAATTAGATAGGACGATAAGTAGAAGACTATATTTTATATATAATATAGCTATTTTAAATATAATATTATACTCTTTAGTCTAACTAATATATCTATAATGTTTTAGATATATATTAACTATATAATAGTAGGTCTTATAGATATTTGCTATATAGTATACTTAGATAATATCCTAGTATATAGCGATATATATAAGGACTATATATAAGACCTATATATAATGCTTAAGCGTCTACGAAAGTTCGTATTATATATAAGCTAGAAGAAATACAAATTCTTTATAAACGAAGTGGATTTCCTCGGCTATTATATAAGCGATATAGACGTCTCGATAGATCCGAGTAGGATTAGCATAGTCGAAGAATAGCTGATGCTAAAAACCTTCTATAAGGTTTAGATATTCCTAGGCTTTACTAACTTCTATCGACGCTTTATTAAAAGCTATTCGAAAATCGTAGCTCTATTAACTACGTTAATAAAGGGGGCGAAGAATAGTAAAAAGACTAGACCTCTTATATAGAATATAAGTAAGGAGCAGGCGTTTTATATAGTAAAGAATGCCTTTATTAAAGCGCCTATACTATATTATTATAATCTAGCTATAGAGCTAATAATAGAAATAGATGCTTCGAAGTTCGCTATTATAGTAATACTATTATAAAAGCTATTTATAGGCGAAGAGTATATAGACTAGTATCTAATCATCTTTTAGTTAAGAAAGCTAATATCTATAGAATGTAATTACGAAATATATAATAGTAAATTACTTATAATAGTTAAAGGCTTTAAGTAGTTCTACTACTACCTCGAAGGTATAGTATACCTAGTATATATATTAACTAATTATAATAACTTCTAAGGCTTTATAGGTATAAAGCAGCTAAATAGAAAGTAGGTCTATTAGGCTACCTTTTTAGTAGTATTTAACTTTATAATTAAGTATAGATTAGGGAAATCGAATCTTACTAATACGTCTTTATAGCAACTAGATTATATAAGTAAGGAGTATATGCTTCCCTATCTCCTACCTATATTATAGAATAAACTTATAATATAGGAGGACGACTTAAACCTAGCCCTACTTATAGGTAGGGTTCGAGCAAACCTATCTAGTATAGGATATATATAGGTCTTACGACTAGAATATAGTAGCTATATTATAGTTAGAGCTATTATTAATATAGTAGTAAAGAGAGAAGATCCCTTTAGAGATCCGACGATAGATCTAATAGAAGTTATTATAACGCTTTAGGAAAACGACGACGCTTTAGAACTACTCTAGAAGTGTAGTTATAAAGCAGGCGATTTAGGTATATAGGGTAAGAGTAGCAAGTTATAGTACTACTATAATATGCTCTATATACTATATAATATTATAACGTATATAGAGCTTATATATAGATACTATAATAACAAATTAGTAGGACACTTTGGTCGAACTAAGAC
>JAKLLY010000002.1:1800000-2045319 GCA_022813715.1 Cladosporium austrohemisphaericum
CTACTGGGACATGCTTAGATATGTGGGAGCGTAAGTTGGGCAGCATTTCAATTTCCTGCGTTTGCAGAATGCTGACATTTGTAGGACTGATGTGACGAACGAGGTCCACGCCGCAATGGTAAAGGAGCTGTACAACGAGGCGATCACTGCCATCAACAGCCAACTTGGGAGGACCTGGACCGTCCCTTCCTACCAAATGGCGATGGGCATAAGAGTTACGAGCAGTCAACTTCGGGCCGATCAAAGAGACAAAAAACTGGCGAAGGACAGCGCGAAGACGGACTTGGTGAACCAGGTCAAGCAGCTTGAGTTCAAACTCCAGTTGGTCGAAAACCGTCTAGCAGCTTTGAAGCGCGAAGAAGGGAGGCGGCTTGGGGACTCCTGGCCGCTTCCCAAGGCAGCTTGACTGCTTCGAAGGTCTCGTTCGGACCCCCGTCACCGGCAATCATGCCAGTATCATAAGGGCGATGTGGCGAGTAACCACAACGAGCACCTACGACCAACCCATGGCGCCGCATCTAGAACGACAAGGAATCATCAACCGGACTCTCATCATGTAGCAACCCCAGCTACACGTTCGTTCGCACACGGTCAAAAGAATCTTTCCGCAGACACAGCGTAACCGAAACAAGACACAAGTCATCTGCACGGCAACAGCTCCTCTTCTAGCGCCAACAGCCGAGCCACTGCCCCGTCAACAGCACGCATCGAACAACAGCCGTCCAGCTGTCCAGCCGTACGAGATTGAGGCTAGCCTCATGGAATCTGCACAAAGACACTTTCGTTCCTCCTTCCAAGGGCAAAGAGACTTCACCGCCGGCCTCCAACATTTCATTCCCTCTTTTGTTTTCCGCGTCAGTGCATGAGGCTCGAGGGGAGAGCAAGCCTCGCAGCACAGAAGCTTGGGTCACGATGGCCACTTCTGAAGGACAACGACTATAAGAAAAAACCGAAGAAACACATTTGGAGGATAAGCGGATTGCACAAAAGTCGATCCGGCGTGGTGAGCCAGAGCAAGAACAAAAAATTGACATCTCTCCATGTCCGTAAAATGCCAATGCTAAAACCTTTCCAATGTCAACCAAACTCCTCCGCTGTGAAATTGCACCTCGTAAAACGTAGCTCCTACCGCCAGTAAAGTTGTTCTGTAAGCCATGTCTGCCGCGTCTCTTTCTACTTCCCACGCCATCGCTATAATTCGAACTGCTTCGCCCAGTGCGCGGACACAACCTTGCCCTCCCAGAACGACTCCCTGTTCGTCCGCACAACGATAGCAGCATGCGTATGTCGTACGTTCTGAATGTGAACGGGATACTTCGTCAAACCCACATCATTCAGATTATCGATCATCGTGAACTGCTCCTGCGTCAGAGCTAGTACAGGGAACGGCGAGTCCTCTTTCGCAGACTCTTTGCGAGCGAGGTCTTTCTCTTCTGAAGTCGTTGGGAGTGCCGTAGTGGAAGAAGCAGATGACGAGGCCTCAGAAGCGGGCTCTGGCGGTGGCGTAGGAAGATATTGCTCCTCTTGCTGCTTGCTGAGGGTTTTGTAAACGCGGTCCTGCACAGCTTGCGCGCTTTCGAGCAAGGGCATTCGGTAGCGGTCGATGCTGAAGCCGGAATTACCTTCCTCGTGCTGCCGGACTCTTTGGGCGGAGCGGAAGGTTTGGTAGCCAGAATTTAAAAGGAAGAATGTTGCGCCGATGGGAAGGAGAACCGTTATCGCTGCGTAGAAAGGAATGCTGTTGATGGTGCGTTGATTTATGGAGGTGTATCGCTCTATTAGTGAGCGTGTGGCTTCTGGTGTTTGCCGTGGCGTTACTGGGTCCGAAGGGTCGAGGATGACCTGCTTGTCCGGTTCTTGGCCTGGGAGGTAGTTCACATCGATAGCATCCAGGTCGATGAACTGGTCGACTCTGCTTATACCGGCCGTGAAGTATGGAACGCTACGGTCGTTCGTCGTATTCGCGTAGACACTCTTGTTCTTGAACATGCGCAGGCCCCGAATGAAGATACTGTTGGATTCCGCGAGTACACTGAGCAGAGGCTTGCCGGTATCACGGAATGAGTCGGCAAGGAACATCTGCGCTCCACTGGTGCTCAATGTCTTCGCGCCTAGCGTATTCCACACCTGTCCGCCATATCCTACCGTGGGCGATCTCACACCCAGATGCGGCGTGGCGAACGTGGTGAAGTTTGTAGGCTGCAACTTTTCGAAGAGGCCATTCTTGTACAGCAGTCCAATCGCATAACGAGCGATCAGGCCTCCCAGAGAATATCCAACTACACTGATCTTGCTGAGCTTCGCGCCCTCCTTCTCCAACTCCTCGACTTTCTGCTCAATCTCGTTCGTGATGCGCTCGGCTCCAAGTTCAATGCCATCGTAGGTAAGGTACTCGGCGTTGCTGTTCGGTACTAGTACGTATAGTCGGCCGTCGGGATGTTGTTCCAGGAGTGTCTCCTTCAAGTGGTTGAGATGCAGCGGCTTGCCCCAAAGGCCGTGAACGAGGACGCAGAGGTGTTCTGCCTTTGCTGCGTCGCCGGTCTCCATGGCGTAAGAGTCACCAGGACAAGTTCCAGTACTCGTAGATAGGGATATTGGGCGCGAACAGGGGATCCTGAGCGGACATTGTGGTAGCCTTGAATAAAGAATCAAATGCCACCCTAAGCCACCTGATGACGCTATACTGATCTCCAAAGTCCGAATCCGACATTAGCGAGATGCGAGCGGGCCGAATTTATGCAAGGGCAATCCGCGCTAACCTAACCCTTGTTGATGCTTGTGATTCGTGAACATCAACGAGGAAAGCATATCGCTGACTACTCAGGCCCGTACTGCTCTGCAGTACCTGGAGAGAAAGCCTTGGACCCGTGATCTGACCGTCCTGCTGTCAACACAGTCGGCGGAGTATTCAGGTAGGTCTCGCTGCAACTCTTCCCGTGTCCTTGCATCTCTGCAAGGTCGATTCGAAGTATGCGCTGACTGACAATCTCTAGTCAGTCACGCACAAGGTACAACTGACGCTTTCCGAGGTGCTCAGCTTCAGCTGGCGTAAGCATCTGGTACAGGTGCTACGATGAAAAGTAGCGACTGAGCAGTCCGCCCACGCCACTCCTTCCGGCAACCTCCTGACTTTGGCCCAGCAATCACAGCCTGGCCAGATCACTGAGAGAACACCAACATGGTCTTCTCTACCACCAATCTCTTCAAGGGCATCGCCTGCCCTGAAGGTGAACGCTGTAAGCTCACCAACTGCATCTACGGTCACGAGCTACGGCCGCAGGCAGCCGAGACATCGACACCAGCAATCGCAGCCAACACAGCGCCCAAAGCCACGCCATCTTCCAGAAATGGCCACACATCGACTCAGCCATCGCATGACCCAAATGGCGAGCCTTCTTCCAAACGCCGCAGAGTGACGTATGAAAGTCTTGCAGAGAAGCCGCTCAGCAGGGCCGAAAAGATCAAAGCCGATCTGGAATCGGCAAGATCTGCCAAAGATGCATCACACACCACGCAGAAACCAGCTCATCTGAAGCCTGTGGGATCTGAGGTAGGTACTAATCACACTCCTGCAAGCCTCTACAAGCCTGTCTCGCCACCGCCGGCCGGTGGACCGAAAGCCGCATCGAAGCAAACAAACCCAATGAACGCCCCTGTGAACATAAAGAGTGATGGTGGCAACCCTCTGTCGAATGAAGCAAAGCCACCGCAGCCAGTGAAGAAGGAGGCATTGAACCCTCGGCTCTTGACCAATGCTCCAGAGTCTCATGCTAAGAGAACTATCTTCCTTCAACACATTCACAAGGAGATGGTCAGGCTGAACAATGAACTCAAATCAAGCACCAAACCAATTCATGACCTCCCTCCAGAGAAGCTGAAGATTCTCGCGCTTAGTGATCAAGAAGTCATCAAGCTAGCTTTGGACGAGGAAGAGAAAGCGGCTCGCGAGCAACCGAAGGTGTACGCGAACGTCATTAAGAATCGTATCGGAGCGTACCGAAAGATGAAGGCTGAAGCGTTTGTTGATGTCGTGAAGGCTTCCTTCCAAAAAGGAGTACCGAAGCCACCGGCGAGCACACCGGGAAGGACAATCTCGACAGGACTGACGCCTGACCAAGAGGTCAAAGTGGCCCAGCATCTGGTTGTCTTCGACCAGAACAAGCTCTCTCCGCATGGCTATATTCCGATCCCACCTTCCGACGCAGACGCCGCAGAAGCCGCCCAGGCTGTCAAGTCGAGTATGAACTACGAAGAATGTGATCGTTGCTCTGCCCGTTTCCGAGTCTTCCCTGACCGTAACGAGGAAGGGAACCTCACGTCAAACGGGCCTTGCAGGCACCATCCAAACAAGAAAGTATTCCCCACCAAGCAAAAGACCGACCACTACACGGGTGGCCATCAGCCATTCTATCCCTGCTGTATGGAGCAGGTCGGCTCGCCAGGATGCACGATATCCGACAATCACGTCTTCAAAGCCGGAAGCCCAGCGCGTCTCGCCGCAGTGCTACCCTTCATCAACACCCAAAACAACCCAGACCCAGCGAAAAGCCCGTCAGACAGAGAGGTAGGCGCAGTGGGATTCGATTGCGAAATGGGCTACACAGTCTATGGCCTCGAGCTCATCCGCATCACCGCCGTCAGCTGGCCAGAAAACGAGCTCCTCCTCGACACACTCGTTCGCCCTCTCGGCACAATCATCGACCTCAACAGCCGCTTCTCGGGCGTCTGGCCTGAACACTTCGCCAATGCGACTCCCTACGCGGACATAAAGCCAGCCTCATACGACCCGCGGAACCAACCCACCGCTCCGCCTCCTCTCCCCATCGTCTCCAGCCCTCAAGAAGCGCGCCAGCTCCTCTGCTCATTCCTCACGCCTCAAACTCCTCTCATCGGCCACGCCATCGAAAATGACCTCAACGCCACTCGCCTCTGCCACCCAAGCATAATCGACACAATTCTTCTGTACCCGCACCCACGCGGCCTCCCAATCCGCTACGGCCTCAAGATGCTCGCGAAGAAGCACCTCGAGCGGGACGTGCAGACTGGCGGCGCACGTGGACACGATTCGCTTGAAGATGCAGTCGCTACAGGCGACCTTGTAAGGTTGAGAATAAGCAGGCAGTGGAGGGAAATGCAGAGTAAAGGCTGGAAGTTTGATGGGAACGGGCAGCTTGTGGCGCCGGAAGGAGTCAGCAGCCTGGGTACTGTTGCTGCCGGCACTGGTTCGGTGGGACCTAGTTTGGAGCAAATGACTAAAGGGGTGATGAGGTCGAGGAAGCGGAAGGGTGGTCTTGACGGGGTAGACGAGGATGGTGGTGATGATCACGATGGAGTGGGATCACCTGATGCATCGGGCGGTGAAGGCCTGAGCGTCGAGTATCTGGAGAGGAAATGAGGTAGTGCAGCTGGGGCATCTGAATATACTGCGAAGGCACGACGGCAACGCCAAAGCCGTCCCGATGCTAGACCACAACCATGCATTCATGGTCTCCGATGCTACAGGACAAGTGCAGAGGTAATCATCTTTGGTAGCAATGTGCGACATGCAAAAACTACTATTCTGCATCTTCACATTCATTGCCATTCTCAATGTCGTGTTCCGCCAAATTGACCATGTAGATGCTTGAGCTACATAAAGAAGTAGGTACCATTGACTTCGACTAAGCTCAAAAGCCTCCCGTCTACCACACCCAAAAAGCGAAAGCCAAAATCGTCTTCACCGCTACATGTACTGTGCTGAAGCTCTGTACTATGCAGATCCTCGTGCCGTCCTCGCTACCGGTGACTGCGACAATAATTAGCCCAAAGAAATGTCTTGATCTTCATACATACAGCAGGTATGCTTGGTTGGTTGAGGGTCCTTCGAAAGTCCGACTCTATCCGGCGTTGTGATGCTCTGCTACAATTTGGCATATCCGAGAGATCACGGGTATATACGCAGCCTTTTTCTGTTCTATTGTTACATCTAACGAAGCCCTGTTGCCGCTGCCCATGGATCCAGTATGCTCAATGGCGAAGAGGTGTGCTCGCATTGGACTTGCTGCACTTTATGATCACGTACCGCCCACTCCCAAAGCTGGCAACAATTCGATCGAACAAGCACGTGTCCGTTCGGCTATGTTAACGAATAGCGCCTCGCAGATCGTACCTTCACCCGCGTGGGGAGAGCTATATTGCAGAGATTGGTATAGGTACAGCGCCCGGCTACGCTGCTGTTAACGGCCAAGACGAAACGGTGGGCTTGACGGTCAGCTGTAATTTGGGCGATTGTAATTCGTGTTGAAATGACGTGCGTTGGATTTAAGTTCTTCAACGGATTTCTCTGGTAATGCAACTATGTTGATTAAGGTATTCATGTGTTTCGAATAGTCCTCAATACTGATCTTGTGTTTTAAGCAAAGACGGGGTTTGACAAGCGCTGCATGCGCGGTAACAGACATGCACAGCATCTTGCCCCGCGCGCGTCGGCGGTACAAGCACATGCTAGGCGGACTAGGGCGGTCAGTGGAGTCGCGAGATGTTGTTTCGCCGTTCCTGCAGCGTCCCCCATGATCTGGAGAACGGCGCGGGTGTGGAGCGAGCTGATGCGGCATGTCGTGCTGCGTGTTTGCCTCACATGCTGCTGCTGACGGCCGGAGAGTCATTCGAAGTGAATTGCAGGACTCGGTCAGGCGGTTCGTGAGTCAGCAGTGCAATTGTCCATGTCTAGTATTGAACATGTGTAAGAGAAAGGCATTCTTCGGGTACGGCGGATGATCAGAGCGTTGCAATAGAAGAGGCTCGACGATTGGCTAGGCTTGCCAGTCTCCACTGCGTGACTAGCGGCAGCTCGAGATGGCCGTTGTCTTGTGCGCGGTAGGTCTAGATCTGCTGCTGCTACCAAGCTGTTAAGAAAGGGAGCAATACTGGCAAGGCACAGGGCGGCAAACAAGGTTGGCAAAACAGAAGCCAAAGCCGCGCACAAGGTTTGCCATTTCTTCACCTCTTTTTCCCAGGCTCGCAGATCTGCATCCTGTCGCCGCCGATCTCTGTCCCTGCGTGGCCTGCCCTCACTACTACCTCGTTACCGACCAGGGTCTTCCTGTCCTCGCTGCCTCCGACACGACGCCCGCGCACCTGCAATAACAGAAGCCTCCAACCACCGACATCCCTTCCCTCGCACTCCGCCGACCTACCTATACACCCCTCCCATCGAGCAGTGTTGCTGGCCAACAACTGCGCAACCGCCATCTCACCCATCGCCTCGTCACCACCCCCGGCGCATTCCTTTCCATTCCACCCCACTCCCACCCTGGTCTGCGGCCCGCCGTCTCTCACAACACCCTCGTCATGCAGCATAAACAACGAGACCAGGCCGACCACGCTCTGGCCCACCGCCCTGTCGACCGAGTATACATGGAGCCTGCCTCGCCGCCCTCGAACGATATGTCCTCCGCCCAACATAGCGCCCTGCCTAAACAACGCCCGGATTCCTCTCGCAGCAACACCGAGCCTTCACCGGCAGCTCTCTTGCAGAGTTATTTCTCGAGTCCGCCGGTTGCTCGACCGACCTCGAGCCATCGCAACCGCTCTCCCTACGCCAGACCTCACGTGCGATCTCGGTCTGGCGGCTCTTCGCTCGCCGCTCCCCCCATGACAAGAGCACACTCCCTCCCGTCGGTGAACTCGGCCAGCCGGGGATTCGATTTGCAATCAGCAAGTCCGCCTTCAAGCGGCTCGCTCTCGCCATCTCCAGCGTATGCCTCACCTGCCAGGGCACGCTCTCCGTTCAAGGCCGGACAAGAAGAAGGCTACGTGCCTCCACCTCGGTCGCCTAGCTGGTACGACAATAGCGCAACATCTGGCGGAGCAATCGAGAGTATCCAAGAAGACAGCGAGCTGGACCTCACACCACGGCAACAACAACCCGCTGCCGCAGCAAGCGCTTCATTCTCACGCTCCGGATCCCTGAGACGTCGTCCCGCGTCGCCTCTACACAGCTTCGCCAACGTACCTACAATCGTCCAGCAACCACCCACCTCATTCCCAGCAAACGTAATCGACCAAAATACTCCTCTCCACATGGCCCCAAGCTCGACATCCTCCAGCCCAAGTCTCGGTCCGCAAAAATACAACGAAGCCTTCCCCTCGGGTCTATCCCTCCACCACTATGCCAGCAACAGCTCTTTCAGCTCCGTCTCCTCCACTCCGTCCTCAGTGCGCTCCCGCTCGCCCTCAATCAGCTCTCTCGACACCATCGAAGACGTCCCAGATCTCGAGTCAGAAGCGGTAGAAGAAGAGTCGCAGCGCTTGAAGCTTATCGCTGAAAGCGACGAGGAAGACGAGGGTCCCAGGCGACGAAGTCTGGATGTTCCTAGAGGCTTCGGCTTTGGGAGGAACGGTGGCTCGGGCAGGGAGAGGAAGCGGTGGAGTATTTGCGGTGGCGAGAGGAGGGCTGATCTTGACCTTGAGACGATCTGGGAGGATTGATTCGAGGGTGTCATTCGGTTGAGTGGTTTTACCTGAGCTGTCAAGAGGTGGCGATCACTGGGAATGGATTTGAAGAATTTTGTCCTCACTGGAGCAGGAAGATGGGGCCTTTTGGCCGCCGTCTTTTCGCGCCGACTTTTTGTTTCTTGCTTTCCTTTTCTCCCTTTTTTTTTTTTTTTTTGGTCTATTTGGCGTCATCCGGGCTGACTGACGATACCCATGCCCCCAATTCCTCCCTGGAACGGTGGAATACGAGGCAAACATGCATGCGCAATCGGTGCGCTTTTTCCACCTGGTTTTGCAAGTCTGATGACTTGGAGTCTTTGTTTTTGGCTTCTGTTTTCTTTTGGTTAAGGCGTTGATGATTAGGTAGGCAAGAAAACAGGAACCTAGTGGCAGAAATGAATACCTCTATGATACACGCAACACGTGGATGTTCCGGAGATAGACTTCTGTCGTGGCATCAATGGTAGATTTGTGCTTTTTCGGTTTGAATCGTTTCTAAGGGCTGTGCAGAATGCTGTTTCTATGTTTTTTTTTTTTTTTTGGCGTCCTTTCTTGCCGGATCAACTACCTTAGGTTACTTTCCCATGATTTCTGCCCTCCAGTCATCCTTGCGAGATTTTCTTGTGTTTACAAGCTCGAGGAAAGGAGCCTAGCTGGTGGACGTTCACCTGGACGTTCACCTTTGCGCATCCTCCCCTGCCGTGGCGTGTGGAAATCTCGGAAGAGAGATGCATCGATCTTGCTTATGCTTTGACCGTAGCTATGCGCGGTCTGGGATGGAGCCGCGTAAGCCAATGGGCCGCTGGACCAAGTATTCTTCGATGGCTTCGGTAGGGCGTAAGGCCAGGTTGAAGCAAATGGGGTGCGTGATCGGTACGGCGGCTGAGGAAAGCTCGCGATGAGAGCCGTATCCGTTGCTGATTTGCAGCCCAGATTCTTGTCGCTTTGGAAGGGTACACGCTGGCGTTTCTGGTCCTTGCTGTGTTTTGCCCTGCGGCAGGGAGGAATTGGGCAATATTGCAAGGGTTTTTTGGTTGGATCTCTTGTGTGTGACGAGAAGAAATCTGAAGTCAGGTTTTCTTTCACCCGATCATGCTCTTCTTCCTGCCTCTCATCCTCACGTCTTCCAACCTCCTCAGCGTGCCTTTCGAGCCCTTGAACGCAGTCCTATACCCTTCCAACACACAGCTCTCAAATAGCCCTTCCTCCTTCGGATGCGTAGAGCCAAAAGCGCGCTCAAGAACGTACAGGTCCACCGCGCGATCCTCCTCCTGCACAGTCTGCACCGCGAGCCCGAAATCAATCAGCACGATCTCGCCTTCAAGCGAGGAGTAGTCAGCCTTCTTGCTGCCCTCCTCTTGATCCTGTTTCCAAGGCCTCAACATCATGTTACTCGTCGTCAAATCCCCATGCACAACGCCCGCAGCATGCAGCCTCCCCACCGCCTCTCCAATCCGTCCCATTAATTTCCTCAACCCCTCCTCGTCACTCACGTCTCTCCCTCTCACCACCTCCTTAACAGTCTTCCCCTCAATCCACTCCGCCGCAACCCAGCCCTCCTCCCAACTCACGCCCAGCACGGCCGGCACACTGACTCCTTCTTTGCGACATTTGAGCAGCACGCGGGCTTCAGCAAGGACGCGTTGGCGAGTGAGGCGCTTATCGAGGGCAGGATGACGCCAGGGTTTTTGCGGACGGATTTTGAGCGCTGCAGGCGTGGTTGGTGTGAGGAAGGTTGTTTTGTAGAGGAGGGCTTCGGCGCCTTGGGTTATGAGGGTGAGAGGTTCGGTAGTGGTGTTGAAGGGTGATGGGAGGCGGGCGTCTGTGGGTTGTTGGGGCGGAGAGGCCATTGTGGCGAGTTTACGACTCTGGCAGTTTGGTGCGTCGGTTCTGTTGTATATGTGAAGTAAGGTAGTCGAGATAGAGTACTGTGTTGATGATGACTCGGGTGGAATTTCTGGCTCTATCGATAGCAGCTTTCGCAACGACCCCACTACTACATCAGACCCCGCATGGCATACCTTATGCCGTCGCTCGGAATCGGAAAAGGGTACATGTATACATGTAATATGAATAACAGTGAGGAATGGCACCAGATCCAGATTTGAGAAAGACTGTCTTTCGCGACAGTTAGAAAAAGTCTTTTCATTTTGACGAACGCTTCAATGTATCGAATCGCTCAAGTAACCCTTTTCCTCCTATCATTCCCATGCGTTGCAACAACAACAACGCCGCAGCTTACGCTCTATGCTTAATCCGTGCCCTTTTTGTGTTGAATGGGTATCGTCATGATTCATGTCATGTTCCTTCTCTGCTGCCAACAAATCAATCAAAACAAGCAGCAAGCAAGAAAGTCCTTCCCTTAATTCGGCTCCTAACCGTCCATGGAGACCTCCTTGACCGCGTTGCGACTGTTCTTCATGACAGCCTTCAGCATCTTCTCCACTGCATCCCAGTCGTCAGTGTCGAGCTTGGTCGGCTCGACGTTGAAGTGCTTGCAGATGTCCATCAGTTGGCCCCAGGAGCGGCGATCGTGAACGAAGGTGAGGGCAGCGCCAGTACGGCCGAAGCGACCAGTACGCCCAATACGGTGCAGGTAGGTCTCGTAGTCCGGTGAACCGTTGGGGAGGTCGGGAACGTCGTAGTTGATCACCATAGTGACGGTCTGAACGTCGATGCCACGAGCGAGAACGTTGGTGGTGATCAGGACCTTGGCCTCGCCGGTGCGGAATTTGTGGAAGACTTCGTCGCGCTGGTGGCCTTCGAGGGCGCCGGAGAGGGCGGCGACTTTGTGGCCGTCTGCTGTCATGCGGCGCTCGATTTCGGTGGCGGTGTCGCGGCGCTTGACGAAGATGATGGACTGGCGAGATGGTTAGCATATGTTACTTCTGGTGAGCTTTCCATCATGAAACTTACCGAAGCAATGGTCATCAGACTGTAAAACTTGAGCAACGCGGCATACTTCGCCTCATCGTCGTTACAGTCAAGGTACATCTGCTTGATGCCTTTAACGGTGAGCTTCTCAACTTCAAGGGTGATCTGATTGGAGTTGGGTGCGAAGATGTTGGCGAAGTCGAGGACCTCAGGCGGGAAGGTGGCGGAGAAGAGGACGACCTGAACGGTCTTGGGGAGCTGCTGCTTGACACGCTTGCATTGATCGCCCATGCCCTGGAGGTCGAGCATGTTGTCGGCCTCGTCGAGGGTGAGGACCTTGACGTTGCGCACGTCCAGCTGGCGTCTCTTGATCATATCGAAGACGGTGCCGGGGGTGCCAACGATAATTTGACCGGTGATCTGTTGACCTCTGGCTTCCGGTTTGGGAATGGCCTCGCCAATCTTGAGACCCTTGTCCTCAAGGAAGATACCGAGCATTTGGCAGTTGCTAGCGATCTGTCTGGCGAGCTCGCGGGTCGGAGCAAGAACCAGACATTGCGGATTCTGGTTACTCAGGTCGACGCGAGAGAGCATGTTGAGGGTGAACGCCGCAGTTTTGCCGGTTCCGGATTGCGACTGGCCGATGAGGTTTTGGGGCGGATTCTTCATGAGAAGAGGAAGAGCACGCTCCTGGATCTTTGACGGCTTGTGGAAGCCATTGACGGAGAGGGCGCGGAGCAGCTCGGGGTCAAGCTGTAGGGCGGAGAAATCTTTGACTGAATACAGAGGGTTGTCGGGGTTCTCTTGGAGATCCGCGAGCTTCACGTTGACGTCGAACTCAGGTTCGTCAAGACCAGATCCGTTCAAGAAGGCGTTTGCGCCGTCAGTCTCGGGTTTGACGTCTTCTTCCTTTTCGGTGGGTGCTTCCTTCTTCTCCTCGGCGGGTGCGGGAGGTGGTGTGTCATCGTCGTCGTCAGCCCAGGACTTTCCCTTAGGGAATGTGAGTCTCTCTTCGAAAGACTTCGCAATGCCAGCGTCAGCCGACGGCGAGGTTTTTTCTTCGGTCGACATTGTTGGTAGCGATGATTGTTGTATGCAAGTGAGGGTGAAGCCGCAGTGGCGCGCGATATTGATTGATCAAGGGACTGAAGTCGTACGATTGGTGGAAGGTATACCGACGAAAATCTGGGGAAGGAGCTGAGCTGAGCGTCTATTACATAAGCTCTTCCGGGGGTTCAGTCTGCAGAACCTAAAGTGAATGGTTCAAAGTGAAATGAACGGCATATCACTTCTTTAGTGAAGGCTGGATTGAATGCAACTACCTTCAGAATTTCATTGAAATGGCCCGAGCATGTCACCGTTCAACTACGACGTTCACAATTGTATGAGGATCATACATGAAGGTATCTGACACGCAGTGAATGTGTGGAGAGATTCCTCAGTGCGGCGCATGCCACTGAAAACTTCTCATACAGCAGCTGCTCCGATCGATCATGATCCATTGCTTAAAAAACCCTATCGCCGAACATGGAGGAATGCATTGTGAATGGGAATGCCTAAAGGTCCCAACCTTTGCCTGTGACGTATATGTCGACCTGCAAGTTCCGTAGGATTTGATTAGACTAGGAGAATACCTCCTAGTTCCCAGCATTGAGGACTGGATCACTACATACGTGCTTGTTACAAACACTTTCGATGAGAATCCCAAAGGTCATTTGAAGAGATGCAAAGCTTTGATATTTCATTCCTGCATACGGCAAGGGGAATCCTGGAACTAACAATTTTTTGGGAACGAAACGCCTGAACGCAGAAGAAAGTACGAGTCAAGACTGATTTGGCAGGCCATCATCAACGTCTCTTAACCCTACCACCTCTGTTCCCGCTGCCACGGCCTCGAGGCTTGTTGATACCGCTCGATCCACCACCTCTTCCATGTACCTTCTCCATACCCAAACCTCTGCGGCCCCGGTCTGCACCACCACCACCTCGGCCACGACCGCGGTCTGCTCCTCCGCGACCACCTCGTTGTGGTGGGCCGCGGTCGCTCCTTGCCGCCTTTTGCCTCGCTGCGAGAGCGTTTTGCACCTCGCCGGCGTCGACTTCCATTGCATCGTCGTCATCGTCGTTGCCGCCCTTTTGCTTGAACTTCAGCTTACCTTTCTGGCCTCTGAAGCCGGCATCCTTGCCCTTGAGCGCTTCAATGTAAGCGTTGATGCCGCCCTCGAGAGAACCGTCGCCGGGCTCTTGGCCGTTGATCATGCCTGAGTCGTCGAAGTCCATCACGTCGTCATCCGAGTCCTTGTCGTTGAACACCAGCTTGCCGTCCAGGTCAGTCTTGGCCTTCTTCTTTGTCTCGGGCACAGCGCGCTTGGCTGTGGGTTTGGTCGATGAGACGTGTGCAAGAGCGCGTTTGTCGAGCAAGTCGAGAGGCTCATCGTCATCTTCCACGATGTATTGCTTGCCGCCGTTTGCCTTCTGACCCTTGGATGCGGAGCGGCCGAGTACGTCGTCGTCTGAGACGTCGGATCCGGCATCTGAGCCTGAGTCGGAGCCATACACTGCATCGTCGTATTCGCTCTCGAACTTGCTCTTGGGCTTCTCCTGTTTATTCTGCTCCTCGTCGTCTTCGCCGGCGTCCTTTCTCTTCTTGCGACGCTCACGGGTCTTTCGGATGTTTGCGATGAGCTTGCGGTCCGACTCTGGGCAGTACCGTTCGATGAGGTCGGCACCAAAGCGGCGGATCATGCGCTCAAAGATGTGCTTCACCTTGGCCTTGAAGTGTTGCTTGTGCTCGTGGCTCCAGACGACCAGGTTGGGTACCAGAGTTTCCAGGCGCGGGAGCATAAGCTCCGAAGGTAGAGAGATCACGCAAACCTTAACGAAACCGAGGACAGAGCGCACAATTTCACGGTTGTTAGATGTGAGGAAAAGGTCCATTGTCTGAACGAGATCAGCCACAACTGCTGGCTGCAGCTGTGAGCGGAACTCGTACAACAGTCTGGTAAGTGCGGTGATGGTCGCAGAAATCATGTTTGGTGTAGAACCGGCAAGACCAGCCGAAACCATGGTGAAGTATTCCTCCAAGCTAGCTTCTGCTGAAGGTGCATCGGCAGGCATGTGAGGAACCTTTGAGTTCACGATCGTGCCACCTTCCTTCAACTTCTCACCGATAAGAACGAGCAGATCGAATGCTTGGGTTCTGGCCTTCTCGTTGACTTCTTTGGCGCTGATGACAACCTCTGAAAGAATTGACGGGATGAAGTGGAGGTCGGCTTTGGGCAAGAAGGGCAGAATCTGGGCGATAGATGCCAATCTGTCGCGCTTGGAGGGCGCCGAAGCCTGCTCAGCTGAGCCCAAAAGGAGTTGCTGCAAGTCAGTGTTGCGCTCCTTGAGGGCCTGCTGTCCAGACTCGGATTCGGCAAGACGCGGGATGAGCTTGTAAGCCTTCTTTTGGAGCTGTGGGTCATCTTGCTTGTTGACAATGTTGGCGGCCATGGTGAAGAGGCCAGCGAAGCTCTCGCGGGGAAGGTAAATTGACATAGTGATGACAAGGTCCATGAGTGTATGGGAGACAGGAGGCATCTTGTCCTTTGCGTCTTTACTGCCACGCTGGTGCTTCTGCTTGTCAGCCTGAGTCTGAGCCTCCTGCTCGGCAAGCGAAGACTCCAACATGGTAGCAACGCGGGTAAAGGTCTCCATGAGTTCTGCTGCGGGTGTGACGCTGAGGAAGGCGTTAATGCACTGCAAAAGGTTGCCGCGATTTTGAGGCAGAGTTTGGCTGTAGACGTTGAACAAGACCGCAAGCATGTTGCCTGCAAGACCGGCGAGATGGTCAAGGTTACTTTGCGCATCAGCCTTGGTGAGTCTCCCTTGTTCGATCAGGTTTTCATCTTGCTCGAGCTCGGCAATGATGCGGTTTGTATCAACCAGATTTTGCAATGCTTTGCAGATGTCTGTGCGGAGCTGAGGCTGCTGGTAGAGGAGGTTACTGAGCAACTCGGCGAAGCTCTGATCGAATGCCTCCTTCAAGTCGATAGGAAGTTCGCAGTATCCTGGCAAACATCCCCAGACCTGGCTGACGACCGTCTCGAAGATCTTGATATCCATAGTCTTTTCGGCGGAGCCGTGATTGAGTACACGCTGGAACATAGCCTCGCTCAAGGGTACAAGTTCCGAACGGAAGTGAGCGAGATCTGTGTTGCTGACAGAGTCACGGATGATTGGCAAAAGCCATGCACGACCAGGCTGGCCAGCAATGGGCTTTACCAAGTTGAGAGGCAACAGAGCAAGAACATTCTCCGGACCCATAGCCCGGATTGCGGCAGAAAGGACAGCATCGGCCTCCTTCTTTCCAGCAAAGGATTCGTTGCTACGCAGATCACCAACAGACTTGATAATGTTCTTCATCAGAGGGTGCGAGCGCCAGCGCAGAACCTCAAATGCGGAAGTGAGAACGTTGAAGACCTCCATCCAGGCGGTCTGGTACTTAACGGAGAGCAACTCTTGCAAAGTCTTTGCCAGCTTCTCCAAGACCTTCTCGTCCATCATGGAAGGCTCAAGGATGATCTGATCCGGAATACAGGTGTTGAGCAAAGAGATCAGGCACTCAGAGGCAGAAATGCGAATGTTGTGGGATGATGAAGAAAGGAATCCAGAGATCTTGGTGAAGAGGTCGGGCAGTTTTTGGAAAGTCTCCTCTGGCTCGACCTGAGAGGAAACGTCGTATCCTCTGCTCAAGACTGCAATCCAGGGTGGCAGAAGCTGTGTGTCGTTTTGGGATGGCTGGAGTTCCTTGATCGCATCCAACAGGCGAGGAAGCTTGGCGGATGACACCTCGTCGGCCAGACCAGCAAAGATGAGCTCGAAGACCTCGAACGCAGACATGGTGAGGAATTCGTTGCTTCCCTTGGAGATGTTGAGGAGGACCTCGCAGAGTGTGTCGATCTTCTTGCTTGGCCACCCATTCTGCGCGGTAGCCACAGTCTTGACCAGTTGTAACGCGTGCATAAGTCCGGGCTCAGTCTGTTGTTCTCCCTTCCTCTGTTTCTTCTTCTTTTCGTTCGCTTCCTCAGCTTGCGAGTGCAGGCTTCGCAGTGCAACCTCCGCACACATGTCGGCTGCCGGGTGGTCGAGAGACGGGCTCGGCGGCGGCTGCTTGAGAACATTGAGAAGGACCTCTTGCGCTCCCTTCCTAACTTTCGGCCTGTGGTCCATAGCCAGAGCAAGCAGGGCTCCAACGGCACCACGCGGGCTGCTGGGCGATTGTGGTTGAGCCCATGCTTGCGAATCTTGGGCAATCAGAAGCGACTCCAGACATCCAATACTTGCGCGCAGGAGCGGCGCCTCTGCTGCTTCGTGTGTAATCGCAGGCGCAAGGCTGGCCAGAATCTGAGGGAACTTGGATCGTAGAAGCGGTGCCGGAACATGGCTGGTGACCAGATCCAGAAGGTATACGACAGCGTGGGCGACCTCCTTGTTGACAATGCCCTTCTCGGCGGAAATGTACTGCGGGAGGAGGCTCAAGAGGGCGGCGAAGTAGGATGTCGGTGTGGGCTCGCTTTTCTGGGTGCGTAGGGTGTCTTCGATCGCATTGAGGACGACGGCGGTCTGCTGCACGCTCTGCAGCTTGGGCGACGAGCGGATCTTGTCCAGTCTCTCGTCGAGAGACATCTTGCCGTCGGAGGCCATACTGAACGGGTGCTGCAGTATTTCCTTGCTGAGTCGCTGTCGCCTCGGCTGCTCTTCACTTTTTTCTTGAAAGTCGAGGCGATAAGAGCGGAACTGATACCGCTTGGCCGACCGCCGACCTGATTAAGGTAGCAGTCACGTGAGCCAGCGTCGGCGGTCGTGCCTGCCTGCCCGCAGCAAGCTCTTTCCTGCCGAGCTTGCCCTGCGTCGCCTCTTGACACGACACTCACTCTCACGGCGGCCGAGAAGCTTCTGCCCCAGCCGACGATGCCTGCACGTATCATTTACACCTATGAAGTGACCTGACAAGGCAAGCCTATTATTTGACACCTAAGCACGCCCTTTCTCTTACCTAGCAGCATCGCCCACCATGGCCGCCTACACCACCGGCGCCAGCTGGTCGTTTCCCGACGACCTGCCCGGCGGCTTCAAGCCAGAGGAGCACGACTCTCCCATGGAGCCTCAGGAGGAATTTCCCGAGCAGGACGCCCACCATCACAAGACAGAACCATCTTCGCCGCCTCCCACAGAAGACGAGTCTCACCGCAGCCGCCCGCATTACCCTTCTAGGACCTGCCGCATCTGCCTTGAAGTCGTCGAGCCGACCTTCCATTATGACACCTCCAATCTACCTTCAGCTCTCAAGGCCGAGCCGCGCGTGACTTACGAGTCTGAGGATGGCGGCCGCATGCTGCGCCCATGCAAGTGCAAAGGCAGCCAGAAATACGTGCATGAAGAGTGCCTCGGAGCCTGGCGCATGGCAGATCCGCTGCAGAAGAGGAATTACTACGAGTGTCCCACGTGCCGGTACCGCTATCAGCTGCAGCGGTTGACGTGGAGTAGCTGGATTAGCAGCACGTCAGCGCAGATTGGTCTCACCGTCGCCATATTCATCACCGCCATGTTCGTCCTCGGGTTCGTTGCCGATCCCATCATAAACATGTACCTGGACCCAGTCTCCACCGTGGCATACGGTGGCGGTCCGACGGGTAGTCTCCTTTTCGAGGACGAAGACCCTGGCTGGGCAGAGCACTTCTTCAAAGGTCTCGCATCGCTCGGCCTGCTAGGCTTCGCAAAGTTCATCTTTGGTCTGGGTCCATGGTACTGGTTTAACAACAGGTCTGCTATGGTTGGCCGGAGTAGCGTCGGTGGCAATGGACGCAATAGGATGCGTGAGCTCTCCTGGATCGCCGTCGCCATCGGTGTCGCGACATTCCTGTACGCCATCTGGAAAGGCGTGCGCGCATGGTCACGTCGTACCCTGGAAAAAGCAGGCGAGCGAGTGATGGACGTGCCTGGCAGCAGAGACGATGACGATGACGAGTAACACCCTCCAGCTGACATTTACACGAAGTGACGATAGCATCAGATGGAAACGCATCCAAACCATTGCGCCTCTCCCATCTCCTTTTCCATCTCTCAGAATCTCCGAATAAACACCGCAAACCACTTAAGTTGCCACGCCCATACTCCCCCATGGCGCGCCAATGTGTCAAGTTGCGAAGATCAAACCCCCCGCCCATGCTGAAGGTTGCAAAACCTTTTCGGTCTTTCGAACTCCAAGCCAGAGCTTGGCGTCTTGTCTCGCTCACGGCTGCTACGGAGCAGCATGGGCATCTCGGCCGAAATATCGTCATGCAACATACACTTCCTCGCCCACCTTGGTCTTTTCCTTTTGGGAAAAGGCGGCAGCTTCGTTTGGAGTACTCTTTGTATGAGAGGCTGTTTATGTGAGGGCCCGCTTCGCGGAATGGGCATGTTGGAGGTATGCGGGATTCGGTACATACTTGTCTGTGATGTATCAACGTGGATTGCAAATGAAATGGAATGAACTATTCTTCAAATACCAACGAGTCTTTCTTAGCCTTCATCGGTTTCTCTCAATTCATCTTCAACCCCGAAGGTCACACGATTGTCGATAACTCCTTCCCCTCGCTTCTTATCGTGGAGCTGGGAATCGAAGACGAGTTCTGCAAGTGGACATGATTCACAGTCGACCGTTCGGTCTCTATTTGTCACGCGAAGATACACCCGCTACTCTCTACTTGCGATGCGAGAAACACAAGGCGAGCTCGTTGTCCAAGCCTTGGGGCTCTCAGTCCGACTCGGTGGTAGAAGGAGGTCGCAACAGTCATGAGAAGAAGAAGACAGATTCAGACCAGCGTGCGTAGTGTGATTGTTTTGATAAAGTGTTTGTTCAATTATATTTCTTCTACGGAAGTTTGCTTTCTGTAACTACTAACAACACCAAGAAGGTGTGTGCTCCCCCCCAACAATCCAAAAATTCCAACAAAAGCCTGCCCAAGGAAATGTAATAGTAAGTGTCTTTCGAAAGCAAAAGACTCCCCTAAAAACGCCATCTGTCCCAAGATATATGCTATGCATCGCTTCGCTTTGCGCTTTGTAAACAACAACAACAACAACCAAACATGTCCAAGTTCTCTCATGGTGCGCATTTATTTTTTCTCTCGTCCTTTCTCTTCCCCCCACTTTTCCAAACTCTTGCAAATGCCAGGAGGGTATCTGTGTTGTAATCGAACCAAGAAGTACAAATTAGGTTTCAAGTATAGACAATGCAAGAACAAAAGAAAAACGGGTCGAGGCAGAGGCAGTTATCGGGTCCGACTGACTATGAGCCAGCATCGATCTGGTCGACGACGTTGTGGTTGCTGTACCAGTCCCAGTCAACACATGTCTCGGGCATGACGTTGGGGATCTCGGGAATGTCGTCGGGGCGCGACATGACGTTCATGGCGAGGCCGCCGGACAAGTGCCAGGCGACGTGACAGTGGAAAGGCCAGACGCCGGGGTTGTCTGCTTCGAACTGCAGGGCGGCGAAGCCGGAGGAGCGGATGGTTTGGATGTCGCGGCGGGTGGGGTTCTGTTGGTTGCGGATGCTGCCGTCCCAGGTTCCCATGCCTTCGTCGAGGACGTACATGTTGTGGCCGTGGAGATGGAAGGGGTGGGCGAAGGGGGTTTTGTTGGTGACGTTTAGGACGACGGTGTTATTTTTGTCGAAGTTGTGGACGGCCCACTGGGGCTGGAGGGGGTAGGAGACGTTGCCCTCGGCGGCTTTGAAAAGGATGGGCTCGTTGAAGTTGGCGCGGAAGGTCTGGTTGTTGATCTGCCATTCGTAGTTGCCGGTGGCGTTCATTACCAGGGAGAGCTCGAGATCCTGAACGAATGGGTTCGGGGAGGGTGTGATCGAGTACTCGGGAATGGTGTCTTCGAGAGGATCGTTGGCACACTCGGTCTCGTTGTACGCTGCCTGAGTCGTAGGGGACTGGGACGTATCGGCGTCATCGTAGTAAATTGCTGCCAGAGCGAGAGGTGCGTTCGAACCTCCGCAGGCTTCACCACCGGGTGCAGATGTACGCATCCAGTAAGATGATCCGGCGTCGCCGTCAGCCTTAACGAGCACATCGGTACGCTGGCCAACACCAAGAGTGATGACGTTCGCCTCTTTAGGCTCAACGGGAACGAAGTCGACAGCGATGATGGTCATCTTGTGGCCGTCAATCTGGTACTTCATGATACCGTCGGCACCAATGTTGGAGAGGCGCAAGCGGTGAGTCTTGCCCTTCTCGAACTTGAATTTGGACAGAGGAGCATCGTCGACGCAAGTCCAGGTGATGTTGCTCTCAAGGTTGCTGGCGAGCCACTGGGAGCTATTGTCGTATGTGCGCTGGGTGCAGTCGTGCTGGCCTCTACCGTTAATGAGGATGTTGTCACTAACGGGAGGAATGACAGAAAGGTCGGTGCCAACAGCATCTGCGACAATGGAGAAGTAAGGGACGTGGAACCAGTCAGAAAGCATGACAGGGCCGATGTCGATGTCGTAGTCCATTTGAGTCGGGCCGTAGACCTGGATGGGACCGACAATTCCGCCAGTGTATTGGGCGGAGTAGTGAGCATGGTACCAGGATGTACCAAAAAGCTCGGCCTGGAACTTGTAGGTGAAAGAGTGGTAGGGAGCGATGGGGCACTGGCCGACAGCAGGCACACCGTCGTACCATTGAGTATCTCTCTGGAGAAGACCGTGCCAATGCACCGCGGTACCTTCGAACGGATGGCCAATGTTGTTGTTGACAGTAACCTCAACCATGTCACCCCAGTTGGCTTCGATCAGAGGGCCAGGGAACTGTCCGTTGATGAGAATGACGTCGCGAAGAACACCGTCGGTCGAGATCTGATCGCGGGTAATGTTGAACTCGTAGTAACGAGTATCGCCAGTAATGGGAACGTCGCTGCGAACGGTAGCATCCGAGTTCTTGGTGGTCTTATCGCCCCACGGAGCCTTTGTGTACTCCTCGCCGTCTTCAGCATCGAGCCACTTCGGGAATGTAGGCTGGCAAAGGGTACCCCAGGTAGAGTTACCAACTTGCTCGGCGTTGGTGAGGGGAGCTGTTGGCAGCTCGCAGTCGGCTGACCATGATTTCGTGGGAAAAGGCTTGTGTGGCGGCTTCGAGGATTTGGTAGGCTTGGTGGGCTTTTCGAAAGGCGCTTGGGTGGTCTCATCCGACCAGTCTTCCGGGTCCGCAGCCACCCAAGTGATTGCTGCTGGGCAGGCTGTTTCGGCTGCTGGGCAGGAAGTGACCGTCACATCGACGGTGGTGTATATTGTGTTCGTCATCGCTTCGTAGACGACTGTGACCGAAGGTGCTTCCATAGCTGCACCACGCTCTTCGGGAGATTCTTGTGACACTTGCTTTGCCACGGCGTGCTGTGTCGGGACCCAGGCAGGTGGTGCAGAAGGGTAACCGTGGGGAGCCTTCTGTGTGAATTGTTGTGGTGTTGGAGGCAGTGACTTGATGGCTGCTGGTACTTCCGTGGTAGGTGGTTGCCATTGACCGAATGTCCTCCAGTCGATAGTGTTTGCATTCTGCCAGTCAGGCATCTCCTGAGCGGCGACACCGACCGCAAGAGCGGTTAATGACCAAGCGCCGCGCATAGCGAAGCCAGGAGTGATATTCTCCTGTAGTGCGTCTGAGGTACTGTGTATGAGAAGAACAAGAACCCTATACAACGAGTGGGAGAGGATGTCACAAAGGACGGGTTAGCAAGACAGAGCGGCGAGATGGTAGGCGAGTGGTGTGTAAGGATTGAGAGCTGAAGGTTGCTGACCGAGTGTTATAACAGCACCCAGGACAACCGGCAGCGATCACGGTACCAGCCATCGTGAACCGTATTTCAGATCCCATCCACTGCCATGAGGCATTGCCCAGAGACACAAGACACCATAGCTACCGGGAAGCGCCCAGGCCGCAAGGCTGACCAAGAGATTCCAGCCATGCGGTATTGACGTTGCTCTGAGACAAGGCTGGTGGCCGAGTATGGCGTAAAGTCAGAAGTATGAGAGAAATCGCAGGGTAACAAGCTGCACGCAACAACCACGCACGGTTGCTGGGTTCGGATTCGACTGCCACCTGTTTTGGCATGGTGGGAAGCTTGTTTCACTTCCCATCGTCTTTGCTATCGTCTTCGAGAGAGCCTTGACAGACGTATGTGGGAAGCGTCGAGCTGTTCAATAGCACAGATCATCGAAACTCGACGCAGAAATGCATGCGCGTGTGCTGTATCATGCAGTACGATTGCATGCGCGCGTGAAGTGCTGCAAGCCACAGCTGCTGCCAGATGTGATGTTGACGACGGAGACGGGAGCGGGAGGGCGGGTAGAAAGCTTGTCTTCGCTATCGAGTGGCTATCTCAAGCCTCTCCAGTTTCACAGCAACCACAAACGTTGTTGTCTCACACCAAGAGCCCGCTCTTTGCAGCCATCACCGCTGCGGAATCGTCATGGAAACTTCAGTAGCCCACGCTTGGTGAGGCAGTGCTTGATGAGATGCCATACTCCGCGGACTGGGCAATCTCTTGACCAACGATTCAATGCTCGAAGGCCGATCAGCCATTGCAATGCATTGTCATCCATGCAATCAATCTACAGCACGTCAAATCGCTGTGCCGCATGGAGACTCAACGTCACATCCGCTGCAATTTCATCTCGACGTTCGGATAAAAGACCCTATAAGCCACTTCCGCGCCGTGACGACGGGCAACGGCGGTCGTTATGCAGCCTGCAGGCACGTGTAGGCTTATCTTCTCGATTATCGTGAGCCTGGGTTCGCGGACGCAACGTGCCGCAATCCCAAATCGTCCCTATCGCGATCCTTGCACTAGCCATCCGGTTTCACAAGAAACACATAAGCGTCTACAAATCCCGCCATCTCCGTAGACGGAGATGTCGACTTTGCCTATGAGGCTGGGACCTACGCGCAAAGGCCTCCGCAATCTCAATCGAACAGACGTATGCAGCCTCGTCACAATTCCTCCATGACAACATCCTACCAATCTTACGCAGCTCGTGTCTTGGTCGAGTGTGACAGATCTCCGGCGTCGAGGCTCTTCATCTTCCAGGAAGGTGAAAGTGCAACGGCAAGTCCTGCAGAATGACAATGCGGCTGGGCAACCCTCAGCAGGTGAAGACGTCGGGTAAAATTCGCAAGTTCGAATACAAAAGGGTATCTCTACGTTCGTCCGTTTTCCAGCCATCTCTTTCGCTCCTTAATATCCAAAAGGGCTCATTAGTACATAACGCCTTGTTCGCCATCGCTTCGTACGCCTTGATGAATGCTTATATTATCCTGTATGTACAGGTCGCTTGCTTCGATCGATGCATCATTCATACAAATGATCCGGCTTTGGGCCCCGTGCCTCCATCGGTGTAATGAGAGCTGACAGGCGTGCTGCTGAATTGCAAGTCAGGACTCGAACCTCGACGGCTCGTCTGCCGGTTGCCAAAGTCGCTCAGCACGGCTTGCTCAGGCAGATCCGGAACTGGAGGAACTTCGGTTTTCTTCCGCGATCCGTCAGCATAGAACAATGCCGGATGCGTAATTGGTGTTGCATCTTTCGCATGGGCAGTCGAGAAGACGTCGCCTCGAAGCATCTCCTCGGCCGTCATATTGTCCGCCCAGGATTCGCCATCGCCCATTCCGCCCAGCTCAAGGTTGGCCTCGCTTTGATCCGAGTCTTTTCTTGCCTGGGCGATCTCATGAGTTGCCCTTGTGCTCTTTCGGCGCATGGACGATATTCGCGTTGCTTCGTGTGGTGTGCTACCGTATCGACCGGCTGTCGAGCTTCGAATTCGGAAAAGCTTTCGGTAAAATAGCCAGACAAATGGCAGGTTCGCGACAATGAGAGCCGTGGAGCTTTCTCGCACGTACCAGTACACCCACTCGTCGCTAAAGGGCTCGGAGAACGAGTAAACTTTGTTGAGGATAGCAGCGATGATGACAAAAACACCGAGGCTGAAGATACCAACTAGAGGGATCTTTTTCGATAGCGGTAATGTTATCCGTAAGAACATTGGTAATCCTACGGCGAGCATGGCCACGTCCGATGTCAGGTTGAAGACGGCATTGGTGATAAGGTGGTTCGTCGCCGCGTCGCATTGAACGTTAGGTGTCGGTACAGCCCTGTTGAAGCGGTCAGTATTGCTTAATCCGCGGCAGTGGTACAAATTGCAACCTACCAGTAGTGATTGAAGGGTCGACACCATACGCCAAGATATAGGATCTCCATGACGACAAATGTGACCCCGACGTATCCCAACAGAGCCTTGATCGCAATATTCTCTCTTCTCAAACTTGTCAGGCGCAAGTACATGATCAACAGGCACGTCTTCGCGCCCCATACTGTCACGATCTGACAATTCTCCACCACTAAGATGAGCTTGCTGCCTAGAGTGCGCTCTTCGATATCCTGCTCCGTCATATGCGCAATGTCGTACCCGGGCGGTAGAAGGTTCGAGGATGTATGCTCGACGACGTTGATCGTTACTGTGAGGGTTGTGTAGAAACATAGGGCGATCATCATGAGGTAATCGTCGGCCTGGAATCTGCGGAAGGAGCCGAGGGCCATGCGTCGCGAAATGCTGCATTGGAAATGTTGTCAGTTTTGTGCTTTGGAGATTGCGTTGGGGCATTGCCTCGTGCTGCGATGGAATGAAACGGGCTTTCGTGCGCTGGGCTAGGCTGGGGTTTGTGCGTATGGGCATGGGAGAGTCGTACAATCGGCTGATGGCGATCAACAAGACCACGCTGTACCAGATCCATGATTCTATCTTGAAGGCCACCATGGCTTGGTGTCCCCTCATCGGGGGTTGGCGCGTTTGGGTTTGGAAGCTGTCTGCTGTGGGTGGGTGGTCGCTTGGGCTGTTGTTCACGGGTATTCCTGAGGACTGGCTGCGTCTTGGGTCTCTGCGTCGTCTCTGGCGCTATCAGCACCTCGTGGCATATTTCCAGGAAGCCGTTTCGCTTGTCCAGGTCGCGAGGAAGGTCGCTCAGCAGGTGGCGCAAATGCGCTGAAGAAACATCTAGTGACGCGGGATTGATTTGCAATTGGGTATATGGGGAGAAGAGGGAACGGAGATACTCGACTTGAGGGCGAGAGCGGTCTTACTACTACCATACCGGCCCGGCGCACTTGGCCAATGTGCGTGAATCAACTTGGTTCGATAGGGCTAGGCTGGAGCCAAACTCACCGTCGAAAGATCCACTCCATCCCGCGGCCTTCAGCTCCGCCAAGTGCGCCCGACATCCGAGGAAGAAAGGACCGGAAGGATTGCCATCCTCGCATTCGTGCGCCTCGCGAAGTGGCTGCCAGCGATGAGCTGAGGTCGCTGGCTTGCTTGCAGGTTACACAGACACAGACAACGAATCTCGACCGTTTGTGGCAGCTGGACTCGCTGTTTCATTTGGTGAGGAGCGTGTGGAGGTGCCGAGTCCGAGGGTCCCTTGGTCGTTCAACGCCCGTGCTGATAGCGGCGTTCTCATGACTGCTGGCGTGCTGGCGTCTGAGTTGTCATGATTCCTGATTTACATTTCCTGCCTTCAGACAAGATACTTTGTGCTTGTGGGAAGCATCTTGCTTCGCTAAACTAAGAAGTTATCAGGTACAACCACCGACGCAAGCTGCACCTTCTCAGCAGGCCGCCAATGGGCTCATAAAAAGACATCTCGGATTATGAACGATTAGGAGATAAGACTGAAGAGCACAGCATCAGCTTCACTAATGCACCCCGCTGCGGCTGAGCGATGGAAGAAATCCCCTGGCTACCTCCTAGCAGGCCGCAACTAGCCCATCAACTAAGGCAACAAGCCAAGGTTGCGGCATAGACGGTCATACATACACTTGTCCCTTCCGTACAGAAACAATCTGTCCATGACAATTGCCGGATGCGGAATCGAGCCCTAGAAACGATATGCCCCTGTGACGATCTTTGGGCCATCTTCCTGTCGGCTGCGTGCTTGTTCATCGCAAGCGCGCTCCGTCAAAGACTGTCCGCCGCCAGCTCACCAAGCAATGAGGCTTCGCCACCCATCAGCGCCCTAATTCAGCCCGTGGTATCGAACCAGTCTAGACCTTGGAAGCCGCATGTGGGATATCAATCTCAGGCCACAAGTCCTAAAGCAACTACTACATCACCTCCCGGATCCCTTGGCGACATGCTACCTGCCTCAGATCAACGAAGCACCTTTTCTGTCTTTTCAGATCCACCCTGCCTCCCGCATTCGTCCAACCTCTTCGGCTCTCTTCTTTCGGGTGCTGTCGCTGAAATCATCTACCATGCTGCAATACGTGTACCAGCATTCATCAGGCGACGATTGGCTGTCAATCACTTTCTCTTCGCCCTCCTCCGTGAAATCTTCCCAGTCCATATTGGACACGTCCAGATTGCACCACGTGATGAATACGTCGTCCCAGGGTACACGCATCTTCTTGAACTTGTCCTCATACACGCACTTTCTTGTTTCCCCGTCGTAGGAGAACGCTCGCTGGGCGATTACGCACTCCCGAGCTTCCAGTCCTGCCGAGTCGAGCAGAACGAACAGGCTCGCGACCATGCTGGGATTGGAGTTCAAACATTCCGCTGAGTGTTCGATGTCAAGGCAAAAGCCTTCGACGTCCTCAATCGTCGCGCCAGCCCAAGCGTTGTCCAATCTGCTGTCGAGTTGTGGCGAAGTAGCACATCTTTCCGTGGAAGGGATGTCAACATCGTAGGCGTTCTTGGTCGTGACAAGCCTGAACATGCCATCTTCGCCATCGCCGCATGGCCAGTCGCGTAGGAGCAGTAGTAAAAGGTTGATGGATTTGTAGTCTGCCTCTGGGGCGGTGACGAAGAGCAGGTCGGCAGACATGGTGCTTGCTCTTTTTGTCTTGTTGCTCTAGGACATGTCAAAGTCTTACTGTTGCGGCGGTGAACTTCTTTATACCTGACTGAGAAGTTGGAAGATGGGCACAGGTGATCAGAAAGCTTGGGCGGGACCACCTAGTGTTGCCTATCTGCCGCCTACCATTCAGCTGCTGAGGTATGCACCTCAGCCCGGACGAAACGCTCACCGGAGCTTAGCTTGTTGTGCTGCAACCGTTCCTCGTCCTGCTGTCAGCGCTTTCTATCTCTAGCAAGAATCTGGACATAGGGCCATCCGGCTCCCGCGAAAGACATGCATGATGCCTCATCTGCTAGCTTTACGGCACACGGAACGGTAATAATTTACTTGGCACCCAACCCAATGGGATTTCTGTTGAAAGGCGTGGGGTTATATTCATGAATTCGCCTTTCTCTCTGCAATCTGACCTTCCGTGTATGTAGCTTAATATCATTCGCAAACGCTGGTCTGCATCATAGTCTAGACTGCACCCCTCACCCTAACCGCTTTCAACCACTGCATGCAATCGAGACAAGACCAAAGAAGGCCGCGAGGACTGGATTGAAAGCCAGGGCGCCAGCAGCCTCGATAGCCTTCTTAGCCTCACCACAACCTCCCTCGGACGGAATCTTGGAAATGCGCACTGTCATGAACTTTCCGCTGTTATCTCCGCCAAATATGTTAGCGTTCAGGAAGTCCACTCCTTTGGTAGTCTTGTCATTCTTCTGTTGTTGTCTCAGCGGTACTCCATTCAGTCCGCCGGGAACATCGACGACCTCGGTAGACTCCTCAACAGTTTGCGCCCTGAAGAAGGCTTCCTTGAGTAGTTCGACGAAGTTGTCCCTTGCGTCCTCGTCTGGGAACTGGCCAAGTACGGTAAGTCGGTATCCATCTGCCTCTACAGGGCGCTGATCGTCGCAGGTCGATGCTGTCCATTGTCAGTATGCAAGCATTATTGGTACGGAACTCTTTTTCATTGATTACCATAACATCCCTCAAGAATGCGATCCCACAGTTCGTTGAAAGGAGCATCGCCTGGATAGTTATCGTCGTAGGCAATACCGACGTGCTCGACTTGATCTCTTCCCAGCTCTACATTGGTCTTGATCTCGTCATCTCGGCGGGTGAGCCCGGTGTCGGTGGCATTTACCAGTCTCGTGACGCGGTAGCCAAAGTAATCGACTTCAACACATTCGCCATAGTCCTCGCAGCGAGCAGGCGTGGGGGCAAATGCTGAAATGGCGGATGGGTAGGCAAAGGCCGAGCTGGTTGCTAGGCCCGCCAAAAGATAGAGCGTACGGACCATTTCGATAATATTGAAGGTGTTGAAGATTGGGTTTGATGTGACTCGTAAGAGGATGTGAAGGTGTTGTATGTAGAAGTGAGGATCTTGTTGCAAAGCTTTTCGGCCACCATATATATATCCGCTCATCAGCATTGCTCCTGCTCAACAGCTATCCGTTCTCGGGATCACTCCATAGCGCCAAAACATGCTAGGAGTTGCGAAGGATCTGGTATGCCGATATGCGGGTCTAGTGATGGCTTCGTTTAAGATCGCTTCGTCCGAAGTGTAATTCTCGTAGCGCAAGAGCGTTTGCATGTGTACTATGCTAACGTACCACAGTATCTCGATGCTCAGAGAGATCCGAAAAGTCTAGATTACCGATCAACGCGTATCGCTAGCACGAACATATGATGCTTGTATCTCCTAGTTCTAGGGTCGACTTGAAAGCGTTGGAAATGGCTTCATATGCTGCTACAGACCTCTTGCGTCAGAGGCAGCAGGTAAGATCACTGGCGTCAACCATGGCCCGAAAGGATCTCCGCAGGAGCTAATTAGGCGAGAGCTACTCGTGAAATGTCATGCAAATGCAGTAGCATTGGCACAGTGGATCTTATCAGACCCAACTGTTAGCCTGGCGATCTACAGGGCTGAACGTCGGCACATCGGGTAAGATCCGCATTGTTGGGTGATCAGCAACGCGTCAGTGACCAAGATGTCGGACAAAGCTCAAAGCAGCCATGGCAAGTACCATAATGACTGGTGCGGTGGAGCATAGGACAAATTGTGGCAATGCTCACTTACAAAGACTGAGCTTTTAGTGGAATCGTATGCCCTCGAAGCCGCTCGGGCACCCTGTGCGAGAGGGCGCGTGTGCGCGTGGAACACACGAGTCGTGAGGCTTCGACGGCCAGTGAGTGAATTTACAAGGTAAGGAAGAACCGAGAGGTCTATGACAATAAACATATCGAGGTCGCAGGGACAATATTTTCGGGTTGGGATCGTATTGGCTCCGGGTTTGACGAGAGAGACAACAATGGTGTAGCGGTAGTCGACAGACTCAGAGGCATTCTCTGAGATATCAGATTTCCTGTATTTATGCTGTTGGCGTATGAAGAAGAGTTACCAAGTTCTTCCGAAGTTCGCTGGTAGTGAAGATAGTCTGCCCACCTCTGACGGACGATCAGGTGAGACATCTGGCCGGCGTCATGAACGTGCTGCGTTGCTGAGGTTGCCTGGGAGGTAGTCTGGGTGCCTTGCTTGCAAGAGGAAGCGGAGGAGCCCAGTCTCTCCCTCAGCTTGGCACCGGATATGGCCGTTCAACACGGTGGCAGCACTTGAGGTCTTTGATCTGGAAAGGGTTAGGGTTGCAACAGGAAACCTCCTTGAGGGGGTACACATGCTCTCGTCCTCATTACACACGTACTTGTATCCAGCTCGCAGACACTCAGATTTTTCGGGTCCACGACACATACAATGTTGAATGTCGTGCCCTGCTATATGGGCCCGCCGTGCTGCTATGGTGTTTCATCAAACACGCGAAGGATGAGATCTCGGCGCTTCGGCTCATCATCCAGGCAGCACAGCATTTCGCGCGGCAAGCGAAACACAGCAGGCTGGCTGAAGCCAGGCAACATGCGCTAGACATGGTTGTCGAGGTGCGAGGGAGTGGCAAGCTGTTGTATAAGGAGCGAGCGAGGTGCACCATGCGAGTATTCAAACTACCATCCTTCGCCACCATCTGCCCGTCACCACCGGCTCGCTACTAGTCTCAGTCTCCTTTCGAAAATCCATTACAAGCTTAGACATCCAGTGGGCTATCCCGCTCAGCGAGTGCCATCATGAACTTAGCTGGAATCGATCAGCCTCTTAACCAAAGCTCTGACTTGCCGACCGAAGGTCATGATGGCGACTGGAACAAGCGCGCAATTCCTATAGCGGTTCGCGAGCGGGTCATGCTGGATCTGATGGCTACTCTGAAGAACAAACCCCACTGGGAGGACAAAGTTCTTGACAACGTCATTGCAAGTAAATGGAAGTCAGAAGCCCTCGCAGCAGGCGACTCGATGCGAGTCAGAGATGAGTTACAGACTGGCAATCCATATGGGGAGTCTGTCCAGGCATTAGCGCCGAAGGCAAGGTCGAGGCAAAGGGCAGTGTCAGAAGCCATGATTGATTACGTGAGTCGAATGCACCCTGAGCGAGGCCGAGGTGCTAATAACCGTGAAGTGCATTGAGGAGTTGCGTTCACAAGCGCCAGTCTCGAAAGAAAGAGGTTTCACAGAAGTGTTGGATGCAAATGCCACAGTCTATATTTCCGACACGGCCGTGGATCATAATACAAAAAAGGGCTTACGGTCTGGAGTTGCGCCTTTTGAGAATGTCCGCGATGCTCTTAAGGACTGGCACCCAGGCTCTGACGACTTTTGAGAATGTCCGCGATGCTCTTAAGGACTGGCACCCAGGCTCTGACGACAAGGTACTGGACATCGTGCACCCCTCACTCTTTCCTCTGATGTACGGCACATCAAGAATTTTGCGTGAGCGTACGGTGCCCCTCAAAGAATGCGCAGAGTACTCTGGAAAGGGTGAGGTCGTCCCCCGTGTGTCGAAAGAGGATGTTCCGTACGGATATTCCTCCGAACACCAATGGCTACCCTGCGAGGTAAGTCTGGATGGTGCGGGCAATGCCGCTATCACAAGTTACATCAACAATCTCCACCCTGTAGGGAATGAGTCTCTCTACGCAGCGATCGAGCAGGTGATCACCAAATCCATCCCAATGTGGAAGTCGGCTCTGCGCTCTACCTTGTTTCAGTACGAGCGGCCGAGAATTCATATACGAGGCGATGGGTACGATCATGATACGCCTGAAGCACTCCGGGATGCAAGGATGAAAGTGGTTGAAGATGAGTGGAGGAAGAAGAAAGATGAAGAACGCCAGAGGGAAATTGATAGACGTCAGAAGAAGCGTTCTCAGGACGAGTCCAGCGAAGATCATGAAGACAGCGATAACGAGTACGATGATGATGACGAGTTCTATCCAGACATGCACGACGATGACGATGACCGTTCCGACGAGGACCCGTTTGACGACAGATACATAACACTTCCCGACCCCGACGCCTTCGCACCTCGCGAAAGAGTGTCAAGCGAGGAAGAAGCCTCCAAGTTCGAGCGGATGTTTGCACATAAGGACTTGCAGGTGATTGTCAAGCTTGCAAACATTCATTTGTCTCCTGAAAAGCCATCTTATGATAGTGGCTCCTGGCACATCGAAGTAAGACATACTGGAGATCACTTGCTCGGACGTTGGTATCTAACACCATGTAGGGACTACCCAACGAGCATATCGTTGGCAGCGCCTTGTATTACTACGACAGCGCGAACGTTACCGACTCACATCTTGCTTTTAGAGAATGTGTTAATCATGAGTACCTCGATGCTTCCTGGCAACCTGGCCCTGGGTACGAGCAACACCGTTATGGGGCTTTGGTGGAGATCTTTGGTCTCTTCGGCGAGGATAACATGGGGGTAAGATCAACGTATCACAACAAGCGGCCAATGCATGTGCTGACGATGACTCTAGATGGTCGCAATGCAGGTTCTCGGTCAAATCCTAACCCGCGAAGACCGCCTACTAGTCTTCCCCAATGTCCTCCAGCACCGTGTACAGCCCTTCCAGCTCGCCGATGCCTCCAAGCCAGGCCACCGCAAGATATTGGCGCTGTTCCTGGTTGATCCCAACATTCGCATTCCTTCCACTGCGAACATTCCGCCCCAACAACAAGACTGGTGGGCAAGGAAGATCAACGAGGAGGGCCTCCTAGACAGACTGCCGCCTGAGATCGCAGATCGCGTCTATGACAGGGTCGACGACGTTCCGCTGAGCATCGAGCGGGCAAAAGAGGTACGAGAGGAGTTGATGGCGGAGAGAGGCGCTCGCAAGGAGGAGGCGGATGATGACTGGCATGGAGAAGACAGTTACTGTTTCTGCGAGCATTGATATATAGCAATCATGAAACGGGAATGGCTTTGGCAAAGAGGTGCTACCAAATGTTACATTGCCTATATCTCGTCATCGCTCAACTGCCTGCCTGTCTCGAGCCCACGATCTCTCTTGCTCAGTGCCACCGCCAGCCTCGCTTGCGCCTTGCCTCGCCACTTCCTCATACGTAGGCGAGGGCACACTAGGTTCGATAGGCGAAGGGATCGCCTGCCAAAATAATAGCTCCGGATCTGCGCGAACACTGTTCGTTGTACTACCGTACAGAGGAGGTGGGTTGATCAGATCAACTCCTTTATCGCCGATCTCGAACATTTCCTGTGTTGGAAGGACGGCACTATGTTCCGGTTCGAATTCGGGCCCGTGGACTGCTATGGGCGCCGGAGGAACGTAGTGACTGCTTGTTGTGGGTGGAGAGGAGTCTGAACGTTCGCGTTGGTGGCGATGGCGTCTATGCTTGGGAGTTGGTCCGATGCGTACGATTCGCTTTTTGCTGCTGCTTCTGCTGAGGCAGCAGAGGCGAACTAGAGTGTGAACAAAGAGAATGCTCGTCAGGAGTAGCGAGAGGATGAACAGGACGTGAAGAATTGGTGAGACGTCCGGATTGGTAGTGGCGAGGGCAATGTCTGTATTGCTGTTAGCATCGCTTATCGTTCAAGACTTTGCCGGATAATTCCTACATGTTCCCAATATGCCGATTATAGCGACACCTAGTACGCCGCATAAGACTCGCTGCACATTGCTGTTGGTCTTCTTCGGTCTGTGGCTCCTTGTTCTCTTCCAGCCTTGCTGCTGATGACTTCGGTGTCGACGTGTTCCCTTTTGCTGTAGAAGAGCAGACAGAGCCCGTGGGCTCAGATCTGGATGGCTAACCGTCACTGGACGATCATCAATGGGCTGTAGATCAGGTTGATGACGCCAAGCAGGAAATAGCACGCCTGGTACATCGTCGGAGGGAGATGCTGTAGCAGACTCGGAATGCCTTTGTGGTTCCTCTTGCCGAGGCGCATGCCGAGGCGCGGATTGTATGACCGGGCTAGGAAGCACGATTCCATGAGGTGATGTGGCCGGGGAGCTGTGTACAGATCCAAACACTGACTGCCGTAGGAGATTTCTCACATTGTCGTGTACGCGTGAAAGTCGTGATGGCTGAGTGTCGGCGACGATGCCAGCTTCCAGATGGCTCGAGTCTGGCAGAGGGCTACGCATTTTCATCAATTTTCGGAGGAGAGCAGGATGAGGGAAGAACTGTGAGACCATCGAAGAAGAGAGATGGTTAGATAGCCTCCCCAGAGCAAGGAAGGATACATCTAAACAAAAGAGAAGTCAATACCACCTCAGATATCCACCCTCCACCTTACCTGCACGCCACAACCTATCACTTCGCACAACCAAACCTGTCAGAAAACAGTCCCAAGCATTCGGTGTCGCACAGCAGACAGGACACAATACGAAACCCTACTCCGTACTACCACCGGCAGCTCAGGAACACCCATCCAAGTGTCACCCGACAGCACGAAACGAAGCCGCGTACCGAGACCTCCCACCACAAGACTCCAGCCAGCAGCCAATGAGTCCTGCAAAAGCGCCCAAACTTGAACGTATGTCTGCAAGTCATCATGCGCGAACGCAGGAAGCGAAGGGATTGGTGTTCGCGCTGTTCGTGGGATCTGAAACTTGCGGTGGCGTCGGACGTTGTGAGCCAATCGATGCGCGTGACAGGGGTGGTGGATGATGCAGGTACCGGGGCCGGATCTCGGAGAGGGTGTGCTTGGGTTGCTTTACATATTGAGAAAATAGAACATTTAGAGGCTCGTGATTTTGGGTTGCCAAAAGGTGGGATGGCTAGACCATGAAGTCTTGCGTGTATGCACAGTGGCGAACCTAACTCGATGTACCGTAAAGCTCGTATCACGTTGCATGATCTTACTGACTCGCGATTTAAGATGGGTACGTTGGAAGACTGTCGTGACCCTGTGCAATGACCTATCGAGTCAGAAGATTTGATGAGAGAGTAGGCTAACATCTGAGGATGACCAAGTTGAGATCTGAGAAAGAGTGTATTCGGTGTTAGACACTAGAAATTATGTACAGAGAGTATATATATGACTGGTGAGGGCACCATTACTCAAGGAGAAACGAAAATAGGTATTGTGGTCGTAAATTGCTGGCGAAGTTCGCTACAGCGCCAGGCTGTCCTTGGGTCAAACCAAACCCAAAGTAGACTTCGGCAGAAGAGTAATAGAAGATTGGATGGTCGATAAGTCATCTATGCCAGGGCAAGGTCGCCAAGGATACCGTCAAGGCCAGCATCATCAGCCTTGGGAGCGGGAGACTTGGCGGCAGGAGCAGGAGCGGGCGCAGGCTCGTCGGTGTTGGCAACGAACGACTGGTGCTTCTCGGTGACCTGTCTCTTGCCCATCAAGCTGTCGAGTGGGCTGCCAGCGGCTTCAGAAGACTCGGCAGCGGGTGCACCCTCGGAAGCGGGTGGGCCAGTGGTGGATGGAGCTGCGGACTCCTTGGGCTCCTCGCCCAAGATGTCGGCGAGAGGGTCAGATTCCTCAGACTCAGGCTTTTGCTGAGCAGGTGCGGCTTTGGCAGTGGCATTGGACTCCTTTGATTCAGCGGGCGCACCCTCAGAGGCAGGCGGGCCAGTAGCAGACGGAGCTCCAGAGCTTTCGCCCATAAGGCCAGCAAGCGGCGAAGACTCCTCAGACTCGGACTGAGTAGGGGCGCTCTCAGAGGCAGGGGGGCCACCAGCGGAAGGAGCCTCGGACTCCTCACCTAAGATGCTGGCGAGAGGATCGGACTCCTCAGACTCGGGCTTCGTCTCGGACGAGGTAGGAGCAGTAGCGTTAGACTTCTCAGCCGGCTTCGAGGGAGCAGCATCGGCACCAGCAGGCTGTCCGAGGGCAACGAGGTACTTGTCAAGGAGGCTTGAGCTAGGCTTCTCAGACTCAGGAGCGGCAGGCTTGCCACCGGTGGGCTGAGCACTGGCAGCCTCAGAAGGTGCACCCTCCTGACGCTTGATGGGCAGACCACCGATAGGGAGCTTGTTGAGCTTGGCCAGCTTCTCGTTGATACCGTGGAAGCCCGAAGAAGCAGTCTCGTTGGAGGCAGCAGTGGCGTTCTTCTCGTCGACAGCGGGGGCGGTGACGTTCTTCTCCTCCACGGCAGGGGTGGCGGCGTCAGCATCCTCGGCATCCTCAGCTTGGCGCTTGATCACTTCACTGGTGACGTTGTCGAGATCGGGCACCTCGGGGAGTTTGGGAAGTTCCTGACGCTTGGTCAAGCTGCCTGTGGTCTCGTCAAGAGTAGGGACTTCGGGAACCTCAGGCAGGTCGGGAAGATCTTGACGCTTGACAGGAAGGCCACCAGTCACGTCATCAAGAGGACCGCTGGAAGACTCAGGGGCGGTGGTGGGCTCGGGAGCAGCGCTGGAGGTGTCGTTCTTCTCGGCGGTGGGCTCGGCGGCCTCCTCCTTTGCGGCAGCGGGCTCAGCGGAAGTCTCGTTCTTGGGTGCTTGGCCACCAGCCTTCTTCATCAGTGCCTCGACGTCGAACTGGTCCTCCTTAGGAGGAGCGGCGGCGGAAGTCTCATTCTTAGCAGCAGGGAGCTCGGTTGAGGTTTCATTCTTGTGGGCAGCGGGCTCTTCAGTCTTGGCTTCGGACTCACCACCATCAAGGGCAGTGTGGTAGTCACCAAGCGCCTTGTCAGCTGTAGCCTGGTCGTACTCGCCATCGCCGTCAAGAGTTGCCAGGTAGGCGTCGAGTTCGGAATCAGCCTGACGCTTCTCGAAGTCGCTGTTGAAGGTGTTGAGAGCATCTTCCTGCTTGGTCTCGTTGAACTTGCCGCCATCGTCCTCAAAGGTCTCGAGGTAGTCGTCCAAGGGATCCTTCTCAGCCTCAGCAGCGTCGGCTTCCTTAGCGTCTTGGTCGGCGGTGAAGCTGCGGAAAGAAGGTTCGCCAGAAGATGCGGCGGGAGCCGCCTCTTCCTGCCTGCGCGAGAGGTCGGTATCTCTGACCTTTGCCACGCCTCCGAGAATGTCGCTTGCCGGGGAAGGTGTTGCCTGCGCGTCGGTACTGCGGCTGGGCAGAGTGGGATACGGGACACTCGTAGCAAATCCGAGCGATTTTGACGAAAGGCCAGCAGGCGCCGCGACCGCGCCAACGGCGATCAACGAAACGAGTGTGGTGAAGTGCATTGTGTCGACTTCTGGACTTATTAATAATTAAATAAAACAAAGAATGGATGGCAAGCTGAACTCGACCGAGAGTGTGTAGAGAAGGAAAAGGCGCTGATACTTGCGCGGTGTTTGCCTACTTGTATCAGGTGAGCCCGTGAGGCAAAACACGCCCCTAAGACAAGCATAACAGTATTTGGTGCTTGAGCGTCTAACGATCTGCACCGTTGTAGCCAACAAATTGGCAGTTGAGAGGTGAAGTTCGTCTGGAGGTGATGGAGGTGCTCTGATATAGGAACGACGTTTCATAAAACACCAGCGGGCCGAGATTGTAAGCCAATACCGCAACTTCGGTAGCTTGCCGGCAGGGCAAAGAGGGCGGCCAAGCCTGTCTGGCGTTGTCACATATGTCTCTGTATGCCGCAATGCAATATCACTGATGCGAGCACACATCGCAACTGCTCCGGCACGCTGGTGAGTCCAATCTTAGTCGCAGTTGGTGCTAAGGCTCCAGTGGTGACGAGCTGCTATGTCTGCCATTTGGCGAGCGAATTTGTGTGCCGAAGCGTGCTCCTGTTGGTGCCATTTGGTCCCTGTTGAGTGTTGGCCCCTGTGTGGCCGAATGTTGATCTGGCGGACAGCCTTGCGAGATTGGCGCGGCACCGGTGGACGTCTTCAGTCTTGCAGTCACGCTTTCAATGAGCTTTGATGCTGTTCAAATCCGAGCAAAGTGATGTTGCAGCGCAGTTGATACCTAGACAAGAGAGGCCTTTGCCAACTCGCTTTGTCAATCCGCGACAGGAGCAACGCGAGTAGGCAGGAGCAACCAGGCCTGGAGTTCGTCATCTGCTCCAACATAATGCAGATGCATACAGGCTGTGCCATCTATTGTTTCATTCTGCTGGTAGTGTCATGCCGTAATGCGTCATGATCGCTGCGACGCTCGTGTGCCCGTGCTGGTGGAATGTCAGTGTTGAAGGCTTGTACATTTACCTGCGCGTTGAATTTCGCACTGTGACGACCAGGCAGTTCAAAGTAGAACGGCATTGATCCGTCTCCGCTCGATAGCAACATCATCTCGAACAAATGCTTACAATTCTCAAACATCGATTTTGAGGCTACTAACTGGTGTACATGCGGAAGGGAGTGAATGTTGGCAGCGTTCTTCTTACCCCGAATTTTAGGGTTAGCGCGCATCTAGGGTTACATGAAAGTGACAAAGTGAGAATCCGTAGAAGTCCACAGCGTGGACCATCACCCTATCCCATCAACAACGCATACGAGTTCAACAATCTAACTGAAGGTGGCATCAGAGTCCATCTCAAGCTCCATGCATCTACGGCATAGGAGCGGGAATGCCCAAAAGAGCGAAGATCGCCATTCCTACTAGCGGAAATAACCCCGCGACCACCTGCAAGACCGTCTTCTCCTTCTTGTCCTTCTTGTCCATCTCTTTGATCTTTGCATCAATGGCTTCTTGTTGCTCTTGACGAAGCTTCGGCTCGTTAGCTTTAATTCGAGCAAGAGCTTCCTCGTACCCAAGGTTCTGCTTCTTCAATTGCTCGACTTGGCTCCTCCATTGAGCATTCTGCTGTTCTTGCTCGTCCCGGCTACGGCGCGCTTCATCGCGCTGCTCGTAACGGAGCATGTCCTGCTGTTGGTGAACACGGTCCAATTTCCGCTGGAAGCTCTCCTCAGACTTCGCCAATGCTTCCTGGAGTTCTTTGTCTCGGGCTGCAAGTGCCTGGTCCATATCTTTCTGGATCGACGCGATCTCGGCCTTGTACTTCTCCTCGAGCCGCTTCGACTCCTCATTGACAGTATTTCCGGCAACCGTATCAATGAGGTTCTTGCCGTCCTCGACAAGTTCTTTTTGAATCTGGAGTACGATGGGATCCTTTTTGACGAAGCTCATGATCAGATTGAGAGCAGACTCTTTCGTGTCTTGAAATCTCGCGTAGCGGGAGCCTCGTTCCAGCAGCGGTTTCCAAAAGTCGTCGCTCGCCTGAAACTCTTTCTCGCGTTCTTCTGAACGCAGAGGGTCCACCTGTGCGGCCATTCCCCACCGATTCGTTGCCAGGATGACGTTTCCAAGGGGCTCAGGACCGACCAAGTCCCTAAACATCTTCAAGTTTCGCAGAGATGACCCAAATGCTCGAGGCTCCATTATCGATTGCAAGTAGATGATCCCAGTCAACTTGAGGTGTGGCGGATTCCGGAACGTAAAGTCAAGATAATCAGCGATCGATTTCAAGACTTCTGTTTCGCTGCGATTGGTGTCGTTAAAGCCCGGCGTATCGAGGAGTGTAATCTTATAACCCTCATGCTCGAAGTCAAATGGCTGAACATCGGAGGTGACAGCGTGGTCATTAGTGACGCCTGTTTGATTTGATTTGGAAGCCATGACTTACACGAATGCAGGTTGTGCCCAATTCCAACCTTGTCCGAGCCGGTCGCCATCTGCGTGAAAGTGCTCTTGCCCGAGCCTGTTACACCCATCACAGCAATCCGAATTGTGGGTTGAGCCATGATATCTGATGGTGCGATGGCGAATGAATGATGAGCGTCGTTGCAGGAATCAATACGGTGAGCCAAGATGTTGCGGAATGATAGTTTTCACTGCACTATTTATCAAAATTGACTGCAGCAGAAAAGTCAGACGCAGAGGGTTAGACGCACTACCCACCCATCAGCAGGCGAGCAAGGCTGTGTTCCGGTGAGGGCTCTGCATGTGTGCTGCATGTTGGCTACGAGGCAGCGAGGCTGACCTTCAGCTCTGTGTCACATGCAAGGCTATCTCCTGCGTCGGGTGTCAAGGCTTGCTCGATGTTGAGTAATCTCGCGAAATCGATTGCATGTACCCAGCTACGGATTTACTGGGGCCGTCAGCCCATGTTTCGGTTGCCTGTCTCCACCAACACCACTGCTTTGGCCCATGTCCGTTCTTGGTCATAGCTCTCGCCTTCATGCGTTCCCATGCGTTGTATCACAGGACGCACCACCATTATCACCGGTCGGCCGTCCAGCTGGCGATCGCTAGAATCTTCCAGCTTGTGGATAGGATGCGCCTGCAACATAGTAGACTCCACCTGGAAGTGCTCTTGCGGAAGCGCCCCCAACCACCCACAGCGAATGCCTGGTCGCTGAGACCACAGGGACACTGCAAGTCGGGCGGCCTCCCGCAGAATGGTGCTCAGCGCGCGAAGATACGCTTCTTTGGTTGGCGATTCCATCTGCTGTACCAAAAGCCGCACTGGGCTCTGCTCCAAATCATGCACCATTTGTTGGCACGCTTCTGCCACGCATTTCTCAATCAGCTGGTTCTCATCCGCCCCATGCTCTGTATCCGACTCCATCATGAGGCGGAACATTCTTAGAGTGTCCGACCTCCAAATGTTGGCCTCTCGTTCGCACGCTGTTCAATGATTAGCGTCACGAAAGCGTCATCAGGCATTTTTTCATGGATATCTTACTGAAGTGCGCCCGTTTGTAAAGATCTAGCAGCATGTCTGCAAGGCTCTTTTGCTCTGACAACGAGATGTTGTCTTCTCCATCAAGGTGTGCTCGGAGGTGATGTCCCAAAAAAATGAACGGGTTCTGGAAACACTCCCTATAGACTGTCGATGACAGAAGGGCGTTCAAGCAGAGCCTGGGTCCGTACGCAAGGTCCATCAGATCGAGCAAATCGCTCTGAGACGGAAAATCCGCTATTCCTTCACCACGAAGCACTTCTGTGAAATGTTCCAGTTCGTCAGGAGACCAAGATTTGGCGCCTTGAAACCCTGCAATAGCGTACATTTTCGCAAATTGCGAAATCTTACTCTGCAAGAGATCAAACTCACGAGATACCGTGGCATCGTCAATCGGCTGCCAGCGCGTTTCTGCGATGTTCTGGAATATCGACTTTTGCAGCTTGCTGACTTCGGCTTCCCGCGCTGCTTGCTGTTCGCGGCGGTCCTTGTCCATGCCTGCGATGGCGGTCTTCAGCTGCTTGTTCTCCTCTCGAAGAGCCGCGATCGCCCGGTCTCTTTGCCTCATCTCTTGCTGGCATGTCACGATCCACTCGTCCCGTGACATGTTTCTGGGTTTCTCATAGTAAGGCTGTTCACCATGACACCATCAGTGAATGCACTATACCCCGGAGTGTAACCTCTGGTGGACTACAGAACCATTGTTACCTCTGCAGGCGTTGCTGCTTGTTGACCATGGAAAAATTGTCCTTGCGGAGCAGAAGACGAAAGATCGTCTCTCCCATCCGTGCGAGCTTGCATTGGCGCCCTCGAGGCAATTCGACTGTCCTGTATCGTACGCGAGTGTCAGCCAAGCAGAGATAGAGAACCCCATGGAATACCGTACGCTATTGCCCCGGGGCCGCTGTTTCATTGCATGTTCCGAAGGCGGGAGTGAGTTTGCTACTGAGTTCATGATTCGCTTTTTCAGTTTCGCCGGCTTGGTTGACATTTCCGCTGCCATCGTAGCAACTTCTGACGGTTTGGTACGAAGCTATATTTTTCACGACCACCAAATTGCACTCACAATGCCCGGGAGGAAAAGATAAGCTCGATCTTAGGATGGAGCCTAAAAGCTTGGAGCACATGTGATCGGTATCACAGCTCAGCATAACTGCTGGGGCTGCATACGCCCCTCGGAGCACACCGGTCCATATGCAGTGACATGCGTGTTGTACATATTGTTGCCTTGCAGGATTGTAGCGTCACCGACCAAAGATAAGCCGCCAGCCTCGCCAGTCTTACGCACGCCAACCGATTTAGAAATTGCCCAGACAACCATGCAGTACCACGTTACATGCTAAATAAGATCACACGATCCCGATGGCTGGAAGCTTGTGCGTATGGGTCGTTGTCGAATCAGCCTCGCCAATAGCTCTACGCTGAACCTCTCCGCCTTACAGCCTTGCAGGGTGGGCTGCAAAAGCTAAGTACATACTGCGACGCTGTTGCCAATTTGCAGTCCCACCCTCCTCCAGTGCCTCGTCAGTCTCACATCGTGAGAATGGCCTCGAGGCATCGCTTGATTGTTGGCCTTGACTATGGTACTACCTTTTCGGTGAGATTGAGAGCCACCATCCACGGTCAGGTGCGGTACTAAAACGCTGTCCAGGGCGTCAGTTTTGTCACTACGGACAAGTCAAGCATTGATGACATTACGGTCATTCGATCATGGCCAGGCAGAGAGGGCCAGATGAAAGTGCCTACTCGCATCGCTTACAAATCAGAGAATGGCGAGATAGGGAACAACGTTTGGGGCTACGAAGTTGGGCCCAAGGCGATCTCTTGCTCGTGGACCAAACTGTTACTGGATACTAGTGCCACTGGTGGTACGTACGATGACCCAAACTTGCGACGTGCGATGGACCTAGGCATGTTCCATCTTCCACCAGATATCGGACCACAGCAAGTTTGCACCGACTTCCTCGGAGAGCTACATACCTTCATGACCTCGCAAATTGTCAAACGTATGCCTAGCGAAGTTCTCAACTCGACACCAATGGACTGCTGGTTGACCGTACCGGCTGTGTGGTCAGCTCAAGCCCAGATCGCCACTCAAAGAGCAGCAAAGACGGCGGGGTTTGGCTCTCGTCCCCAGGACACCATCAATGTTATATCAGAGCCAGAAGCTGCTGCAATCGCCACTCTCAAGAGATTCCAGGAACCCGATGGCCCTAATTCAATCAAGGTACGATGCCAAAGCCAAGACCCGCGTATAAAGAGTGCCTGCAGCTTACCGGAGACCCTAGGAAGGCGAGAGCATCCTTGTATGCGACTGTGGAGGCGGCACGGTTGACATCACTACGTACACAATAACGGCAACGGTTCCTCGGCTGGAATTTGACGAGCTTTGCATTGGTGGGGGTAAGTATTTCCAAATCTTGCACCAGACAATCGCTGACAGCATGGAGGTGGTAAATGTGGTTCCACCTACATTGATCGCAACTTGCATGAGCTCATGCTCAAGCGATTCGGTAAAGCGTTCGAGGACCTTGAGATGGCGAAGAAAGGCCCCGGAAGTCGATTCATGAACTCCTGGGAAAGCGTGAAGACATCCTTCAAGGCGAGAAGTGTCGATATGCCTTACGAGATCGGACCGTTGAAAATGTCCGATGTCAGCAACCCCAACTACTACGATGATGAAGACGACATGGTGAAACTCACGTGGTATGTTGATCTCGACGCTGCAAGTGTCACACGCTGACAGTGACTCTAGGTCTGATATCGAAGAGTTGTTTAAGCCTGTGATTGGGGAAATAATCCGCCTCATCGAAGAACAAAAGCGTCGAGCGGAGCGAGAACGCCATGCCATTGATGTAACACGTACACTTCCGTTTACTGCTTGGTTCAGAATCACTAATACGCGTCATCACAGCGCATCATTCTCATCGGTGGCTTCGGAGACTCTGACTACCTGTTTGACCAATTGAAGAAGTGGTGTCGCGACCACGGCAACATCAAATTACTCTGTCCGAGCCACCCGTATGTGTTTTGTATCCGGCTAACTCCCTGGAGTAACAGCTAACGTAATGTTCAGGCAAGCTGCTATAATGCAGGGAGCGGTGTTGAGAGGTCTCGAAGGTACGGCGCCTCGAAAAAAGCGATGCCGTAGGTACTACGGTGTCGCACACGGGTCGATCTTTAGAGATGGCGTTGATCCAGAGAACCGCGCCTACATCAACCAGTGGGATGGAAAGAAGTACTGCAGGAGCAGGATGACTTGGCTCATCAACAAGGTGAGCTTATTCCCTCGCAGGCATTGGTGAGAATCGGGGGAAGTGCTAACAATCTCACAGGGAGACATGATAACCAAAGAAACCAAGGGTTCGATCAACTTGTTCATCCCAGCAACGAAGCGCGACGATCTCGAAGTCCGGGAGGAGTTTTTCAGCTGCTCTCTGGATGTGCCTCCACAGTACAGCGGTCACCCTCGTAAGTCTATATTGCATGCATGGCCGTTCGCAAAACGCTCAACTAATCTTGGTAGGAATCGAGCGCGAGGGAACAATCCTAACAGATCTGTCTGGATTTGATAGAAGCGCCGTACCTCAAAAACGCACACATGGGGTGTTTGGTACAAAGCTGTTCTACCTGACGTTCGAAGTTGTCGTTGAGTTCGGAAAGCAATCGGGTACTCTCGAGTTCAAGACGATGGTGGATGATTCGGTGTCTGGTACTACCACGATATCCTTTGACTAGCGATTTGTCGATAGCCACTTCGTCACGAGTCCCGATGGGCAAATTTGCCGAGAGGAGACGGCGTGAAGGTGATGCTATTGCGTGTTGACTGGGACATTATGCCGATTCAGTCTGATTCGATCAATGCAGAATATAAGCACGCTTCATGTGATGGTCTGTTGGGACCAATAGATATTCTTTTCCGCATCATTCCAAAACACTCCATATCCATATTTCGGGCTGTTCATCAGGTATTCCATGATATTAGCTTACTGGACTCATCGCTATCATTCGTTGCTATGGTACTTAGGGTTAGAGTTGGCATTGGAACTCAAGCTGACATAAGCGGCAGCAGCGGGAGGCGATTCAAAACGTCCGAAGCGCTCTTAAGGCTCCTCACACATCCCTGACTTTCCGCAATTCAACAATACCGCTGATCATTATGCGGCATTACCTTTACCGGAGATAGTTACGCCTGCAAAAGATGCTCGCAGCCATTTCGAGCTGCTGCTACGTCGACACTACAGCATCGACTGCGCGCACTAGCCCCTGAATGTGCGTACGGTGGTGGCGAAGTCGGCAGCCTCAGCACCTCAATCATCCTATATAAGTCTGCATCAGGTCATGCTTCCAAATCCATACGATACACTCGTAGTCAAACCCTTTTGAACAATCCACTCTGCTTACTTCCAGTCACCGAGTGCCGCTTGTTCACCATAGCACGATCATCAATCCGGCAGGATGTCATATGACAAAATCATGGCTGCTCAGTTTCCTGCGGTAATGGCTGCAGGAGCGGAGACGGCCAACCAGAGAGACCCATTCCACGTAGCTCGTCGTTTCCAGAACGTTAGTGAGCTCCACTCCGCCGGCGCCGCGTCTATCAATGCACGACTTGCGACCTTCATCAACACAGAACGCTGTAAACGTAATGCTGATGCGCCGCCGACCGACAGCGGTATGGTCTACATGCCTTTGATAGGCACGTCTGAGATCCGAGTGCTCGAAGTTCTGCCTGCGAAATTCGCACAGCAGATTCAGGGCCGCCTTCACCATGTGTCGGTCGGTTTTGCGTTGGAGAATGCTCGAAATGAAAGGTTCAAAACAAATTTTGCAGTCTCCATGTCTGAAGCGGCGATGGTGTGTTATACCGCACTCAGCTACGTTGTAAGCTTTGCCTGATGCGCAATCGAATCCTTATGCCTGCTAATGCGTACATCTGGTTTTCAGTGGGGACCTCCAGTGCTGGAGTGTATCGTCGAGATTGGCAACAAATCGCTTGGGATAACGAAGAGCCTGGACACAGCAATTCGTCACCTGCGTCACGAGGAAGACTCCATCATGGTCTGGATTGACCAAATTTGTATCAATCAGGAAGATCTGGCGGAGAAAACATCCCAGGTTCAGCTCATGTCTCTGATCTACCAGCGCGCGTGGAACACCGTTATCTGGCTAGGCGATGCTCTCGCCGACGATGCTTTCGATGCTCTTCAAGAGCTGACCAATCTCACACCCTATCATTCTGATCCACTGCTAGACGAGGAGAAGGAAAGAATGTTCAGTTCGCCTTATTTGAGACCCGGCGGGTTTGAGGCCATCGAAAGACTCTTCAGCGCTCCATGGTTCCAGCGTACGTGGACTATACAAGAGGCAGTCTTGTCCAACGATCTTTGGATCATGGCGGGCGCATCTACATATCACTGGGAGGACTCTGTCGGCTGTACCGCTGACAATGGAAGGCTCGGCCTTTTCGGACCTATTCTCGCCAATACTGGAAGACTCGAAAATATTGAATCTGCTGCTGGCGACGTCGCTCCTGTTCAAGTGCATGGCTTTCACGCTGCAAATGCTGTGTGGAATCTCAAGATGCGCCATGATGGGTTCCAAGAGAAATCGTTCCTACTGATAGCTCTAGTCGATACTCGTCATACCCTAGCGACAAATCCGCTAGACAATGTTTACGGCATATTGGGCCTGTGCGAAAGTAGCATTATCCCGGACTACACTATGAAAGCTACAGAGCTTTGGCGAAGTGTTTCGGTGCAGATCTTGAAGGCTGAGATCCAGGATGCTCAAATGATGCTGCGGAGAGGCTTCACAAATTTGGACTATGCTTCGTTTTCGGTGTTTCAACTCCTCTGCTGCATCGATCATGATGTAAATAATTTCGGCGACTTACCATCGTGGGCTGTAGATTGGTCAAAACCGCGAGTCACCACCAGCTTAGGCTACAGCACCAGTGTTCTAAACTGCTTCTACGCTGGTAAGTCGCCCACTGGACCCAGCGTCTTCCGGATCAGCGCATGCGAACACATATTCGGCATGAGCGCTAAATTATTCGACACCATTGATCACCTCAGTCCAATTATCGAGACGGCTGAGTTGGAAGCAGCTGTCTCTGGGACAACCAACACGGCGCTCAAAGCATGCATCGCACATGTTCTCTCTGCCCCATCGATCTTGCCGACCAAGTCATCTTTTCTGGGATTTTGCATGGTCATCACGGCAGGCAAAGACAGCACAGGAATGCACAGGTATCCAGCTGGCTACACTGAGATTCTCAGTCTCCTCTCCGACGCCGTCACAGGACAGAGTCCGACTTTCCCCGACCAGGTCTACACTCCCCGGCAGCAGAAAGGTAGGTTGAAGCTGGACAATTTGAAGCGTCGCAGCTGCGGACGGACCTTCCAGGATCTCAAGGAAGCGTTCAAATCGGCAGTGCTCAACCGCCGTCTCTGCTGGACCAAGAAAGGCCATCTTGGTCTTGTGCCTCGATTCGCTAAGCAAGGCGATTGCGTGGCTGTGGTTCCAGGAAGTCCGGTCCCTTTTGTGATGAGGAGAATCAGCAATAGAGATGGTACTGTGCTGTGTCGGTTGGCTGGCGAGTGCTACGTAGATGGAATAATGCACGGTGAGGTAATGGCTGACGACAGTATAGAACTGATAGATCTGGAGCTCGCATGAGCTATTTCATGTGTGAGTTCATGAATCTCTACTTTAGACCGTTTCTTCAATTCAGCGCTCAACACTGGCCTATACATGTAGGCACAGTATTTAGCCTTCGGAGCGAGTTGCGCCTAGTGCTTCTTATCAACAACCTTTATGCTTTATATTATGCGTAAGGTCGAGGTTAAGCACATACGACCACAGGTCAGTGAGAACTGGGCATCCCGTCCGCTCTGCCATACATAAGCACTGAACCGGGCGACTAGTACTAGAGTGGGTGACCATCTGGGAATCCCGCCTGTTGTATGTTTTGCTTTTGTGATTTATTTTGCTCGCATGAACATGTGAAAACCCAGTGCAACTACCTCCTACTACGGTGGTGGCTATTGGCTTTTGTAGCCTGGCAGTTTGCATTTTCGCGTTCGCGAAATACTTCTCGTATCTCACGGCTTTCTCAAATGCACGCAATTTGATATCTTACCATCACTCTCACTAGACGCTTGCAAGTCCTAGACAACGTATGTCGGGAACTACAAATGGGAAAGTAGGTATTTGAAAGCCTATGCGACTATAATTGGCATGAATTGTAAGAATGTACTACATGTATCGTACGATGCAGCAAACGTACGATTTGACACCACTAGAAGGCGGATGCTGGAAGTGCCGACGACGTCAGTGCTTCCGAAAACGATGGACGTTTAAATCGTCGCGTCGCCGGCCCCTCGTTCGTGCGCGACCCTTCACCACAAGTAACGACGACACTACCTGGTACCATTAACAATGGCGCCGAAGAAGACGACCAAGCCTGTCGCGGCTGAAGAGCCTCATGGCTTCGAATTTGGCGGACCGTGAGAACATGCGACATCCTCCCTCTTCAATGCGACGCAAGACTGACATTGGCACAGAATCGGCGCTGCCCTCATCTCGATCGGATGCCCTGTCGCTGTCTACGCGCTGACCTTCCTTTGCAATGACATTTCTGGATGCCCTGCGCCGTCTCTTCTGAGTCCCAGCAAACTGTTCACGCCGCCTGGCCACACTTTCCAAACGTCCTGGGAGCATGCTACTGAGGTTCTGGCGAAGGAGACGGGATGGCCTGGTTGGAGCGGACTGGTGACGGTCAATGGCATGCTAGGATCGCTGGCCTGGTATGCTCTGAGCTTGGTGCTGTATGCGATCTTGCCTGCGCAGGAGGTGGAGGGTATTGAGCTCAAGAGCGGCGGAAGACTGAAGTACAGGTTCAACTGTAAGGACAAATGCGGATGCTGTATATTCGAGATAGGCACTAACGACAGCCAGCTTTCACCTCTGCTGCGACTATTCTCGCCGTCTGCGCTGCCGGAACTCTCGTTCAGGGCGCTGACTTCCCCGTCTGGTCTTTCATCAACAACAACTACGTCGGTCTGGTTTCTTCAAACCTGCTTATCTCTTTCTTGCTGGCTGTCTACGTTTACGTGCGCTCTTTCGAGGTCAAGCGTGGCAACAAGGAAAGGCGTGAGCTTGCTGCTGGTGGACACAGCGGAAACATCATATACGATTGGTTCATTGGTCGCGAGCTCAACCCTCGCATCACCCTGCCCTTCGCTGGTGAAGTCGATATCAAGGCTTGGATGGAGCTGAGGCCCGGTATGCTGGGCTGGCTCATCCTGGACCTTGCCTTCATGGCCAAGCAGTACAAGTCTTACGGCTACGTTACTGACTCGATCCGTGAGTTGACTCCTTGAGCACGTCTCATATAAAATCGTTGCTGACAGATTGAGCAGTGATTGTCACCATCTCGCAAGGTATCTACATCCTCGACGCCCTGTGGATGGAGCCCGCAATTCTTACGACCATCGACATCATCAACGACGGCTTCGGCTTCATGCTCTCCTTTGGCGATCTCGTCTGGGTGCCCTTCTCCTACTCTATCCAGGCACGCTACCTTAGCGTTCACCCAGTGATCCTTGGCCCAGCCTACGTCCTCGCCATCCTCGCCGTACAAGGTCTCGGCTACTACATCTTCCGCAGCGCCAACAACGAGAAGAACCGCTTCCGCACCAACCCCAACGACCCCAAGGTCGCCCACCTCAAGTACATCGAGACCGCCGCTGGCTCCCGCCTTCTGACCACCGGCTGGTGGGGCACCGCCCGCCACATCAACTACCTCGGCGACTGGCTCATGTCGTGGTCATACTGCCTTCCGACTCTCGCTGCAGGCTACAAGCTTACACCCTCGGTCCTCTACCCTGGCACCAGCCTTGTTTCTCAGGAGGGCATCAAGGGCTACGCCATCCCCATCACCTACTTCTACATGCTGTACTTTGCGGTTCTCCTCATTCACCGTGAGATGCGCGACGAGGAGAAGTGCAGGCGCAAGTATGGCAAGGACTGGGAGAAGTACTGCGCGATTGTCAGGTGGCGCATTTGGCCTGGTATCTACTAGGCTAATGAGGTAGCTTCCGTTGGGCGAAGCAATTGGTTGCAAGACGGGCGAATAATTGTGACACAAGAAAACCTTGACATATACTGAATAATTGAAAGGGCCTCGAAGGCCGTGCACTTTGCACACTTCTCTTCATCCTGCGAACAATAGGCTTTTCAACTTATCAAATTTCAATGCTCCAAACACCAGACTCATTAGTTCTCACTCGCCTGATTAGAGGTTATAGTTGTGTTCATGCGTCATGTCAAATGTCTTGGTTTTCTCATTTCGAGGAGTTTTATATCATGCTACATCGTTGTCGCGCAACACGTGCGACCTTACAAGAAGCTCTCCAGGTTGAGCTCAAGGGTAGACGTGGGGAAGGGCAGTTCAAACGACTTGAGCACGGTAGGGTGCATCACGCCGAAGCTGCCGACTTGCTGGGGCTTCTGATCGGACAGTTGCAGGAAGACGGCGGCGGCGTGGCCGGGGAGGTAGGAGGGGTCTACGCGTTCGTTGTTAGTTGTCAAACTTTTGAGAAAATGCTGTCAAAATTATAAGACATACCATCGAGCTCCTCAATGAAGTAGCCCTGAAGCTTTGTGTTCTTCAGACCTTCCTCGCGAGTGATGAAAGCGGACCTGAGCATCAACATGATGCGGTCGAGGAGACCGTGGACGTGCTCGAAACCGCTGGTCTTGCCGTACCATGCGGCGGCAAAGTGGCGCTCGTTTCTGCTCTTGCGCTCCAGACTGTCGTCCTTGAGGCCGATGTCTGAGACTTCAAAGATCTTCATGGGGACTGCGTGGCGCTTGTTCTCACGAAGGGTCTTGAGGAGACCGGGGATGAGCGATGTGCGTACGATCTGGTACTCAAGGGCTTTGGGGTTTTGCAGGCGCACGGCCTTGCCGTCGTCTTTCTTGTTCAACCATGCGTAGTTCTCGTCGTGAGAGCAGAGGATGAGAGGCATGACTTCGCTCCAGCCGGCCATGGCGGATTCGATGCGGACGATGTCTGCGAGCTTGTTGATGGGGAGGGCTGCGGCGACGGAGCTAGATGTTGAGGGGAAGTTGCGAGGGAGGTTGTTGAAGCCGTAGCCGATGGCAACATCTTCCATGATGTCTGCCTGGTGGAGGACATCGGCACGGGTGATGGGAATGTCGACATCGATCTTGTCCGAGTCGGTGGCGGAAGGCTTGGCGGTGTAGCACATTTTGCTGAGCATCTTGCAGATCTCCTCGCGCGAGAGCTCCAGACCGCAGACCGAGTTGATGAAGTTGGCACTTGCCTGAGAGTGGCGAGGGCTCAAGTCTGGCGAGTCGCGAGTCTCGTTGTTGTGGTCTGAGATGATGCGGACAGGCTCGATGGTGTAGGGTTCGCTGCAGTAAGGGGAGAACATGGCAACGAGGATCTGGCTGACAATCTCGAGCTTGGTCTTGTCAGTTGCGGTGATGTCGATGAAGACGTCGGTGGTGTCGAGGGTGATCTTTGAGTGGTTGCTGTTGATTATGGGAGGCATGGAAAGAACTGTGCGGTTGGCATCGTAAATGATGGGGTAGACGGGTTTGTCCCGAATGATGGGGAGGTATTTCTTGAGTTGGAGATCCTTCTGTAAAGTTGTTAGTCGGTCGGTTCGTTATGAAAAGTTACATGGCAACGCACCTCGTAGAACTCCATCATCTCCTTGCCGTTCATCTCCTTCTCCTGGTTGAGAGGGGCGAACTTGATCTGATCAGGTGGCAAAGCCTCGTATGTGAAGGGTCCCTTGAGTGTTGACAGATCGTGGGTACCGATGGCCACCAGACTCCTCTGTCTCGCCAGGTTCTGGTGCAGCTTGTCCTGCAGGGCGATGAAGCTTGCGTATTTGGCCTCATCGAACTTGATGCCTCTCAAGATGGCACATGAGAAGTACTGGCGAACTTGCTGAGTCTCGGGCTTTACGGTGACTTCCAGGAGCTTGCCGTCCGCGGGTGCCTTGAGTTTGTATTGGGGCACTTCCTGTCTGCCAAGGAAAACATTCAGGTTCATGGCAATTCCCTCGAAGCACAGCATGTCGTATCTGTTGGCCGGGATCTCGATTTTGAGCTGAGCAGGCTCCTCAATGCCGGTGGTGTCATCGTCCAGTTCAATGCCGAACTCGAAACACAGCTCGTCGAACTCCTCGCGGGTGTATTCCTTGCCCAGGGCCTTGTAGAGGGCGACCTTGTCGACGGAGATGGTGGGCATGCTGGCGGGCTCCGGGCTGTCCTGGCCTCGAGAGAGGGTTGTTCAGATGCTTAGCTGGAAGGCTTTGTCTCGTTTCCTGGTGCCAATGCTATGCTGCTTGCCGGCTTGGACCAGTGTTGGCGGGGCGTCTTTTCTTATGGAGTCATATCGAAATTCTGGCTGCTGTGGCGTCAGAGAGAGAGGGCAGCCACACGCTGCAAGTCCGAGCGTCTTCATCCCACCGCAGTCGAGCTCTCAGCGACGACGCAATACAGCAACAGCAACCCTCCGCGCCGCCGCCCACCATACCCAGTTACCCGCCCACCACCACTGCACACATCGAACACGCTGCTCCACCACCCCTCCGGTGAGTTCCTCCCGCCCCGCCGTGCTGGCAGCCACCGCCGCGCCCGCGCATGTGCCCTCCTACCCCGGCCGTCCCTCGCATGTGCGAAGACTACACCGACCCTCGAGCCGATGCCGGCAGCACTGTCAACTGTTCACCTCACATATCTATGTCAAGGACACCGCTAAAGAGGTTTTGTGTCTACAGATACCAATTCACCCTCAGCACCTCATTGCCAACGCACCCCTCAACGTCGCCGCTTGCCCACGCAGGCTGTGAGAGCAGGACCACCGCCGCAAGTCCTGTACCACGGCCATCCACTCCTTTACCGGTCGATAACTACACGTGATCCGAATACACCATGGAGGGCCAAGACCAGGGCGACGAGCTCTACCCCATTGCTGTGCTCATCGACGAGCTCAAGGTGCGCATAACAAATGACTAGCGGCTCTTCCACGATTCCGTCGCCATGTTGCACGCGTGTCCACTAACATGCGCTTCAGCATGACGATGTCCTCCTCCGCCTCAATGCCATTCGCAGACTCTCCACCATTGCCCTCGCTTTGGGCCCGGAGCGCACTCGCGATGAGCTGATACCTTTCTTGGATGGTGCGTAAACAAACATGCATAATTTCCCGCTGGTACTGACTCTGTGACAGAGTCTGTGGAAGACGAGGACGAAGTCCTCACCGCTCTCAGTGATGAGTTGGGCGGTTTCGTCGAGTACGTTGGAGGCCCTGACTTCGGTCACTGCCTTCTTTCACCCCTGGAGAACCTCGCAACTATCGAGGAGCCCCTCGTCCGTGACAAAGTCAGTGCGAACCTATTAAATCTCTCCAGAACCCAGAAACTAACCATGCCAGGCCGTCGAGTCCCTCAACAAGATCTGCGAGCAGCTCAGCCAAAAGCAAGTCGAAGAGCACTTCATTCCCCTCACATTCCGCCTCTCAAAAGCCGATTGGTTTACATCGAAGATCTCAGCCACTGGTCTCTACAACACACCTTATCAGCAAGCCAGCCCGCAATACCAGGAGCAACTCAGACAACACTACTCTCAGCTTGTTCACGATGAGACGCCCATGGTCAGGAGACAGGCAGCAAACAACCTTGCGAAGTTCGTCAAGAGCATGCCCGCATCGGTCGTAATCGATGATATGATTCCGCTTTTCCAACATCTTGCTGGTGACGATCAGGATAGCGTCCGATTGCTCACAGTGGAAGTCCTGATTGCGATCGCGGAGGCGGTACCCAAGGAGCAACAGAGCAGCCACGGCGTGCTCCTGCAGGCTCTTAGGAGTCTGTTCGATGACAAGAGCTGGAGAGTGAGGTACATGGTGGCGGATCGTTTCGAGAAGGTCGCGAAGGCCGTGGACGACGAAGTGCTTGCACGGGATCTCGTCCCAGCCTTTGTGAAGTTGTTGAAGGATACTGAAGCTGAGGTCCGCACTGCTATCTCTGGACAAATCCCTGGTTTCTGTCAACTCGTCGACCGTCAAGTACTCCTTCGCGACATTATGCCTGCCGTCGAGGAGCTCGTCACCGATTCTTCGCAACATGTTCGCGCCGCATTCGGCACCCAAATCAGCGGTCTTGCGCCCATCCTTGGCAAGCGTGAAACCACCGAGCACTTGCTTCCAATGTTCCTCCAGATGCTCAAGGACGAGTTCCCCGATGTTCGCCTTAACATTATCTCCAAGCTCGAGCAGGTCAACGACGTCATTGGAATCGACTTGCTTTCTCAATCTCTTCTGCCCGCGATTGTGCAGTTGGCAGAGGACAAGCAGTGGCGTGTCCGCCTGGCAATCATCCAGTACGTGCCACTCTTGGCCAGCCAGCTTGGCCAAAAGTTTTTCGATGAGAAGCTCAGCAACCTCTGCATGTCTTGGCTCGGCGACACTGTCTTCAGCATTCGTGAAGCAAGCACGCAGAACCTCAAAAAGCTCACAGAGGTCTTTGGCGTTCAATGGGCCAGCGAAGCCATTGTGCCCAAGGTCGCAGCAATGGCTGAGCACCCCAACTACCTCTACAGAATGACCACATGTTTCGCTGTTTCGGTAAGTCAGAACATATATTTATTGACAACACTAAGGGACCACTGACAACGTTGAACAGACCCTTGCGCCCGCACTCTCCCTTCCCGTCCTCGCCAGCTCCGTGCTACCCATACTCAAGCAGCTCGTCAGCGACCCTATCCCCAACATCCGTTTCAACGTCGCCAAGTCATACGCCGTCCTCGTCGACATTCTTCGCCGCATCCCGGACGACAGCACCACCACTCTTGCTCAGCTGGAGAAGGACGGACGCGCTGCCAACGCTGAGGGCTCCGTCAAGGGACAGCAGCTTATCCAGTCCGACGTCCTGCCCCAACTCGAGAAGTTGATGCAAGATGAGGATGTCGACGTTCGTTTCTTCGCCTCGACCGCGGCGAAGGGCACCAACAGCGAGGGAGCCGCCAGCGATGCAATGGAGACTTAGGATGTCCATATGCTTCATGCGGGACGCCGACAGCCCAAGGGACGTCTGGCGCCACCTCCTCCGCCCGCCCCTCCCAAGCGAGTTGTTTTGCCAGGCCCAAATCGGAGGGATAGTTTCTCGTAATGAAATGATTTTCGGGAGGCTGCGTGTGAGCCAGGAACAGCGACTTCTGGTCCGGGGGCAAGGCGGAACGAGGCAGACGACTACAAGGCTGCTAGAGATTTGGCTTTGCTTTGCCTTACGCCCCTCTTTTTTGGGTTCCTACCGAGAAGTTCTTATCATCTCCACAAGAACGGGAAAAGAAATAAATGCAAACATGAATTTTAGACGTTTTTTTTTTTGTCTCCTTCTGCTCCACTTCAGGTACTGTGCAAGTTGACATGATCAGAGTTCTATAAAGCATAAAGCAAGTTTCGAAGTATCGTAGGACCCAAGACAGCCCTTTTCCGAACGTGGTACTCAGCTCGTCCCGGACACATACCATAAGACCGTGTGAGTATATCTGAATTAACAACGCCCGACCCGCGTCCGCACCGATGTGGGCCCGCCCGTTTCCTTGCGATCTGACTAACGGAGCGACTCGAAGTAGCACTGTAGGCGCAATCACTGCCAAGTTGAACAATGTGCTATCAACTCGGACGATACAGACAGTTCGAAAAGATGGTACAACGCAAGAGTCTATTACGCCTTTGATCAGCGTACACTTCAGAGTAGTATGTTTCAGCTTGCTGCTCATTTCTGGTCATTCATCAACAGGCTAGGTGAGGTAGAAAAGAAAAAAAAATGGGACATGCTTTGGGTCGTTCGACTCGTTTGTTAATAATGTGACTGATGAGCTAGTTGAGTAGGTAGCTAAAGGGGTTGTAGTTAAAAGCAAGGACAAGAATTCGGCCGTTTGGGGTATGATACACGCTGATTCATGAAAAACAAGTTTGGGAGCAAGATTGGGCTCAGAAGATCATTGTCTTCCTAGGCCCTTAACATTGGCTTGGTTTTGAGTGTGCTTCGGGGTAGATAGATGTCCGCCGGAATGAAGCCGATACGAGGCACATGGTGCTCGATGACCGTGTCGAGGGAAACTTCCTCCTTAACTGCAATCTCTAAAGCGGAGCTCGATGGAATTGAGTGAGGGTGCCGGCTGCGAGTCGGTCGACTTATGCAGTCGCATCGACCTGCATGGCTTCGCTCGGCGGTAAAGCCGGGACTACGCTCTCAGGCGCAGGAGGCGGAGCCACAGCTGGTTCCTGGCTCTTCGCTACATCGCCACCAGCACTGACGTCCACGTCCTGGCGATGAACCTCGACGCTGCCCTCGCCTTGCAGCTCACCGCCGGCTCTCATACGCAATGCAGCGCGCTCCCTGATTTCGCGTTCTTCACGATCCAATCCGCGCATACGATCGCCGTTGTCGGACATTTCGAAGCGTACATCGTCAGTAGCCAGCTTCACCCACTCCAAGTGGCGCGCGCACTTCTTCCTGTCGCACACCTTGACTGGATCAAAGACGCCCTCGTCATCGTCGTCCGCGTCTACCATAGGGTCATCGCCGCTGTGTTCGACTGCCAACGTCTCTAATTCGAAAGCCTGTTTGCCGACTGGACTGGCGCGCCAGATCGCGAACTGTTCTTCGCTCCATTCCAGACGCGGATCGAAGCCGCAGTAGTCCTTGGGCTTTAGCTCGTTCTCAGCGCATGCTCGCGAAGCAGCCTGTTTGGTCATGTTGATGAAAAGTTGGCGATCCTTGAGCAGCTGGTGGCGAGCGCGGGATTCGTTCTTCTTGACTGTGATGTCGGCAAGAGTCTGCGTCTCAAGCTCTGTGTAGTCGTGATGATGGGCATTGCTAGTGTCATTGCCGTTCTTACCATCAGGTGTGGCGGGTGGGCTGAGCACGCCGTCGCCGAGTCTCTGGAAGTCGCCCAGCGTTTGCGAGGAGTCAAGAAGAGCGCGGACTTCCGCGGGTGCAATGACACCTCCACGGGAACCAAGCTCATTGGATCCTTGTGAATCAGATGGGACGTAACCACTCTTGCGTCGTGTGGAGCGGCTCTTAGCAGCTTGATCATGCCCACGAGCACTAGCGGTCATCTGTCGAAAGAAGGCTACGCCGCATTCGTCAGAGCAGTACTTACTGCCATCTTTGCCTTTTTGATTCTTGCCTACACGTGCTGGCAACCTACACCCAGAACGACGACAGATGCGCTTCCAAGTTGTCCTTCCAATGCCCGCTTCAGTGCAACGCGGGCACATGAACTTGTCGATCAAGTTCTTATCCCTCTCTTCGATGCCAACACACTTCCCATGGAACCAATCGTCACACGGCCCGTCGCACCCGATCATGAAAGTACCAGTATCGGGTCTGCGGCAGAGACAGTAAAGATCGTCACTGACAGGAGTGCCTTCTTCCTCCTCCTCTTCCTCCACATCTTCATCCGAGTCGTAAGATCCTGAGCGGTTCGAGGGAGCCGGAGAAGAGTTCGCAGGAGTGCCTTTGCTGCTTCCGGTTTTGAAGGCAGGTCTTGACACACGAGAAGAGGGCGTATCAGATCGAGTGGACTCGAGCTTACGTTTCTTCATGGGTGGCGCCTTCTTCGTAGTGGTCGCGGTACCCTTCTTTTTAGGCAGTGGACGTTTCTTCGGAATCGTAGACTCGGCGGGAGCATTTTCGGTCGAGGCCATGGGGACCGAGGACTCTCGGAGAGGAGATTGGTGGCGGGCGCTGTTCTCGCGCTTGAGCGAGCTGACCGCTTTGGAGGGCTCCATGTCGTTGACCTGCAGTGATGGTCGCCTGGCGTCGGTAGGCGATGTGTGTTGTGTTACTGTAAGCGACTCTTGCTTGATTTGTACTGGCGAGAGATCACCTGTCTCTGTTTTGGAAGTATTTGTAGGCTCGACGAGCGACGGAAGCGTTGCTTGTGATCCAGATTGTTCAGCATGCGCGCTTGCATCACCAGCCACATCAGCTTGCGCGAGTGAGCCTTTGGACTCATGATGTGCACGGGTGGAGGCAGGTGAAAGCTCATGGTTGCTCACAGCTGAATGTCGTCGCATGTGAGCATCCACGGGCGATGTCACATTCTGAAGTGGAGGCAGTGTGAAGGCCGCGTTGCCTGGTGATACGAGTGATGGCCTTCTCTGCTCTGGCGATCGTGATGCCACATGATACTGGTCCAGGGTGGGCGAGCTCATCTTCCTTTGCGCATCAGCAGGCGGTGGTGGAGGTAGCTCGATGCTTCCATGTGTTGGTGGACTCGAGCGATTGGGCGGCGGTGTGTATTGTGGCAGGCTCACATGGTGCTGCTCTGGCGACTGGATGTGGGCGATGGAGGGTAGCGAGTCCTTGCGCTGGTTCGAGGGCGAGCGTTCGCCTTGTTGCTGGTCCTGGTCTTGGGATTGCGGCGCGTCGGGATTGAGCAGCGAGGAAAGGCTGAACGACATGGCGGGCAAGGGCGCTGCTATCTTCGCATTGCTTGCAGTGGATGATGGTGGTCTGCAGGCGATGAGGAGGGAGTTCTTCGACGGGTATCGTCAGGTATATGCTATGGTATGGCAAAGAGAGCAAAGGAAGGACTCAGACGGTGCTTGCAACGCGCCTGCAGCTGATCGTCACTCGAGACAGGGCAGCTCGCGAAACACCTCCAACTCCGACCCCGCATTTTCTGATACCACATACCACCATATTCCTGTATCACCACCCTGCCCACCCACTCACAGCTGACACCACGCCTGCATCTGCATCTGCATATATCGATTTCTCATCTGTCCCGCATTAGTGACTGCGCCAGACACCTGCCAGCACCTCTCCCATGCCATGTCGCCATCCGCGCTTGACCTCGACCTGGATGCCGTCGACATTGTCCGGCTAGCCTTTCTCACTGCTGCCGCTGGAGTGAGCATGACACTTCTATTCTTTGCCCCAGCCTGAGCGCAGGCTGATAGCAAATGGTAGGTATATCTTGTCTTCTTCATTCCATCTCTCCGCTCCCGTTTCCTAGCGTACGGTGCTCGCGCCACTTCACTACCTCCCGCAGAGCAGGAAAAGAAGTCCGCCGTCAATTCACACCAAGGTCCTGCCGGTGATGTCCTGGACTACCTAGCGACCCTCCAGGTGCCCCACAGCTGGTTTGCGTCCTTCTACACGCTTTCTGTATCGTGCTCCCTGCTCTGGGCTGCCGACTATGCCCTCTCTGGACCTCTCTCAGCGTACATCGCTGCTTACATCGACCCTTCCCGCCCATCTATGACCTTCCACCAAGTACTCATCACTTGGTTTGCCGTCCTCGCCCAAGGCTCACGACGCGCATACGAATGCCATGCCTTCGCTCGGCCTTCTAAGAGCACTATGTGGGTAGGCCACTGGGTCCTGGGCATGGGTTTCTACGTTGGCCTCAGCGCAGCCATCTGGATCGAAGGCACGCAAGCCTTGAAGGACTACAAGCCCACACTGGAAGATTTCGCTATCATCCAGGCGCCGTCGCTTCGTACTTTCATCACGCTTGTCGTCTTCATGTTCGCCTCTGGCATTCAGCACGACTGCCACGCCTACCTTGCCTCGCTCAAACCTACTGGGGCCAACAACAAAGATGGCAAAGCCGACTACAAGCTACCCGTTCACCCTGCATTCCAGCCCACCGTAACGCCGCATTACTTGGCAGAGTGCATGATCTACCTCGCTCTCGCAGGCATGGCCGCACCGCAGGGAGAATGGCTGAATGGCACAGTCACTTGCGCACTGGTCTTCGTAGTCGTCAATCTGGGCGTTACTGCTCATGGGACTTACGAATGGTACGAGCAGAAGTTTGGGAAGAAGGCATTGGCCGGAAGGTCGAGGATGATTCCGATGATCTTCTAGAGTAGCGTGACAGGCCGTGGATCAGGAAGTCGCAAGCTGGTTGCGAGCGTCAGCAGGATCTGAACACGTTTCCAGTACGTTGGTCTCGATAAGGGTCATGCCTTGGATCGTAAAAGATGCCTACGGCGGACATTCGTCACGTGGTCTCGATGTGCATACCAACATGGTCTGCAGAAAATGATGATATATATCGCACATCTATATCATACAGCTTCTACACCTCCCAAGAACCATTTGTAATTTAACAACAACTTGCTCGTTGCGATCATCGACTCCAACATATGCCTCAACCTGTAACACCCGCGTATTTGCGGCGTCCGCGGACAGCGCAAACTCCACCACAGCTGAACCCAGCTTAGTAACACCCCTCGCGACCCCTCCAGAACTCTTGGACATGTATCAACATCCAAGATCGCATTCGCTCGTAGCTCCAACTTGGCATCAGGAGATCACTAAACAGGCAGAATAATAAAGCGTAACGGCATTGGTAATCGTCGAGCCTTGTCGATGGTATAAGAAGGACCTCGTTTCCCACGCTGTTCGTGTTTGATCTCGATACCATCAGATATCAGCTCGTTATACCTTAACACCATCAACAATCCAAGCTCCCAATCACCTTGTCTATCCACAAAGAAAAAAGAACAGTCTCAAAGACCAAACCCCATCTGAAGCAACCCTTCCTCCATCTCGCACCATGTCCCCCAAATCTATCCTCGTCACCAGCGCCTCCGGCAACATCGGCCGCGAACTAATCCCACTGCTCCTCGCCACCACCGACAACGACACAACCCTCGTCCTCCCCACCTCCTCAGCCTCCCGTCTCTCAAGCTCCCTTCCTTCCGGAACCGACACCTCCCGCCTCAAAATAGCAGAAGGCGCCGTCTCCGACCCCCTCTGGCTCGAAGAGATAACCAAATCCCACTCCGTCGAAACAGTCTTCCTCAATCTCGGCGGCACAGACGAGCTTTTCACTACCATGGGCGCTCTAGACGCTTTCAGCCGTGCTGGGGTTACGCATGTCATTTACCTTTCGTGCGCAGGCGAGTTCACGAGTCCGGAAGGGTTCAAGGAGTTTTTGGGCTGGAATTCGAGCGCGAGCGTCGTTGTTAAGGTGGCGGTTGAGCAGAAGCTTTGGGTTGGGAAGTATCCTTTCAAATGGACTGTTGTGGGACCTACGCTGTTCTTTGAGAATGATGTTAGGACGCCTGAGTTGTTGTTGAAGGAGGGCGTTATGCCTGAGCCGCTTGGGGAGATGGGTGTTAGTAGGGTTTCGTGCAAGGATGTGGCGAGGGTTGTTGTTAGGGGGATTGATGATGGTGGGCAGAAGCTGCATCAGAGGAAGGTCAATGTTGGCTCTTTGAAGCGGTACTCGGGGAGTGAGACGGAGCAGTTGTGGGGCAAGGCTTTGGGGAGGGAGATCAGGATGTTTAAGGGTGATGAGGAGGGGTTGATGGCTTATGAGAGGTCTTGGGCGGATATCATTCCGGGGACGGCGGGGAGGGCGGTGGGCAGGGATTTACATATGATGTGTAGGGGCTGGGTGGCGAATGGGTTTGGGCTGAGTGAAGATGAGTATCGGTTGACGAGGGCTGTGCTGGGAAAAGAGGCGGATGATTATGCGGAGTGGGTGGCGGAGACGGGGAGGAAGTTGAGGGAGGAGGGGAAGTAGGTCAACTTTGTAGGTTTTGTATGCATTGATCAATAACAACTTGAATGCATTGGTTGAGCCATTTCTGTTTCACACTACTCATTCGGAGCTTGGATGCTATGGTCTGTCACTATCATTTTCACGCCCACGAAATGCACCTCGCCTGATTTCAGGTAGATATCAAGTAATTTCTCCCGCGGCAGTTGACTACAGCTCCCTCGGCGTCTCTTGTTGTTGTCTTGATCGGAACGCATAGACTAAGAGGCATAAGCACGTTGCAGAACTGTATGGTAGCGCGATTGGGATTGCTATGGAATCTGACGACTACTAGCAAATCTACTAGCCAACGCTCCCGGAAAACAACATCGATTTTATGCGGTCATTTAAGACAGCAGTGAGAGGGAAGAACCGAAGCCACAAATCAACAGTCCAGCTCTGCAGCGAACACCATGGCGCATATGGTAGTATGAATAATCGTAGCGAGAGCCGTGCCTTTTGTGGAACTGCTCGCTGCTGCATACGAACTTACGCTCCCAGGCTTTCACCAAGAAAGCCAAAGCAACAGCATTGGGGTAAGCTTCGCCGCTCAAGAGTCACCATGGACGAGAGCAGTGAGAACTATCCGTTCAGTAGTGCCCTCAGCTTCCAGGTTGTTCCTTGAACTGATTCCTGAGGAAGCGGAAGTTCGTCACCAGGTATGACAGTTCACATTCGTCGTTCGGGATAGTCCACTCGATGTCGAACTTCCTTCCTCCAGTGTAGGGGTTGAAGCGCGCAACCATTTCGCTCCAGCGAATGTCGTCCGGGCCGCCAACCTTGGTTTTGCACTCGCAAATCTCAAAAAGCTGCACCGTTTCCTCATTCAGCTGATACGCCTTCCAGCGCTTTCCGCCGTTGTCGGTGTAGCCGCGGTAAGCATTGGGGTCTTCATCGGACGTGATGCTCTCTTCCGGACGGAGAGCGTAGCAGGCGAGAGTAACCTTCTGGAAACCGAATGCCAGCTTTTTCTTTCGCGGCTTTCGCGGCGCGCGGGTTGACCTTTGCAGAGAAGCGTCCTTGACACCTAATGTCTTGGGGGCCAAGTTGGGCGGGTGATCCTTGTCCTTCATGTCGTCACGGCCTTTGGTCAGCCTGTGCACGTGATGAATGGCCTTAAGGATCATTCTTTCTCTCATGGCCCAATTGATCGTCGGGTTATTAAGCTTGCTAACAGCAGCAACGCCGCTGCTGTCGTTGTGAATGGCGAAAAGGATCTTGTTGTAGACGTAGTCGTTCCGTTGCTGACACGGTACCTCGTAGATCGGTCTGTTGAGACAAGAGTCGGCTGCTGTGATGTGGGTGGGCTCCTAGTCCACCAGATCATGCAGCATTTCCCAAATCCAGTATTGAATGTCGGTCCACTCTTTCTGGGTCATGTCGAAGAACATGGCCCAGTCGAGGAATTCAAGCTGGGTCTTGATGGAAATGTTCCAGAGCTTGCCTTGGGTACGCAGTTCAGGGTTGTTCCCGCGCGGCTCATTGCCGGTCAATTTCGGCGCTGGAGGCATGATCCAGGCGCTCTTAAGGGGTTGAATGTGCTGTGAAGTGTGGTGGCGGAAGTCTTGAGAGTAGACAGCCTAGAGACATTCGACTTGTTAGGTTCGGGTTTCATACAGAATCTGATATGGTACGAAGTTCCAGGCTATACTAACGTTGAAAGAATAGCGAGTCGCTTAGTACAGCTTAGTTGGGTAGACGACTGTGTGATAATCGTAGAATAGGGCGACGGATGTTGCGGTAGAACAACAGAAAAGGGCAACTTGGTAATGAGTTAGCGCTCAGACTAATCAATCGTGTTGAAGGGTAGCTTAGACTAACAGTCGAGGAATAGTAGTCGACGTGTACCAAGGCTTTTTGGACAGTCAGCCTCGTAGTCAGGCTTAGGATTCTGGCCAGACTGATGCTTGGATAGCGGTGATTTGGCGATTTGATAGGCAGAAACCGCAGACGTCTTGAGGAGTGACAGCCTTAGGACTAGCGAATAGTCTGGCTCAGGACTGGCGCAGACCACAAAGTGGTGCGCTATTCTGAGTGGCGCCGACAATGAGAAGGGTTGCTCGGTGCCGGAGACGTGCGTAGAAGCACACCCCTCGATGAGCAAGTGTGTGTCTAAGTGTGTGGGCGAGGAAGAAAGACAGGAAGAGGCAAAAATACCTCGTGCGAGCAGTGCGCCGCCAGCGTACGGTCGTTGTCTTATCTCCGTACACTACATCACACCACGTCACATCACTAACGGTAAATCAGAACATGTGCTAAAAGTCATGCAAATGAAATCTCCATACCTGGTTATATACAGAATCCAAGTTTCAAGTCTGAACACACCCTTTGTGATGTGTTACGTCGATCACAAGTTGCGGCAAGTGAGTGAAGTCTTGAAGTGAAGTCAAGCGGAGCCTAAGCGCAAGTGAGCCTAAGCGCAAGTGAGCGGCATCCATCCACCGAGGAAAAAGCCATTGATGGGCGGCGAAACAGTTTTTGCTTATCTACAGTCCATTATCATTACGAACAAGCTGTGACAAAACAAGGTGGGTATCAACAAGGGCCAAAACCATGACATGTGAGCGCTACTCCACCGACCAAGCCCAGGAGCCATCCCTGTAGCACATGTGTGCAAAGCTCGCAAGCAGCTCAGCGTAAGAAGAGGAAGTAAAACGTAGGAAATGCATGAAGGATCGAAACAACTTAGGGAGAACACAAGAAAATCATTACTCGCCTAGTAAGGCGGCCTGCCCAGCCCAGTCTTCCGCGCTGGGAGAACCTCTTGCTCTGACTCCTCCATTCCGATGCCCTCCAGCAATGCCGCGAGGTCCGTCTTGCTGGTTTTCCGAGAGACCTTTCGTCGCTCGGTGCTGTGTCCCAACTCACTTTCGCTTCCTAGCTCGCCATCGCCGACTTCCACCAGACTCTCGCTCGCAGTGTCTTCGCCTGGGTCCACTCTAGCCGCGATCATGACGGACGATGAGCCGCCACTAGCGAGCACGCGCTTGAGTTCGTCGACGCGGAGCGCTCGGTTGCCTCCAGCGGCAGAGCTGCTTCGTCTGTCGTTTGTGCTTCCGCTCGGTCTACCATCGGGTGATCTTGAGTCGAGGCGTCTCGCCATCAGTCCAAAGGCTTGTTGTCTGTGGTTTGGTGCTGGGGAAGTTCCGTTGCGTTGGGATGTCGAAATTTGTCCAGAGTCAATTTGCGGATTCGAGCTGTTTCGAGAAGAGACCGCATTAACTGCACCAAGCAGTTGGCGGTGGTTGCCATTCTTTGGCAATGACTGGGTGCCGGACAGTGAGATCGACTTTGGCGCTGCAGCTGCTACGGCCGCGAGGCAGGCATCCTTGGTCCAGATGGCTAGCATAGCATCCTTTGCCTTTTCAGGTAGTTCGGGACTGCTGGCAGTCTTAGTTGACAGATAGGAGGTTGAGCGGTCGATTGCAGGAACTGAGAAGCTGCGGCCCGGACTGGTCGGCGGAGAGCTCGGCGGTGGGTTGGCGAAGTTGGCATCGTAAGACTTAGCAATGCGATTGACGAGTGCTTCTCGGTGGTCCATCGCCTTGAGGTCTTCGTGCGCGACAGCGGCAGGTGAGACTTCTGGAACAGAGGAGCTTGTGCCAGCACAAGAGGAGATGCTTTCTAGAGGAGCGGCTGGGACATTAATCGCTTGCATCCACAGGCCGTGCTCCTTTCTCCTTGAGACCTCGCTATACACCTCTTTGCTCACAACGTCGGAAACGGTGTCGAAGGTCTCGCATAGCTGCCAGAAATATCCATGGACCAAGCTGCCAAGCTGAATTTTCGCAATAGGCGTATCGACCCTTGGTATCTCCTCCTGCAGGGCGAAGATCATAGGCATGCTGCTCTGAACAGCATTGATACCCAAACTTTGCAACAAGGTTGCATTCAAGAGGTGTAAGAGAAGGATGTCTGTCTCCGAGGATCCGGCGTATTGCAATGCGTGCTCGTAGACGGCCAGGTTTAGGAGCTGCAAGAAAGTGTTCCGCACCTTCTTGCTCTTATTGTTTCTGTTAGACGCATTTGATAGGGCTCGGCGAGCGAGTGTGCCGTTGGGGTCTGCACTTTTGGCCCTCTTCTTGAGTTCTTGAGGCTCTTGAATTCTGGCATCGACTTTTCGGGTCTCCAAAGTCAGCCAGGTGCAAAGGGCATCGACGTATGCGCGTCTAACACTGGGCGATGGGTCTCGCAAGAGCCACTGAGTGCCTTCCCATGTCGAAAGCGGTACGGTGTTGCGGCTTTCTGCTACGCCGCCGGAAGCCTTTGTGCGCGAGCTGTTTGCGACTATCATGACATCTTTCGCAAGCTCAAGCGCAACTTGACGAGCAGTGTCAAAAGTGAAGAATCCTCCGGGTTGTGAGTGTGATCGGTCCCGAGCCACGGAACTAATGTTTGTTGCGCTCTGCGAAACAGCCGACATGGGTTCTTCGATGGCAGCGGCGGTAGCCGCAGGACTTTGCTCTGCAGTAGGTGAAGTGTTGGGTTTGAGACGTAGTAAAATGGCGGAGACCATGTCGCCAATTTGGTCCGTATAGTACACATGCGTGGCAAGATCTGCGATGCAGTTCTTCAGTCGCGTTAGTAGCTCTACTCGTGGCGCCGAAGGAACTGCAGTCGGAGCCTGCTTTTCTGTAAGCTCTTCGGTAGTCGATACCCCGACATTTGACGAGCGCGCGGTCTTGGGCGGACCACTGAGTTGAAGCACGCGTAGAATGTGTTGAACGAGGCCAAGTAGAACGTCCATGACAGACAGACCGATAAGGTTGAGATCAGACCGGAGTATGTCATCAATCAAGTGAGTTAGCAGGAGGTGCTGCGCGAGATCTGAATCTTGCAGTGGCAAGTGCGTCAAAGTCTCGGCTGCTGTGACCAGTAGGATATACCTATCCTGAACAGCTGTTGCAGCAGTAATAATTTCGAAGAGCTTCACTGCCCAGCTTGTCCAGTCGTGAACTGCGGGTGCCTGTTGCGAGACCGACGTCTCTGGTCGATTGGCCGTCTGATAGCGAACGAGATACCTCAACACTTCGTTGGTAGCAGACCGCACCTGAGCACGGTCATCCGCTTCAAACAAGGACTTCAAACAATTCAAAGCCGTTATAGCAACGCCTTCCTCGGCAAGCTTATCGGCATCCTGAACGGTTCCTTCTGCTGCGCGCGCATCAGAGTCAAAGGATGCAGTTCCCGGGTCAGTCCGCACTGTGTTCAGGCTCTGTCTACGCTGCATCGCTTTTTCCTTTTCCTCTTCTTCGTTGCGCTCACTTATGCCTTGTAGGCGCGCTAGATACAATCCATTGTTCCCACGTAGGTTGCTCAGAATGGCTGGGATCGTACCGCTAAGCTGACGTCCAATCTCAGAAGCAAGGGCATCTGACACTAGAACCGCCTTGATCGCAGCAAGTCCTGCCTCTCTTAAACGAACAGCATCCGGGACAGTCACGGCAGTCGTGGACTTTCCAATCTTCTTTGTATTGCTCTTGTGTGCAAATTCGGACCACTGCCGCACAACTTGCTCGTAGAGCTCTTGATACTCATGGTCTGCGGCAAGAGTCGCAGGGTCCTGGTGCTTGCAGAAGACCTCCCAAGTGCGCAAACTGGCCTCGATTAAGCTGATATCGTTGGTGTTCTGCAGCACTCCGCTGACCGTGCGAAGAACGTAGGGTGCGATCAAGCTGAAGCCATTGGCGCTTCCCACGACCTTGTTCTCCAATAGAGCAGTCAGAATCTGCAAAGTGACGAAGACACGTGCACTCTGGGCCTTGTAGACATCGTTCGCGGTCTTGCGTTCCAAGAAAGTGCCGACTTTTTGTAGTTTACTCCGGCGCGTGCTGGCATAGTAAAGCAAGTAGCTGAGTTCGGAACCATTCGGGTTGACGTCTGCCGTGCTGTTTCGCGGCAGTCTAGGATAGCATTTGAGGACCAGCAGCTGATGTTTGGGACGTAACTTTTGGCGCACGCTGTCCATATGCGCTGGGAGATGTGATTTGACCATGGCTGCGAGTCGGAGCTGCGGGCAGGGCGGCTACACGCAGGAGCTACACGCACGGTGAAGCAGCAGCAGCGGCCAGACACCTCACGCGGTGTATTGGTGCTGGAAAGGGGGGCTCGAGTGGGCTGGTGGTGAAGATGCGGACACGGGGTGCAAGACGTCGCCCATCTCAAACACGTCAACGTCAGGGAGGCTCGCAGGCTCGCAGGGTTCACCAAAACCAAACAGCCACCGGCTCCGCTCTGCGCTCTCGCTCTCGCGCTGCACGGTGACGATGAACCTAAGGGAGGGTGTTGTCGACTTTTGGCCATCGATACTGCTGCGGAGCTCGACTTATGACCGAGCTTCCAGAACTAAGCCGCACCTCACGCCAAGCCTGCCTCACTCCGCGTCTATCAATTTCGCACCAGGCTTTGTGTGCAACTTCGTGATTGACCGGCAGGCACGAATATCCACACGACTAACCTCACAGCAATCCCGAGGTGAGTGCACACACTGCTTGGACACTGCCATTGATACTGCTGCTGCCGAACGAACGACTCTGCTGCGAACATGCGAAAAACCTCTAAGACCTTACGACCTCTTGACGTAGACGACGACATGCGATCGGAACAAAATTGCGGACTGGAAATGCGGGCTAGCCAAATGCTTTGCGCATCTTTGAAAGAGAGGCTGCTGGGTGGAAATACACAGTTGCATTTGTCTGGAGAGCAAACGAGGACATACTTGCATCTGGGCACTCATTTCTAGCGATCGACTGCACGAGTGCTGCCGGATTGGAGAGATGCGACTCGGCGACTCGATAGCTCGACTGATCTGGAATGCATGTTTCGGCAGCAGGATACGATCAGCAGCAGCAATCTCAATGGCAGCGCACCGGACGCAGCCCAGCTTGATCTAACCCGCGCAAACAACTAACACCTGTACCAGTGGTCACTCATCCCGTCCACCCGCCAAGATGCAGTCCAACGTCGCCCCCGCCCAGACCATGGCCAACGCCAGCGCCAACCTCTCCAAGCGCAGAAAGTTCATCGCCGACGGTGTCTTCTACGCCGAGCTGAACGAGTTCTTCCAGCGCGAGCTTGCTGAGGAGGGATACTCCGGTGTTGAGGTCCGCGTGACCCCCACCGTCACCGACATCATCATCCGCGCCACCCACACCCAGGAGGTTCTCGGTGAGCAGGGCCGCAGGATCCGCGAGGTATGTTTCGGCAATGCGTAGCAATCGGGACGAAAGCGAAGATCTAACAATTTCCACAGCTTACCAGCTTGATCACCCACCGTTACAAGTTCCCCGCCGACAGCGTCTCCCTCTACGCCGCTAAGGTCCAGTCTCGCGGTCTCTCCGCTGTCGCCCAGTGCGAGTCCCTCCGCTACAAGCTCCTCAACGGTCTCGCCGTCCGTCGTGCATGCTACGGTGTCCTCCGGTAAGCTCTTGCGATTATCTCCAACATCCGCCTAATATCTAACAAGATGATCACAGTTTCATTATGGAGTCTGGCGCCAAGGGTTGCGAGGTTGTTGTCTCCGGCAAGCTGCGCGCCGCCCGTGCCAAGTCCATGAAGTTCACCGACGGCTTCATGATCCACTCCGGTCAGCCCGCTAAGGACTTCATCGACCACGCCACCCGCCACGTCCTCCTCAGACAGGGTGTCCTCGGTATCAAGGTCAAGATCATGCGCGCCTCTGCCTCTCCCTCCGACCCCACCGGCGAGAAGTCCGGCGCCCAGGGTCTCCCCGACTCCGTCACCATCATCGAGCCCAAGGAGGAGCAGCCCGTGCTCGCCCCTACTTCCCAGGACTACGGTGCCAAGGCCGCTCAGGCCCAGGCTGCCCAGCAGCAGCTCCAGCAGCAGCAGCAGGCTGAGGAGCAGGGTGCTGAGGGCCAGCAGGCTCCTGCCGAGCAGCAATACTAGGAATAGTGCTGTTCAGTGGGTAGCTTCGCTAGCGACGGGGTTTCATCTTTTCGGGATGGATGGCGTTTCAAGTTTCACCATATGAGCGAATCGTGCGCCTTTATATGCAGGTAGCGCACGTAGCTTTGCAAAAGAGATGATTCCAATGTGCAAATTCAAACAAACTCGATTTTTTTTGTCCCAACTCAGATAGATGGCCCGTTTTGTCAGACACAATCTCCGGGTGAAGACACTTGAAGCTACGGGCAGGGCGGAGCGGAAAGACCTACATCGATAGAAAATGATATACCCCCATTGTCCTAATGCAACCCAGAATATTCATGTATCGTCATCATTGCAGTCATCTACATGTACCGACTAAATTCACAAGCACGAATTGCTTGCATGCATCCAATCCTCCAAATCTACTTTTCACGCTGCAAATCATCCATGCCCAAAACCACATTCGAGTCCCCGCCAACCTTTGAAGTAGAAGAAGCACTCTTCTTGTGCGCTCTCCCTTTCTTACTAACAACCTTCAAAGGCGGCTCCTCGGCATTTTCCGCATTGTCCTCGTCACCAAATAAGAAGCCTCGGTTCCGCCGCTGATCCTCGAAGAACGCAGGTGAGGGTTTGCGAGAGGTGGTCGAGTCTGAATCGAGCTTGTTTGGCTCTTTCTCCTTGTCATTGTCTTTGTCGTCACCGCCTAGCATCCAGGAGTAAGAGCTTTCTGCTAGGGTAGGTCGAGGGGCTGGTGGCGAGGGTAGGTCTGGTGGGGGCTCTACTGCTTTGGTTTGGGGAGTGTCGGTGGCTGGTGGCGAGGTGATCTTGATGTCTGGTTGAGGTTCTGCTATGATAGTGTTGGGATCGAGTTGTCGGACGTTTGTTGTGCCTTCGTCATCCGGATCGTCGAAGGTAGAAGGGTCCGCAAGCCTTTCAGGTTCCTCCTGCTGGGCCGCTGTTGTAGGCTCTGTCTCTGACGCAGGTTTTGTGGGTAGAGGTGAGCTTGGTGCTTGCGCTTGTGCTTCTTCTAGAGGTGGTTCATCCAGTGCTGGAGCAGCCCCAGCAGTCTTCTCGCTGTCGTCGCTTTTGGGTGGCTCCTCAGTGGGCAACGGAAGGCTGGAATCACTGAGGTAGACTTGAACAAATTGTACCTTCGCAATTGCCACGCTCAACTTCTCAAGTGAGTCGTTGGCTCCGTGATTCGCAGTTGGTTCGCTTTGTTCGCCGCCTTCAGTGGCCACCTTTTGATACTCCCAAAGATCTCCCACGGCTGCTTCAAGCAGCTTGCTCAATTGAGTGTTCCTGGTCTCCAACTCCTTGACTTTATGCAAAGCTGCGCCATATGCAGTCCGAGGCCCATTATGCCGCCGTGCATTAGATGACGATGGAGTCGGCGCATTGCTGATCTCCTGTGCTTTGCGATGCACTTCATCAACAGCGTTGCGCACTGCTTTTCCGATACCAAACTGCTCGCTGCGAGCATGGATATTCTTGGCTGCCGTTTGGAAGAGTGACTCAATGTTCCGTGCTTGCCTAGATCGGCCATCTGGCGTAAGGGCAGTTCGACCCAGAGCAGCCCGGGCAGCATTGACTCCTGAAAAGGCCGTGATATTTCGCTGAAGTGCAGGTGGAGTAGCAGGTCTGTCACCGGGCTGTAATGGCCGGTCAGTGTACTTGAGCACGAGGTAGCCGCCACCTTCAGGGTGCATGTGTTCTCGTAGATAGAGTGCATCCAATACCAGGCTTTGAGGTGTAAAGTCTTTAGGCAATGGAGGGTACCTCAGAAGCAATGTCAGGGCGGTATTGTAGTCTGATTCCACGAGCTCCCATCGTATGCGAAGTAGCATAGCCAAACACACATGGTCTACAATCTCCAGTGAAGTATCGTTCGCGAAGATGACATCCCACATGGTCAATACGTCGTCAAAAGGAAATTCCCGACCAAACATGAGTCTGATCCATCGCATAAGGAATACCTGTGGCATGATGTCGAGTTTCTCCAGGTGCTTCGAAAGATCCGGGTCGACTTTTGCCAGCATGTCAAAAACGATACGTTTGCTCCGCAGCACTATCGGGTTGTCCGTTGCAGCGTGCGTTGTCTGCTCGTAGAAGTTCTTCGCATTCTGCATGACCTGCCCGAAGAGCGCGAAAGCGTCGTGTTCGATATGATCCGCGTCGTAGACAGCCCGTATCACGGCATCATCGCCCATAGCTTTGCTGCTCTGTCCCAAATTCACAGCATCTCTTTCAACTATCCACAAGATTGGCGCCAGCAGCTCGTGCATGCCTTGTCGGTACCCCAGGTCAGGGTTCAGTTTGCAGAAAACGAAGAGGATGTCCAGCATCATTCGTTGTGTATCGGGTTCGCGGAAGTAAAGGTTCTCGGGCATGCAGCGGTCTACATCTTGCTGGATCTCGGCGCGGAGCTCTTCATCCTGACGAATGGAGGCATATGTCGACTTGTATCACATCTTAGCTATCTGTCAGACCACGCCCACAAGTAAGGCGACGTCGAATCGTGAGCTTACGTCTGTTTCCTCACTGAGCGGGTCGGCCTGTTCGTATGGATTCTCGATGTGTCGCAGGAAGTGCAGGCGCAGCGAGTTGTAGGCAGAGCGCGAGGAGAGGAGAGTGCGCGGCCATGATGCCGTGTCGACGTTGTCGAAAAGGAGGAATGCCTTCCAACAGGCGGATCGGAGTCCGTTATTGGGTGCAGAGATGTGGCCGTCGAGGCGGACTGCTTCCTTGAGGTCGGCTAGCGAGGGATATTGTTGGAGCTCTTGCCAGCTTGGTCGCGCGTCGGCGAGGCGTCTCATTGCCGTGCAGGTAAGGAACAATGCCCACAATGCTGTTGTGTGGTGCGCAGGTCTGCTCGCTAGCGGTAAGGTACATGTAAGTTCAGATAGTGGGCTGTGGTCGTCACAAGGTCACCGATAGCGCCGGCATTTGATGCTTGCCCTCTTCGGCATTCAGCTGCTTGCTGAGTGCTGCCTTCTCCACCAGCCCCCAACATCTGAACAGCAACAGTTTAGGGAGGCGACTTGTTTATAAATTCACCTTACCATTGGGGCAGCCTGGCTTAGCAGTGCGCTATAATCACTTGTTCCCGTACATGGGCTGTGGTCTTCCGATCCTGTACAGGTGAAGATGGGCTGGCCGTACAAGTTTGTCGATCTCACAGACGCCCAGAAGGAACATCGCAGGATATTACTCGATGATTATGGCCTAATAGCCCAGGCCTCTGCTGGAGCGGTCCTCATAGTTATACAGCTATTTTTTCTGGCCCAATGGATCAGGCAGCGAAACAACCCTCTCGGAAACGAAGTGCCTAGCTCACCCAGTGCGAAGCATCACCAGAAGAACGGCCGCTTGGATTTACGAGCGATCCAACAATGGTGGCGGCGCCTGACATGGTGGGCTGGCGACTCGATGAATATATTTGGCATCATTCCAGGAACCAATGGCCAAGTCTTGGGAGCAGCAGTCTGGACTACTTGGCTCTTATTCCAATGCTTCGCAGAAACAGGGAATGGTGAGACTTCTCATAAAGTGGAAGGAGGTACATTTGATGCAGCGATTGACAACGTAACAGATTATCTTCATCTCACCAAACGCTTTGGCATAGTCGGTGCCTCGCAACTTCCGTTCCACTACCTGCTTATCTGGAAGTCTTCATGGTCGCCAATTCAGATCCTTACCAGAGCATCACACGAAACCCTCAACGCATACCACCAGCTCCTGGGGCGTATTGTCACGCTCCTGATTCTTCTACACGCCGCCTTCTATCTCAACTTTTACGTGCAAAACAACCTCTTAGCGAGCAAACTTCAAGAAGCGTACGTCTTGTGTGGCGTGGTCGGTGTCATTGCTTTTGTCGCTGTTGGCACCACCGCATTATCGCCAGTGAGAAGATGGAGTTACCGCGTGTTCTACAACGTTCATGTGGCCCTTGCGACCGCTCTCATCCCAGTCCTGTTCTTCCACGTTCATCACATCAGGATATATCTATACGAAACGGCTGCGATATACATTCTAAACGGCATAATCCGCTGGCTATTTGCCACCAACCTAACTGGTAGCATACGATCGATACCTGGTACTTCGCTAACGGAAATAACCATTCCTACCGACTCATCGAGTGTATCAAGAAGTCTGGCTGAAAGCTTGCATCCTGGTCAGCATGCGTACGTTTCTCTGGCCGGCAACTCTTTCCTTCGCACGTTCCGCAGCAACCCTTTCACAGTGGCCTCAATTCCCAGTACAGACGGTCACATCAAGTTTGTCGCTCGAGCACTCGATGGCAACACGAAGAGACTGAAAGCAAGCACCGAGAAAGACACTGCAGATACGAAGGTCGACCTAACCATCGAAGGCGCCTACGGCCCCAACACGCACGAAGACAAATTGTTGCAATACGACCGCGTGCTGTTCATCGCAGGAGGTGTTGGCGCGACTTTCATCGTGCCGCTCTACCGGCAGCTTCTTGCAGATCTCAGCCCGGGCAAAGGCAGCTATCGACGACAGAAAGTGAGCTTCGTCTGGATCGCCAAATCCAAGTCAGAAGTCACTTGGGCGGTGCCGACGAATCAACGTGAAAAAGAAGGTTTCGTCGAACGGCTCAAGATCTGCCTGACCAATATCAGCGCTTCGTCTCTGGAGGGTACAGAGAGTGCAATCGACTATGATGACAGCGATGGCGCGGCTGCCGTTGGCGATCACGAGGAAGGCATCGAACTTGAAGAGCAGAAGCAGCTGCTGTCGGACAGTGCGCGAAACGCCGACTTCGACAAAGTTAGCGACCTTCCTGTATATACCGGGCGCCCGGATCTACGACGACTGATACAGCAGGCTCTCTCGCATAGTAGTAATGAACGAGTGGCGATAGTCGTCTGTGGGCCAAAAGGGTTGAGTCGCAGCCTTCGCCACGAAATCACGCCCTGGATCAAGCGAGGAAGAGACGTTTGGTTCCATGATGAGAGCTTTAGCTTATAGATTCTTGAGTGTGGGTGGTAGTTGATAGATAATGGTATGGTCTAACGTGATACGGACGCTTGCGCATACTCGACCCTGCTGCATCGTCCTGTCGGGAGAGGGTCAAGCAACGGCATCTGACCCTTGTGATCTCAGCCACTCCCGTTCGTAAATCGTAATTATGTGAGCTTTACTTCTCAATCGTATCACGTGATACATGTGGCTTCGTGTTTTCCATGAGAAATCCAGGTCTGAGATCGTAGACCAATTACCGGTAATCTACATACACACATGGTGTCGGTGGAAGCTCCTTCCAAAACAAAATTTGACAGTTATTGGTTCAACGTCAAAATCGCAATATCTCCACCCCAATGAGCGACAGAGGCTCAAAAAGCAATAGGACGAGAATAGAGATACGTATCTAACAAGCAATGTGTATATGACGATGGAAATATTGTATATACCTAATCAATAGCTCATCGTTTCTTCCTTGACCCTAACCCTACTAACACCAAGCTCAGCATCACACGCGTGGGTTTGTCAAACGTGGTCCTTGTGAAGATATCAGAGACAACGCATTAGTCCACGGGCGCTAGATCGATATCATTGTCAGGGCCAACCCAGCTGAGAAGTATGATGAATTTTCGTAGCATATTCTGTACTCTATTTGCAAGTCTACCGTCTACTCTTTGATATACTTCTTCAGCCCTCTCAGCCTCTCTTTGGCCTGCTCAAGGACATCGTCAGGCTTGCAGACAGCGAATCTCAGCCAGTCCTCGACGATAGAGGCATTCGCATCTGTGAAGAATTCAGTCGGCGGAATGGCGGCCACGCCCAGCTCCTTGATGCAGAACCAAGAGAGTTTGAAGTCGCGCGGCCTGTTGGCTACGTGGGCCGGGAACGGGTAGTCGTCGGGAAGCTTCACTTTGGCCAGGTTGACGAGGACGAAGTATCCACCTTCGGGCTCGGAGTACTGCGGGATGAATGGTCAGTTGATGTTAGAGAATGCAAGGAAAGGCATCCCATAACTTACGGGCAGACCAAGCTCCTCCCAAACTTCGTTGAAACGATCAAGCTTTCCCTTCATCTCTGTCTTACTCTCCTCCCAGAAACCTTTGCCTTCCGCCTGCTCGAATGCTACAGCAGTTGCCTCTTGCAGCGGGCTGACACTTGAAAAACAGATACGAGTATGCGCTGCTGCAACGTACTTGATCAGGTGCTCTGGTCCGATCAAGTAACCCACTCTCCATCCTGTTGCGTAGAATAGCTTGCCAGCACTGCCGACTGTCAAAGTAAGATTGGCAATTTCCGGGCTAAGCGTCGCAATACGAGTAAAAGGCACGTAGTAGAGCTTATCGTAGACTTCGTCGGAGAGGATGAGGATGTTGTGCTTGACGCAGAGGTCACCAATGGCCTGCAACTCCTCGCGGGAGAATACCTTGCCGACCGGGTTGTGAGGTGTGTTGATAACGATCATGCGTGTGCGCTCCGTAATCTTGCTTTCCAGCTCCTTCATGTCGAACGTCCATTCGCCGGCAGACGTGGTTTGTGTGGCGCCATTTTTAGGAGGGTGCAGCGGTACGTAGACGACCTTGCCGCCAGGCATTTCGATGTTGGAGATGTATTGGTCGAAGAAGGGCTCGAAGACAATGACTTCATCACCGGCTTCAAGGAAGCCCATAAAGGCTGAGAGCATACCCTCATTGGCTCCGGTGGTGACAGTCACTTCGGTTTCGGGGTTTAGGGTACGGTTGAAGGAGGGCGAGTAAGCATCTGCGATTGCTTTCTTCAGGCGTGGGCGGCCCTACTGGGTGCCATTAGCTGGTGTGTGGTGGGAGATGTGTGTACGAGCGCTTCTGGTATACCTTTGTCGGCGAATACTGGTTGCATTCTACCTTCCCGAGCGCCTCGTGGGCGGCATCCAGTACAAACTGCGGCGGGTTGTAGCCGAAGAACCCCTGACCCATGTTCACGATGGGTTGGACAGGCGATGCCTGGGCGGCCTCGTTGACAATCGACCTGACAATTTTTCAGCATGTGCTCCAGAAGATCGTCTCATCAATGGGCAGTGCTCACCAAACATCCTGCCTCTGACCTGCGACTCGCGCGGCGGGCTTGAAGGGTTCTTGCACCATAACTGAAGCGGTGAACGCTCTCGCGCTCGAAATGCTCTGAGGGAACGTGATTTGTAAGTGAGGTCGTGATCGAGTCGCAGCAAAAGCGAGACGTCTCAATGGCAGCATGTTGTAAGCAAAATGAGTCGAGTAATCCAATCGAGAAGTGCCCGCCGCCGCTTGCGAGAGCGGGACCTTTAGCTCAGCACGTCATCTCATCAAACACCGAGGTCGGCGGAATTGACCCGATGTGTTTCGGCGCAACCTCACTACATAGTACCTCTCAAGAACTACCTTGCTGTTCTCAAATACTCCCAAAGAACGTCGCCCTATCTATTCCAGTGAGAAGGTGAGAATGTGTAAGTGCACTGCGAGACTGCCGATGCGGGTGGAGAGAATTGGTGACATTATTATAGTTCATTGGCGATTCCACAACGACTACTGCTCAGTCGAATGCCCAAATATCCCCATCATCCACCAATCCTGAACTCATCACAATTCATTCCTCAAGTGCCAACAATATACATCAAAAATGTTGGCACCGCAATAGCGTATACCGAAACTTCGTCACTATCTGTCGAACGGAAGTAGTAGTGAGTGCACTTCTTAGTACAGTAGCTATCAAGAAGGCCCCGAGAGCTAATAGTGTAGATGCGGTACTGGCGGGACTCGCCCCTAGCCCTGGAGTTGGCACAGGCGAAGAGCGCCTTGCAACCTTTACCAGCGGTGTGATTGCGACCCATCGACCGATCTCGCCGTCCACGCGCTGTCTCTTGTGCGAGAGGGTGTTGAATGTGGCCCTCGTGATGTGGTACCACTTGCTAGCATTGCGGAGGCTGCGCGGGAAGATCTACCTACCGTGCCTCCTCTACACGCTGCGTTGATGGCGGTTGAGGTGATCGCCAGGGGCGTGACTGTAGAGGTACCTCCAGCGGCGGCGCTCGTTGGCTGGGAGGGTTGAGCTAGTTGACAGTTAGTATTGGCGTGAGTAGTAGCAATCAGAATCGAACGAAGAGAATAACATACAGGCGACGAGGCACACGGGCAGGGCGATTGAGGACTGCCAACAGCGAGGGGGGAGGTTGGCAGCGTTGGCAGCGTTGGCGTTGGCGTTGGCGTTGGCGGTAGTAGTGGCCATGGTGACAGTATGCGAGGGGACGGTTTGATGACATTCAGATGGTCTGCCGTGATTGTGTGTGTGGGCGTTTCGCGTCTGCTGGATTCTGGCGTTTGCGGCGGATGTTGATGTCGTGGTTGAGGTCGGAGTGGAGGTCGAGCAAGTGAGGCTGGAATTGTGCAGGTGAAGTTGAAACGGCGAGAAAAGCAGCAAAAGTAAGTATGAGCAAACGCATAACACATGACAAGAGTCACCGCCAAACAACATGAAACATCAATAACAAAACATGATCGCTAACGCGCGGTCTTCCTTTTCTTGCTGGGCCTCGCCGTAGCCTTAGCCTTCGTGGCCTCCTAGAATCCAACAATCGCAACACCATCAAGGCTCCCATAGTCACGCATCTGAGCCCCGAACAGGCTCAAGATGTTCTCCTTGTCTTCGATGATCGCAGACTCTCTGTCACACTGAAAGTGCAACCAAACGGTTCTCTGCGGAACAGCCTTCGCATCAAAATGGCCCTGGATTTTGCTGAGGGATATGGTGTCTGGCCCACTAAGAACATTGCCTCCCTCGCAGAACCCAAGCATCTGCAACACAGTCGAGCCCTGGCGCGTTGCCTTTAGCTCCTCGTTGTTCCTCACGTACACAATCCAATCATCAGTATCTCAAGGGTCTGTGGATTCACCCTTTGCGAACGCTGTGAGATAGTAGTAGACGCAGGTGATTTACTTATGGCCAAAGTGCACCTTTGTCTTCCTAGCCTGCCGCGGGGCATTGCGGATGGCGCTCGGTTTGTTGGGCTCCGCCGGATTAGGCACACCGAGCATCTTCGTACCAAAGTCCGGAGTCTCTTCCTTGTTTTAGTAACGAGATTTACGTCGAACGAGCGTTACGTCGAACGAGCGTGTGCATGTAGTGGAGTACCTTGATGATCCTTTTGTGGCGCATGGCATGACCGGCGAACTTGTTCTGGAGGTGGCGGACGTCATGTTCAGCCTCTGTGAGGATTGCTTCCATAATCTTATCGTAAATGAAGTCGTTTTTCGTGTCGCAGGGGATGACCCAATCGGTTTCCCCTTCAGCGATTGATCCACAGCAGCTGCCTTGAAGAGGGCAGGCAACTAATCTACCTTCTCATGCAACTTCTCGAAGATCCAATACTGAATATTGGTGCACTGGTTTGGGTGATGTCGAAGAACATGGCGAAGTCAAGGAACGTTGCGTCTTTTCTTTTCTTTTTTCGTTTTCTCGAGAAGCGCCCTCACTCGCAATCCTGTTGCAAATTTCGAAGCACAATGCTTGGTTGTCTCTGGTTCCTGCGCGGCTCGTCTCCAGTTGAGTCTTTCTTCATCCCAGCTAGTACATAAGATGAAGGACGCTAAGGCAAGCATCAGCGACGGGATAAACCCTTTGAAGGACCAGATATAAATACCAAAACACACAGCCTGGTAAACTTCCTTGAGAATATCGAGTGACTAGAGCGGTGTAAGAGGAAGGCAAGGCCTGATCAGTGATCACATGTTATTGCTGATGTCTCAAGTCATGCACTGCTGACTCGCTCGTCACGTGTTGCGTGCAATATGCAACGTTTGTATGGAGTTTTGCTATTTGCTTTGCAGTCACGACACTCAAGTCGACCAAGCGTAACGACAGGCAACAGCATTACTAACCATGCGATAAATCGATACTGACAACGACGGCATCGTTCAAATTGAGCTGTGGCAGCTCGTCATCGAGCCAAACGCTACATACCGGCGCCGCTGTCTTCGAGATGTCTTGCCGATGTACCGATCGTGTGGAAGGAATCGCGTGACGAGAGTTTCAATCCTACAATAATGCCTATGTTGAGCGCAATACCGTTAGCGGTATTTAGTGATTGGAAGAGACAATGTGATAGATGACGATTGCAGGAAGTGTAGGAGATGAGGTGGCGTAAGAATAGCGTTTAAGGTACCAGTAGTGATGCCGCTGCTTCCAGTGTGCTGGTACGGTGGTACCTAAAGAGCATATCGATCGGAAAACCAACGGCGAAAGTGCGATGTGTCTAGGATGATTCTGGTGAGCGACTCCTGTGTGAGAGCACGTTTTGGTTGAATGCAGATGGTAGCATCCTGGACGATGATCTCAGGTGGAGAAGAACAAGGAGTCTACGGACTCTCGGCAACGTGAGGAAAGGAGAAGCAGTAAGCTTGCGCAACGGGCTTGCGAGTGCTGAGACAAGATGCCTCAGAGTGCTTTGGCTTCGCTGATACGCGCAGCGACTCAGAACGGGCTATAATAGCTGACGACGCTACGGCCTGCCATGAGGATGGCTTGGTGGCTTGCGTGGCGTGGGTGTATTGAAGACTGACTATCGACTATAGAAAGCAGCCGTGACAACCGAGTCGAGATGTTTTCCTGGGGAAATTGCATCTCGCAATCTCAGCGTGATGTGCATGAAGGATAGCGAGTCCGATTGTGGAAGATCCAAGGCTCTTGGAAGTCTTATACTGGGGCGCAGTAGGGTGTTGGCGCGATGCTAGACATGTGTTGTCGCGGCCTTTGAAGAATGGCCGTTTACTATGATGGGTGTGAGATAGACGTCGCTCCAGTGGATGATAGCACGGTGCTCGATCAAGATGGCTCCTGCGGCTGCGACGGCATTGTGCTTCAAGCTTGAGGAGCACGTGAGGCGAACGACGACCCAAAGCATCTCAAGCGATGGTGCTACGAGTCACCCAGAGCTCCATGCGTCCAGGCGCACACCAACAGAGTGGATGGACGAGGCCATGTCGTGCGTGCCCCCTAAGAGTTGCACCGCCTCGCCCGCCGCTGGCCCATCGGATGCCCTCATACCGATCGTCCAGCAACGCGCGGCCGGCCGTCTAGACTCTGGAGCGTGTTGACGTCGCTTGCTCTTCACCGCAGCGCTGGTTCGACGGCGTTAACATGGCTGGCGCCCCTGATTGCCGTTCTGAGGTCTCCACTTTCGATCTTCCCCAGCGCCAGCCCTTCAAGCGTGCAGCGGGTAGGTGGCGCTAACGGCGGTAGCATCGGGACGGCGCTGATGGCTATTCCTGTTCCTGATCACGGCGTTTCAGGATGCCTCCGATCGCTGTTTGAGTGAACTCTGGCCCTGGCCATGAGCGCCGCCTGTGAGACAGCCCTTCACACGCACATAGAGAGCTGTTCACTGCGAGTGTGAGTTCACTTTCACCTGCAACAGTGAGTGAGACTGATCGAAGAGCGCAGCACAAGCCTTCACTGCGCGCATTCACATGTGACGAGCACGATAGGCAGGCCGTTGTCCGCACGTCCGCCACGCGCGTTTGGCACTGACGGGCGGAAATTGCACTCTCGTTAGTCCCCTCGGTCTGGGAGCGCTCGCACGTCCACTGACCGGCCAGGGTCTCTCCGATGTACACTGAGCGAGCAGGGGGCCTGAGCCTCACTACTCCATCCAGTCGATACATAAGCGCTGCGACTGCGTTTCAAGTCAACCCTCTTCTTCCCTCACGCTCTCACAAGCTCAAACAACACCACTTCTACATCTTTTAATTGACCTCGGTCGTCCCTTCTTTACCAACAACCAATCCAGTCACTCTCTCATCTCTTTAATTCACCTTCTCAACAACCAACCAACCTTTTCACAACCGCAAAAATGAAGTACACCATGATCGCTGCCGCCCTTATTGGCGCCGTTGTTGCCATGCCCGCCGCTCCCGCCGCATACGGCGAGCAAGCTCCTGCTGCTTATGGCGGCGAGTCTGAGAACGTCTACGGCACCCAGGTCTCCAACCAGCAGACTGCCGCAGCTGAGGCCGCTCCCTCTTCCACCTGCACCGACGAGAACGAGCAGGCCGTTCCCTACACTCAGGCCCCGCCCGCTCAGTCCGCCGTTGTCGAGACCTCTGCTCCGGCCGAGGCTGTCCCCACCACTTCCGTCTCCAAGGCCACCGAATCCAAGGCCACCGACGAGGCCAACGTTCCTGCCAAGCAGACCTCTGAGGCTTCTCCCGAGACCCCTGGTTCTTACGCTTCCGAGGCTCCTAAGGACGTCGCATCTGCTTCTGAGGCCAGCCCTGAGAAGCCCGCCGAGACCGCTCCTGGCTCCTACGCATCCAAGGGCGTTGAGGGTGGCAAGGACGTCGCTTCCAGCACTGAGGCTTCCCCCGAGCAGCCCGCCAAGGAGACCGCCCCTGCTGGCTACGAGAGCCCTAAGGATGTCGCCTCTGCTTCTGAGGCCAGCCCCGAATCTCCCGCCGCCACCCCTGCTGTCCCCGCTGCCGGCAAGCCTGAGGGCGAGACCGAGGCTTCGCCTGAGATGCCCGCCGAATACGGCTCCACCATTGCTCCTGGCTCCGCTCCTACTGCTGCTCCTTACCCCGTTGCCGGACAAGAGACTGCCAACGCTGTTGCTCCCACCGGCACTGCTGGCGCTGCCATGCCCACTGGCACTGGCTCCGTTGGCGGCACCCAGGAGTTCGAGGGCGCTGCCAGCACCTTTACTGTTGGTGGCCTCTTCGTCAGCTTCGGTGCCATCGCCGCTCTCTTCATGTAAGCGAGCAACTAAACAATGAACGGACCCGACAGCCCTGGACAAAACAAATACCCTAGCGCAGGAACAATCAAGGGCTTGGACATGACTCAGCCGAATCTCACGGACCTGGTTTCATGGCGTTGAACATTTTTCTCTCTTGGTGTTTTCTGGCGCCCACGTGCGCTGCTAATGCGATGAGTGTTTCTTTGTGTTGTAATTTAAGGTTGCTGACACCGGCTTTTGGCTGGTGGAGGCTTTGCATGGTGGTAGTTGAGAGTATGGTCATTATACCCAGATATCATGTGTTTTCTTTTTCTCCCATACTATGATGTTCTTCCAATCTGTGCAGTTGTGATCTTATACGATCTATCTCTCATGTATTGTACATCGTTCGTATACACCAATAGTAAGGGTTGTAGTCATACCCCGATCTGTACAAGGAGGCTTTACAATTGACGAGAGAACGTTCACAACTTGCTGCATGGTCGTGTCCCTTTGGCATTAGCGTCTTTGTAGCCATGAATTTGCACTCGCTAGAAAGCTGTGCTGAGTGTGCTCGTCATCTGACGGTGCGGCGTGTTCGTGCAGTGCAGTGCAATGCAGAAATGTGGGCCCGTCGCGTGACTTTCGCGACACAGCTTCTCCGCTGCGTTCAACACTTCCGAGACCGTACCTCGTCTTGCCCACAACTACCACCGGACCGGTCGATAATGACACCTCTTGAACGACAAGACCTTTGTTTGCTATCGAGACGCGTACTTTGCGACCCTATATGAGCCTGTATCATGTTCTCCGTACGCCCTGAACAACGAGCTCTGCTTTCGTCTCGATCGCTGGATCCTTGATCCAGCTACCCCAGCGCGACGCGCAGGACCACCTTAGCGATACTGTCGTCTGCAAACCGACCAGGGAGGTGTCTATTAGCCTGACAGACTTACTCGAGGCCTGATAGAAGAAAAGCCTTGGCAGCACTCTTACGAACAAGCATGCATGCCGTGCGCTGCTTGTCCAGCCTCATTCTCCTTCTGTCCAACCCAGTGGCACCGCCAGTTCTACTCTATAACAGCTGCAACTCGGATCACTTCTTGGGATCACCAGCACATCCTGCGATGCTGATGGTCTTATCTGCCAGTCTATTCCAGGTCATAGCGACTCTCATGCACCCTGGACTCCTCCAAGAGGTGCCATTCTTGGGGTGCATCGTAAGGCGGGGAAATGCTTCGACTGCTTGAATCCCACCAAGATCAAGCCATTCACGACGCCACTACGCCTCAAAGCAAGGTAGTCCTGACTCAAGAGCTTTCCGAAGGATCCAAATGCTTGGGTGAACTTGCACAAATGGTTGTCACGAGGCGTTCGTGTTTCGGGATGTGGGTGCACCAACTGGCTAAACCAATGCAGCTGATGCGAGCACCGCTTGGATGCAAGGCCAGCTCATAAGCTGTCTTCTGCCTGTCATGTTTCCTATCACTTGGAGTGTCAAGCTCCTCTCAGTCCGTACCGTTGATCGAAGAGAACAGCAACAATGTCGACGATCGAGGTCGAGCCCAAGCGCCACGATGTCAACATCGAGCAGCTCAAGGAGAAAGATACCCTACATTCGGAGATCCTGATGAACAAGGAGCTGATGACCGATGCCTTCCAGGGTGAAGATTCCGAACACAATCAGACATTATGGGAGGCCGTCAAGAGCCACAAGATGGCTTGTTTCTGGGCCTTTGTAATGTGCTTCACCATGTACGCACTTCCGTGTACCGCTGGCATTCCTTCACTACACGTTAGAATCATTTCCAATATCGAAGACTGATTCATTTACAGTGTAATGGAGTCTTTCGACATGTTTCTAAATGGTAACTTCGTTGCGTTGATCCATTTTCAAGAGAGATACGGCATCCTCGTGTCGGAACCTGGCGTCGAACCTCCGGTATATGCCATCGAGACAAAGTGGCAATCTTCGCTCTTCCAAGCCGGACAATGCGGTGCATTTGTTGGCGTATTCATGGCGGGCCCAATCACCAATGTACTTGGCTATCGCTGGACGACAATTCTGGGCTTGGTCCTGATGAACGCAACCATCTTCATCTCGTTCTTTGTAAGTATCTTTGATGCGCAAAATCACGATATACCGTCTGACAATACGCATAGGCCGACTCTCTTGAAGTACTAGTCATTGGTCAAGCATTTGAGGGTGTGCCTTGGGGCTTCTTTGGTAAGTCTAGCGCTGGACCTGGAAAGTAGCCAACCAAGACATCTGCTAACAATGTCATAGTATGTGTCTCCTCGCCTTCGACCTTCCTGCGCTGTACCCATCCGGACGTCTCAGCTCCCTCCAATCATTTCGGAAATTATGTGATCGAAGACAACCGGAATATCACTGACATAAGCCTAAAACAGATCGCAAACGCGCCTGCTTATGCGAGTGAAGTTGTGCCATTGGCTCTTCGTAGCGCATGTACTGCTACACTCCAGATGAGTTGGTCGATCGGAGGTATCCTTGTTGCAGGGGTGACATACGCATACAACCAACGCGAAGACGAATGGGCATGGAGAATGCCGCTCGCACTGCAATGGATCTTTCCCGTAAGTCTGGCCGTCAAACTTTCGTTCTTTTTCACACCAAAGCTGACCCGCCTAGACTCCGTTGATGGTCCTTCTGTTCTTCGCTCCTGAATCTCCTTGGTGGCTCACCCGAAAGGGCCGCACCGACCAAGCCCTCCGTTCGCTTCAACGGCTGGGAAACAAGACCGAGAATCATCACGAGAAGCTTGCTATGATTGAGCGAACAGTAGAGATCGAGGCCAAGCTCGGCGGCACTCCTACTTTGCTCGACCTATTCAAAGGCACAGATTTGAGAAGAACAACTATCACCTGTTTGATGTATGCGTCGCAGAATTTTGCGGGCAACCTGATCGCCAATCAAGCAACCTTCTTCTTTGAGCGTGGGTATTCATCCGCTACAATTTCAAGATCAACATACTGACTGCCCGACCAGAGGCTGGTATGGACCACAACTTCTCTTTCCAACTCGGTCTGATCAACTCTTGCCTCGGATTTGTCGCCAACGCTGGGTCTTGGTTCCTCACTAACTGGTTTGGACGCCGCACGATCTACCTTTGGGGCACAGCAGTCAACATCACCTTCTTGATCCTACTCGGTATCTGTGCCTCCATCACGCAGAACTCCGCGACCAATTATGCCCAAGCGGTATTGGGCATCTTGATCTCATTCGTCTTCGCCGGAGCCATGGGTCCCATCAGTTACTCAATTATCGCCGAAGCGTCGTCCGTCCGACTTCGTGCTCTGAGCACCGGTGTTGGCCGAGGAGCGTAATTTTCACAGCCGGTACGCTTTCCACAGAAGCAGTCACTAATACCTGTCCTAGCTACTATGTCGCAGAAATTCCCATGATCTACCTCGCCTCGCAGATGCTCAACACCACCGGCTGGAACATGGCCGGAAAATGCGGCTATGTCTGGGGTGGCACTGCTCTTGTTTGTTGGGTCATGGCTTACTTCTTCCTGCCCGAGTTCAAGCACCGCTCTTACCGTGAGCTCGACATTCTATTCAACCGCAGGATTCCGGCTAGGCAGTTCAAGAAGACTGTCATTGATGTCCGGGACAATGAGTAGGATTGGCAGATCGACTATGCAAGTTTGAGATAGCACGAAAGGGTACAGACAGTCCTCCATGCGTCTTGAGCCTTCAGGCTTAGTTGCTGCCGTCGATTGCACAATGATGCATTGGATCAGCGATCACTGAGATCACACTGCTGAATCAGCGGGGTATCTGCGCCATTTGTACGGCGCACGGTACAACTACTACAGTCAGATCGCGTCCCTATTGTCGATTCGAGACTACCGAGACTATTATGTTACTAGCCTAACGATTTCGATGCGATCATGCACATGATATTGCTGCCACCAGATATTCCCGGCTGATTCCATTTCCCCGATTGATGAGAACACAACAATTACGCCAACACAACAATGCCACCACTGTCATAGGCATCTCACAGCTGCCACCAGCCGCCGTCGGTCTAAATGATATCTTTGGAATCAATTCATAAAATCATATGCCTCGTTTATCTGGTAGCGTCTTCAAGATCATAACAAAATACCACGCCCTTCAAGATACCCAATGCTTTCCACCTTTCGCCATTGTCCAATCCGATAATAGTAGTTTGATCACCATGTCCCCAAAATCCTCTTGGTTTAGTACACGTAGCGCCATCCTCTCTCAACGCCACTGTGCTCGCTGTAGCCTTCAGCAGCATCAAGCTTCTTGTTGAGTCTCTTGGCCCACCACTTGACACCCCAGCAGAGGAGAGCAGTGCAAAGACATCCAAAGAGAATAAGACCACCTCCGAGTCTGTAGTACGGCTCATGCGCAGTGGGGAAGAAGTATGGAGAGAACCAGTGAGAACACTGGCTTACGCAGTTTGCGATTGCGATCAATGCTGCCTTCTTGCTGCGAGGTGCGGGAACCAGAGTTGTCTCCCAAGAGAGCTGCAAATTGAGACCGTTGTAGGTGCCGCTGACAAGGAGGACTGCACCGAAGTAGCGAGCGCCGACGTTGGGGGTTGCCATCATGATGGAGGTACCAATAGCAGAGATGAAGATCGGGACGATGATGTGGTAGCATGATTCGCGGAACTTTCCAGAACTCCACGCGAGAGCGCAAGCAGTGGCATATGCGATGGCGTAAGGAGGAGCCTGCACGAGGTATGTGTTGAGCTCGGAGAAGCCGAAGGTCTTGATGATCTGTAGAGTGTCAGTACACTTCATAGCAGCTATGAATATTGTCTCTGCTTACCGATGGGAAGAAGTCCTTGAACGACTGAGCGTTGATAAGACTGAAGTGCATGCCGCAGAACATCCAGGTGAAAGGGTCCTTGCAAGCTTCCTTGAGGCCGTCCCAAGTACCACCAACCTGCTCCTCTTTGCCACCATTGGAAAGCAGGACGCGGTACTGTGCCATTTCTCTCTCCTCTTCAGTCAGCCATCTGGTGTTCTCGGGCCAGTCAGGAAGAACGAAGAATGCCACGATGCCAACGACAATCGATGCGGCGCCTTCAATGATGAAGAACCATTGCCAGCTGTAGAGTCCGGCAATTCCACCCATGTGATGAAGGATGCCGGCGGCTAAGAATCCAGAGATAATGTTGGAGATGGTGTTGCCAGCGTGCCAAATCGCCATGCGCATAGGGTTCTCCTCTTTTGTGTACCAAGAGCTTGTCACTGTATGGAATTAGTGGGCTGTTTGACGTTTCTCACTGGTAACACATACTCAAGGTAATTCCAGGGAAGAAGGGAGCTTCGCATAGACCGGTGACGAATCGCACAAGACAGAAACCAACGCCACTGTTGTCGTGTCAGTCAACGGCTCGCAAGTTGTGCCAATCTCTGCTATCACTTACGAAGTCGCAGCAGGCATGCAAATCGTGCAGATGCTCCAGCCGATCATCATGCCGGGGAGGAGTAGACTCGGGCGGACCTTCGCCAGCCATAGGTTTCCAGGTAGCTGCCCGATTAGGTAACCGACGTAGAATGTCGATATGCCTGCACTCCAGACAGTATCGGACATGTTGAGATCTTCCTGCAAACCAGCCAACCTTGCCTGTTGTACGTTAGCGCATGTCTAGCCGCAGCTCCAAGACATTTCCCTTACGTTCGAGACGTTGATCCGATCAAGATAGCTAAGACGGTGTTAGATGAAGTTCAGCGTGCTTGGCTATTGGCAGAGTGGGCTCACTTCATTAGGAACATAATGGTGATAGTCGGCATCAGTCTCCAGTCAATACGGCGCAGCAAACGCTTGTTCAAGGCGGCCATCTGAGTCTCGTCAAGGTCTTGAAGCGTGCTGAACCTGGCCTGAATGGCTGCCGGAGTGATGGTCTCGGTGGTTGCGACAGCGTAGTCGACCTTCTCGACGGACATGGTTTCGACTTTCTCGGAGGCCATCTTGAGAGGATGACCAGATGGACTGATCTACTGGCTTGGTGGGTTGGAGTGAGTTGCTTGAGGATAATCCAGCAATGTCAAGAGAGCTTGATGTCCTTTAGTAGTCTCTTGCGGCCTCATAGGACCCGCGATACTTGCATACAAAGGCATGCCCAGACATGCAGCGAAAGCCACATGGTAGTCCATTTTTACCCCAGTCACCCCAGATTGGAGTCCCATGGGGACGTCTTCGCTCGCGTGGTCTGCAAAAGTCTTACTGTTTGAGTTTGGCATGCTTCGAAGGTTACTTGGCAGAGGCTGTGGCGTTTCGGCAGACGCATCGAGAGCTCCGAGCAGAACCGCGGAACATGAGATGCCGCGGATGTCGATCGATATTCTAATATCGCATTGTAGTGTACAGGAGGTCCATGGAATACGCACAACCGTGTGGAAGGAAGCTGTAACACCGCAAGTGAATACCCGGATGTTGATGGCGAGCATCCGGACGGTTGGTAGAACGTAACGTAACGCTACTAAGTCCGCAGTTTTCCTAAGTCAGATATAATTTCAAACCATTGATATTTCTTTGTATCACAACATCAACCAAACATCCCAGAACGTTATATCGTCGACTACAGCCAAAATGCAGGCCGCAACAACTCCAGTTCTGGCAGCACCCGTACCACAACAGCGTCTGAGCCGGGAGACTACCAAGAAGAAGCAAGTATCTCCTTTGGCATCGCTTTTTGCTGGTAGCGTTGCCGGTGGTATCGAAGCCACGATCACATATCCTTTCGAATACGCAAAGACCCGAGCGCAGCTGCGTTCAGCGCAAGGCAATGCTTTTCAACTCCTCCGAGGCACAATCAGCTCAGAAGGTCTCCTTGGGATCTATACGGGATGCACGACTTTAGTCGCCGGTACTGCGCTGAAGGCAGGTGTTCGTTTTCTTGCTTTCGACTCAATCAAGGCGACCCTCGTGGATGAAGAGGGCAAGCTGTCAATGGGCAGAGGAGTTCTGGCAGGCATGGCGGCAGGTGCAGTCGAGTCTGTTCTGGCAGTCACACCAACAGAACGGATTAAGACGGCATTGATCGACGATGCGAAGAATGCCCGACGATTCCGCTCCGGACCCCACGCTGTCAGTCTGCTTTTGAAGGAGCAAGGCATCGCAGGGCTGTACAGAGGTCTCGTCAGTACCACTGCAAAGCAATCAGCAACATCAGCAGTCAGAATGGGCTCATACAACGCTCTCAAGACGCAGTACGCAAGCCGAATGGGCCATGCTCCCAGCAGCACAGCGGAGACTTTCGCGATGGGTGCATTCGCGGGTTGCATTACGGTCTATGCGACACAACCATTCGACACGGTCAAGACCCGCGCGCAGAGCAGCAGAGGAGAGACTCTTGTCAATGCCATTCGAGGCACCTGGCAAGACGGAGGCGCACGCATGTTCTGGAGTGGAAGCACGATGCGTTTGGGCCGCTTAGTCCTTTCTGGAGGCATTGTATTCTCGATCTACGAGAAAGTATTGGGTTTCTTTTGAAGTTAGCGTATACCATATCAGCATATAGATCTCATTATACAGTTTGTCGCAGCCACCGTATTGTAGGAGGCAGAACCGATACACTTCCCAAATTCGACAGAGTGACGTCTCCGGATGTTGAGCAGAACACTCATGAATCGTGTATGCTCCCTGTGGAGACGGACATGAAGAGTTCCCACTTAACCGGAGACCGGTTAAGAAGCACGGACTGTGAGTCTTCGTCCGCGGCTTGTCATGAGCCGTGGAAGTCAGCGGACTGACACCCTCGGCATCGCCACCGGCAAGGTGGTGATCTTGCCCACGATGTCGTTTTGCATCACATACATCACGGTTCGAATCATCCGCGGCCTAGCACAGGCTACGATACACCATGGCTCCGGAAAAACAGCGCCAAGTACGGGCGCAGCGTGCCTGTACATACTGCCGGCAGCGCAAGGTGCGTTGGCTAAAGTACGCGGTCTGAGCAGACGAGCTGACAAGTCAGTAGATGAGATGCACAGGCGAACGGCCGCGTTGTAAGAATTGCGAAGTGTATGACCAGCAGTGCGTTTTTGGATCGTCGCGCAGGGCTCCACGTCCCACAAATGCGGTGATCAACTCCTTGATGGAGGAGAATCGGCGTCTGCGCGAGCAAGCCTCATCCGAACCAGCAGACGTTGCACAAAACGTCGAGATGGATGTTTCAAACGATAGTAGCTCCCCACAGAATGACTCTCTGCGGCCTGTGTCTGCAAATACTGCAACTGCTGCTGCTGGAAGTACCACTGGAGGTGAACCATACCATAGCTCAACGCCTGTCGATACGCCACGTTCTCTCGGAGGTGCATCGACTTATCATGGACCAACGAGCACTCTATTTGATGACGCTGCACGTACAGACCAACAATCGCGCTCCTGGTTGTCGAAAGATCGTGAGACATGGATGCCCAAACTCCTCGTAGCTGCCGCTGCGGAACAGCGTCAATACGAAGATATCAATGCTCGAGCAGGCAAGCTGGATTTTGATGGTGTAGACTCAGAGCTCGGCCTCCACCTGCTCAATCTGCATTGGAATAGGCAGCACCATTCCTTCCTGGTCACGTACCGACCCGCCTTTATGCGAGATATGGCTTGTAATGGGCCATACTTCTCCAAAATTCTTCTTAACGCAATCTACTATGGTGCGTCGAAATTCAGTCCTAGATTGGAGCTTCGTAAGGACCCGAGCGACGTGAGAACCGCTGGATGGCAATTCCGTAATCGTGTGAGGGATCTATTGGGCCAAGCACTTGATCACAGTGAGATCACGACCATACAGGCACTTTTACAGATGAGCAACTCGCTTTTCGCACTCGGAGACGAACAAAGTGCTGCTTGGGTGTATGCTGGAACAGCGTTTCGAATGCTGGTCGACCTTGGGTTGCACGTGGATGCGACACTGTTGCCAAATATGCAACGGCTTACCGAGGAAGATCTCGAAATCCGCCGCAGAGGTCAGTCATTCCCTCCGTTCTAATTCAGTGTATGATCAATCCTAACCACAAATCCTCGGCAGTCTACTGGTCGGCTTTCGTTGTAGATAAAATGCAATCTCTCTACCAGGGTCGTCCGGCAAGCCTAGGTGCTTTCGAATGCCAAGTTCCTATTACGTTCATGGACACCTACGAAGAACTGGAATATTGGCACCCTTTCGCCTATACCAGCGGGACAAGCTATCCTGGTTCGCCGAGTTACAGCGTCTCAACATTCAAGGAGCTGTGTAAGCTGTGCATCATCCTACACGACGTTCTGGCCCAAATGTACCGAGAAGGAAAGGAGAAACGAGGGACAGACGACCTGGTTCAAGATCTTGAAACACTCGAGACACGACTCCAGACCTGGAAGAATGATCTTCCGAACCACTTGACCATCGATCTTCGCCGGAACGAAGCTGCCTCGAGCATCCCACCGCCTCATGTCTTCTCATTGCAGTAAGTCTTTCGGCATCAACGACGTCTCAGTGGTCTAAGCTAAAAATTGTGACTAGAGCAATGTGGAACGCCTTGAGAGTCCTCCTGCACCGCCCGTTGGTAGCCGACGGTCATCTGCATTTGACATTGCCATCTACCTCGAAATCGTCATTCGCCGCATGCACAGAAGCGGCTATGAATATTGTTAAACTCGTACGGCTTTACGACAAATCCTTCTCGATGGGCCGAGCGCCGTACCTCATGTCCTATGCGACATACGTAGCTGCGACAATTCATGTGCGCATCGCCGCTACCAGGGCTTCTTCGTCCGAAGCTCACGATCACCTTCGAACTTGCCTACACGTCTTCGCTCGGAATTCTGAGACCAACTATGCTGTCAGAAAGGCTTCCATTGTCATCGAAGCTTTGATGAAGCGCATGAACGTCTCCGTGGGCACTCCGGACTCGATGGGATCGGGGCCTTCAGACGACTCCACCGCCCAACGAGACGCAGCTGAACTTCCAGCGAAACAGCCCGAGGTCAATAGCAGGACTACGCAGCATGTCTCTACCGATTCCCCGAGTATGCGGACAGATGTGTCAGACTACAATCTCGAGCCTACGATGGTAGCAGGCGAATTTGTCCCGGGTCTTGATGTGGACACCATCATCCACAGTTTCATGCAAGACCAGCAATACAATACCACGGATCCAGCGTACATGTCTATGCCGGCGGATACAGGATCTAATATGCCAATGGCACATAGCGATGGTAGCATGGGAGACATGCAAGGATCATATCCCAATGGTGGTCTCGGTATGTTCGACGATGCCTTGTTCGGCTTCAATGCCTCTGGATTCGACTGGTATTATCCAAACGTTCCTCATCAATAGAATTCGTCATCATATGTTGGCTATACACGACAGCCTTAGTTCTTCGGCGAGCCTTCCGAGCGCTCGACATGCTCCGACTTTTCGTCTTCAACGCCTTTGGCCTCCTCGAGAGTGACACCGTCAATCTCACCTTGCTCTGGTCCGTCGAAGAGAACATTGATCTCTTCCAGAGACAAGCCCTTTGTCTCCGGCAAGCAGAAGTAAACGAAAGGTATCGACAGGGTGATGAAGCTCGCGAAGACGAAATACGTGCCATATCTGTTTGCGCATCAGTCAGCGGGATGTCGCATGCTTCCATCAAGTTCTTGAAACTCACCCAATATTGGTCACCATATAAGGTACCGATCGCGCAATGACAAAGTTGAACAGCCAATGCGCAGCCGTACAGATCGCGATTCCGATGCCTCTGATGGAGTTGTCGAACAGCTCACTGCAGTACACAAAGGGGATTCCTGCATAAGAGAAGCAGAAGCCAACGGCAAAGACATATATCATGGCTACCGCGGCATAGCCTCCTGCCGTCAAGCCACTGGAACTATCAGGGTCGGCAGTCTTAATGTGGGCGCCAATGTACCACTGAGAACGCAAGTCAGCTACTTTTTCCCGGCAAACACTCTCACTGGTCTCGAAGAACTCACCATCGCAATCAGCATGACTACTGCACCTCCCATGAGCATGTTTCTCCGACCAAAACGATCCAGGACAAAGTACATGGCGATTATTACGCATACCAATCGGACAATGCCATAGATCCCTGTGGCGTACAAGCTTGTAGAGGATCCGGTCAGGCCGACAGAGGCGAAGATTCGAGGCGAGTAATAGCTGCAAAGTCAGATTTTGCTCACGCGATCAGACAATATTGGAGACTCACTTGATCGCGTTACTCCCGGCAAATTGCATAAAGATGAATATAGTCACTCCAAGCAATACGCGCTTGCGGTTGGTCGGGATGGAAAGTTTCTTCCATTGAGAAAACACTCCGCCGTTTCCGGATGCTTCTCTGGTAAAGTTCGCAGACTCCATGATGTGAGCAAGCTCTTCTTCTAGATAAGGGTGACCTTCCGGAAGATTCCTGAGCTTAGAGAGAGTCTGCAATGCTGCACTACGAGTTCTGTACTGGGCCAGCCATCTGGATCCTCTGTCAGCCAATTGTACCTTCTCCGCGGACTGCACATCGCGACATGTTCATATGTACCTTGGAGACTCCGTGACGAACATCATGCCGATGATGAGAAGAGTGCCAGGAATCAGCTGAATGGCAAACGGTGTAATCCACTGTGTCGACTTTGCGGCCATGTGTTGCTTGACGCCGTAACAGATCCAGAATCCGATGCATGTTCCTGTCTGAACACTGATTTCGTAGATTCCAACAAGTCGTCCTCCTGCACAGATGCTGTTAGCGCAACTTCCTTCGTCTCCGTCTACATGGGAAGGCTACGAGTGCCAAGGAGAGACATACTACAGAACAGTCAGCAAGATGTTGCACGATGATACTGGGACACGGTCTGCATACCTAATAGCGGGCGGTGCAAGCTCTGCGATGAACAATGGCACGATTCCGCTCGCAAGTCCAACTCCCTGTCGGTTTGTCAGCGAATGCTGTAATGATGGGTGCAAACAAGGGTTACTAACCAGGCCGCCGATAGCACGGCCAACGAACATGGCTGCAACGGAGCCGAAACTGACAGTCTGGATAAGAGAGCCGATGTTGAACGCCAGGCCGGCGATGATCAACGCAGGCTTTCTTCCATACTTGTCGCCCAAAGGGGCAACTGCTAACGAGCCAAAGAAGCAACCAGCCTGTAGAAGGGAGACGATGTTCGCCGAGAACGAGTCATTTTCGCCCTCGGAGGCATCCAGCAGGCCGAAGTCACGCTTGAATGGCTTCAGAGTAATCGTTGTACCAATGAACGCTAGATCGTATCCAAAGATGAAAGCTCCCATAGACGCTACCAGAGCAGTCATATAGACATGCCAATTGTAAATCTCTTTCGGAGCAGGCGTGCTCATCGCAACGGTCGCTGCATGTCGAGACGGCATGGTGATTGATTGTTCGTAGTCCAGAGTCGATGTGGCGCTCAAAGCCCAAGAGGCCAAGCGACTTGGAAACGGTCAAGCCTTTATTGTTGCAACGACAAGACTCAATAGCGGCTACGGCACATGGAGGCGAAGATCTGGAGTCCCCTCACCCCACTCCCCACAGTGCCACCCTCGTCAGGTTTGGGTTTGGGATGTAGAATCTGCCGCCGTCTGGTCCGGAATGGCCCGCGGCAAGTTATGTTCCGTGGATGCCTTCCACGGCTTGCGGATGATTTTGATCCCAAACAACGATCCGATCATGATGAAGTGGATATACAATACACGGCGCAACCTCGTCGGCATTAGGAATGGCGTACTCTATTCAAGAAGCTAGTTTCCCTTTCTTCACGTACCATGTTCAAGACTGCAGCACGACACATTGAATCCGTCATCATCCCACATATCCCTTCGACATTTCCATTTCCACTCACTATGCCGGGACTCGTTGCACCTGCCACTCAGGCTGTCAATGTTAATGTTCCGAGGAAACGCAGAGCCCTTCCGGCTGTCTGGATGAGAGCCGGCACATCAAAGGGATTGTATCTTCACAAGAAAGACCTGCCTTCCAGCCAAGACCAATGGGCTCCCGTGATCACACGGGTGATGGGATCGTATGATTCGGACCCAAAGCAATTGAATGGAATCGGAGGCGCTACCTCGACAACATCTAAGGTTGCCGTGGTCTCACGGTCAACACGCCCGGGAGCCGATGTGGACTATACATTCGTCCAAGTTCCGATTGGAAGCCCAAAGTTAGATATGACCGGCAACTGTGGCAATATCGCATCCGGAGTTGGTCCGTTCGCTGTTGACGAAGGTCTTGTAGATATTGAGCCCGGCCAAGAACAGGTAAGAGAAAGCAACAAACTTCGACTATCGACGAGCTTTTCGCTGACTTCAATTCCTAAAGGTCCAAGTTCGCGTATACAACACAAACACCGATTCTGTCATGGTAGAGACAGTGCAGGTCGACGACGAAGGTCACTTCCTGGAAGACGGAGACTGCACTCTTCCTGGCTTGTCATCCACTGGTAGCCGAGTGCAGATGGGTTTCACAAACCCGTCTGGTGCAATGACCGGCAAACTACTTCCCAGTGGGCGCCCCATGGATGCCATCCTGGTGCAAACAGTGCTCGACCAGCCTCCGATACCTGTGCGAGCCAGTTTGGTCGATGCGGCCAACCCTTTCGCATGGGTTGATAAGGCATCGTTGCCAGACTTCTTCCACGAACTAGCGCCTGGAGCGCCCGAGTGCTTGGATTTCATCGAGCTGGTCAGGCGAGAAGCTGCTGTCTTGATGGGATTGGCCAAGACCACAGAGGAAGCAGCACTTACACGAGGTACGCCCAAGGTCGCTATGCTATCGGAGCCCGAAAAGCTTGGAGACAGCAAATCATCAGCGGAGATCCAATGTGTTGCCTACTCTATGGGAAAGGTACACGGCAGTCTGCAACTTACCGGAGCAGTCTGTCTTGCGACAGCAGCATGCACTGAAGGCACTATTGCACACGAGATCCGCGCCAGAGTGCAAGCCCAAGCACCACCAGGCAACCAAATGCGTCGGGCGGACTCGAGATCTGAGCTCCTGATCGACCGCGTCAACCTTCGACACCTGGGTGGTGATATGGACGTTGATGTGCGACTGAACGACAAGCAAGAAGTGCAGGAGGCAACAGTGTTCCGCACTGCGCGACGTCTGTTCGAAGGCACTGTTTACTACCTGCAGTAGTGGAGCTAAGAGTGAGAAATTTTAGCATTTGCACCAGGAACAGACTATATCAGCATGGGACGGAGTGAATGATACCAAGAACGTTACACGATAGACCAAATGAATACACGGTCCTTATTTTCCAGTGCGTATTGCGGTGATGTTTAATACTTATACCAGGTCAGATATATTCTTGTCCACTGAGACGAAAACACACGTTGTAATACCTCCTATCGCCGATGAGCATCAATGAGCATCGAGGTAGTATCAGGTACTCCCGCGAGATGTAGTCACACTATGCTCTGATCAGTGAGATGCAAACCCGTGTATATTAGAATCTGAGCATACACACAATTAGAAAACACGAAAGTCTCGAGAGGCTCAAGGCGGTCCCAGAGACTTCGACGAAACCTGGTTACGCCCTGATCAGTGAGATGCGAAATGCAGGGCAAGGTCTTGAATGTATTCCGCAGAAGTCCGAATGCCGAGTGATACCAATGGTTTCATACGATAGAGCACGCGAAAACCCTGTTCTAGCTTGAAGTCTCATAATTAGCAAGAGCTGACCACGCTCTTCGATTGTAAGCGATGTTGTCCATCCGCCATCTGCGCCCGTTTCAATGTAGCAACATCGTTCAAAATAGCAAAAGATTCACGGAAAAATTGGCCCTCAGGCCTTGTCGGGATCATTGATACCACCGGTGGTAATGATGTAGGTTGCCTCTTTCTCGGCGCAGTCTGAGGACTGTTAGCAGTTGTCTCACATCGACGAGCGGTGTTGACATACCAGGCGAGTCGATGACCTTGGCCACTCGTTCTTCACCGCGGCCTTTGCGGAGGAGGATACGGGTGGTGGATGCGTGGGCAAGGACGTGGCCACCGATAGGCTTGCGTCCGTCGGCGCCTGCGAACAAGGCGCTGGCTCCAGGGTCAGATTGCACCTGGTTGATGATCAAAACGGCAACGTTGAACTCTTCAGCCATCTGACTGAGTTTGCGCAGGTGCTGGCCAAGCTTGCCCTGGCGCTCATTCAGCTCGCCACGGCCATGGAAGTCGTTGCGGAAGTGAGTCATGACGCTGTCGATGATCAGGAGACGATACTGTCCAGATGAGAACGGCTCGGCTAGGGCGCAGAGCTGATCATGTTGGTCTTCGCTGTTCTCTGCACGGACGTAGAGAATGTTCTCATTGGCTGCTTTGGGATCAACTAAAAGCTGTTAGCTGTGGTCGGACAGTGACCTGGTTTAAGAGTCCCTACTTCCGAAGCGTTCAGAAATCTGGACGATTCGCTCAGGGCGCCAAGTGCCTTCAGTGTCGATGACGGCGACTCGGCCTTCAGCGCCACCCTTCTCTTTTGGTAGCTGTGCGATCACGGCCATGGTGTGAGAAAGCTGTGTCTTGCCGCAACCTGGCGGACGTCAGTTGAAGTCTCCGGAAGCACTGTTGGTGAGGACTCACGGAACTCTCCGTAGACCTCGTTGATGCTGCATGACTGGAAGCCTTCATTGAGGATCGAATCCCACTGTCTGCTGCCGGTGGAGATGCGGAAGCAACGTTTCCTGATCTGCGCAAGATCACCACTGGTCATGAACCCAGCGCCATTGGGCTGAGGTGATTGTCAGTCAGTCTGGGTGGGAGTGAGGATGTTGTTCATACCAGGCTCTTCTTGACGGCTTCCTTGACCTTCTCGACCTTGACTTCGGAGAAGCCGCGAATCTTGAGAAGATGCTTGCTGTGTTGCGAGTGAACAGCCTGAAGCGCGAACCGTTAGCCACGGCTCATTGGAGCAGCACAAGTGAAGTCTGGACTCACTGCGACGGTGTAGAATCCAGCAGCTTTGAGCTTCTGAATGTCGGCTTGGTTGATTCCTGGAGGGATGGTGAGCATAGATCGTGAGTGTGTGTCGAGCCCACTCTTACCATGAGACTGGAGCTGGTCGATGTCGACGATGAGGTTATCGTTCTGAATACATGTTAATGGACTTTCTACACGCATGGCGAGCCTGTTGAAGGCTCACCTCCTCATCATCGCTGCTAGTAACTGAAGCAGGCATGGTCCTTGTTGAGACGATTTGATGATGGAGTGAGGAATACGGATGGTCTGCTGATGAAATGGCACGAAAATCGATGGATACTGAAAGAAAGGCAGACGCGAACGATGGTGTCGAGAAGAAGAAACGATCGGAGAGATAAAAGAAGAGGTGCAGGCGGTTTTGGCAGTTGCTCTTGCGAGATGGAAGGAGCGAACCTGGGTCGACCTCACCTCTTGGCAGGCCGCGACTCCACGCAAGGCAGTCCATACGGCATGCGCAATTCAGGGCTATATGGGCTGTGCGCATAGCGAGCTGATCACTCCGCTTGCATCATAATACAATGACGAGTCGATGGATGATGTTGAGTCGATGGATGATGTTGAGTCGCTGCGAACTCAGCGTTGTGCGATGTGCGCTATGCCGACTGTCAGCACTCAGCGGGCGTCGGCTTCGATTCTCCCACAGCTCCAGAAATTGGCACTTCATCAAACATCGTAATACAAACAAAAGCTTCGATTCGCCATCCTCATCGACATAGCTCTACGTCTTGCCTCGCTCGTCTTTGCCGTGACGGAACTCCGCTCTTCCGCCACCTCAAATCTGCCCCATGTCTTTTCTCATTCTCCCTCCCGAGACTCGAGGGCCTGACTTCTACAAGCAGGATGAGCCCTCGCAAGTCCTCCTATTGTCTCTCGGTCCTCCGCACTAAGGCTCGCGTACGGGGGTATTATGCTGGGTCGTGATGTCGTTCGTAGAGAGAAAACGCTTTTTGTGGTGTGAAATATCGTGTTGTCCGTGAGCGGTCGTTTTGTGTGGAATAAACGCTGGATGTCGCGAATAGTGAATGAAAGGACGCCATGCCGAAATGTTGAATGGTTATATAGAAAAGAAGTGTGGCCAAGTTCTCGAATTGCTGCGACGCGCCCAGTGGCCAGTCGAGCACGATCGTTGCAGCTATGGCTATCTAAGCCACTGCGGGAGTCGGGATGACAGGGGCGACCTGAGCGGCAACAGCCTCAGGGTTGGGGACAGCGGCGGGAGTCGGGTTGGGCTCGCCATTCACGGGCTGGACACCAGTGGTGTCGACGGTCTGGGCGCAGTCCCTGCTGATGTGTCCAGCCTCACCGCACCTGTAGCAGGTCTTGCCAGCAGCGTTGAGGGGACCACCGTTCGGGGCAGAGCAGTCGCGAGAGATGTGGCCGAGCTTTCCGCAAGCGTAGCACTTCATGGCCTGAGCCTGGCAGTCGCGAGCGAAGTGGTTCGGGCCACCGCACTTGTAGCAGCTGGTAGCACGGCCACCAGCGAAGCCACCACGGCCGCCAGCGAATCCACCCCTGAAGGGAGCGCCAGCACCACGGCCGACCGGGGCGATAGGAGCGGCACCGGGAGTAGGGCAGCTTCTCTGTTCTGAAGTTAGATCATGTCACAAACGACTCCAGCCAAAGCGATTCTACGTACGGCAAGGTGACCGGGCTGGCCGCAAGAGTAGCAGCGGCCGTTGGAGGCACCACCGCTGATGCGGAGAGTCGGGCAGTCAGCCTGGACGTGGCCAAGACCCTGGCAGTGGTAGCACTGCTTGGCTGTGTATGTTGTAAGTGACCTGCTTCCAACTCTCGTGATAATTTGCGTCATAGCTTACTCTCAGTGGTCCTCGGGTGAGGGCAGGTGTTGCTCTCGTGGCCTTTAACCGTCAGCACGTGCGTCCCCAAAAACATCCTGACACAAACTCACCAGGCTGCTTGCAGTTGTAGCAGAGACGCTCGCTGCTGGAGCAGACCTCGGCGTAGTGACCAACGTTGCCACACTTGTAGCATGCACGACGGGAGAGGGAAGACATCTTGATATCTGATTCTTGAATCTGCGACTCACTTGTCAGATAGTTGAACCTGCGAGTCCGCGAAACCCAAGTCTTGCGCAATATCGGATTCCATGCTCCGCCCTCTTCACCTTCCGAGCTCTTCTCGAGTCCACAAGCCTGCATTGAAGCTTTCGCGCGTATTCCATGGCCGCTACAGCGATTCGCACGTGACCCTTACTGGGCCTCATTTCCATCGCAACACATCCTTCAGACCATTCTCTCGCTCACAGCTCCTGCATGCCCACCCATTCCCATCTCTTCCAAACCCGTCCAGCCAAAAGAAAATATCCCGGCTTTCCACTCACCTGTATTCTCAAAGCTTTCTCTTTCTTTCTGAATTTCTCTGCGCAGCTTCTTCTCCTCGACAACGACCCTCCGACGAACAGTCCGAGAAAATGCAAGGGAGTATTTGTTGTTGGTTGGTTATCGAGCGAGAGAAGGGGGCTTGCACGTCAACCGAAGGTGGGATGTAAAAAAGCCTGCACGAGCCGGCTCGGGCTTAGCCGCTGGCTCTGGGGGTAAAGAGCTGGGCGGGCGACAGTTGACGGTTGGGTTCTTGCGGGGATAAAGATTGGATTTGAGACAGAGTTCAGGAGGTTTCAGGACAATCATCTGCTAGAAGAATTCGTTCTCTTTTCCGGGTCGATGGACTATCACGAGATTCGTGACAATCTATATCAACCGACAAGATACTCCGATATCACACGTGCTCGATCTGCCTGTAATCAACAGTACCTATACCGTGATACTACGTGCTGTTATTTCGACGAGCTGCTTTATATGGTCTCTAACCCTGAGCACCGTCAAGTCATCATTCATTGCAAATCTATTTAACCCTTGTAATCCAGACGCCAGGTCCTTTCAAGTGCAACATCATCCATATGTCAGATGTTTCTACTCTTCCTTCTCAATGACAGCAGGTGCCTTGATCTCCCTGCCCTTGAGGAAGTCAAGACCCTCGCCACCATAGCTGATGAGCGGGCTAACCTCAACACCGGCATCAGCCTCCTCACTGACAACAGTAGCACCGGCCTCCTCCAAGAACCTCTTGCCCTGTAGCAAGATGTCCTTGCGGCTGGTGTCTGGGTCATCCTCGCCGGTGCCCTTGGCATTCTTGAGAGGCGAGAACTCGTCCTCGCGCTTGACCTCCATGCAGGCAAACTTGTCCATGGGCAGGAAGGGGAAGCAGTCGAAGACGAACTGCTCGAGCTTGATGCCGTTGGGCTTCTCGGGCTTGATCTGCTCGCCCTTGTCGTTGACGCAGGGGATCTTCTTCTTTGCAACGTGGTGAGGCAGGTTGTGGGCCCAGTCGGGAATGCTCTCGAGGAAGCGGTAGCTGTAGTAGTGGTTGACGATGTTGGCGGCGCGGAACTTGAGCAGCTCGCTGTCCTTGGAGTCCTTGGCCTCGGCGAGCTCCTTGCTGATCTCGCTGTACTCCACGACGGCGGGCTTGCCGTTCTTCTGCAGGATGAGGCCAACGCTCTCGCCGGCGTTACGCTTGCGGACAACCTTGGTAGCGATCTCAACGTCCTTTTCTGCACTGAAGCCGATGAAAGTAGGGTCGGCGACACGGACGAGGCAGTTGTCGACACAGTATGCGTGGACGTGCTGGACGCCACGCTTGTTCATGTCCTGCACAACGCCAGAGCCGATCAGAGCCTGGTAGATACCACCGTTGCCATCAGGTGCAACGGCAACCTTGCCCTTGTTCTCGAGCAATATCTTGCCCTCCATGCTAATGCAGGGAAGCACACCCTGCTCGAAGAAGATGACGTTGTTCCTGTTGAGACCGAAGTACTTGTTCTCCTCGAAGAATTGCTCGGTCGGCTTGCGGGTGGGCCCCGAAGTCATGATGTACCACGGCACGTTCACATCCTCCTTGTTGTATGTCTTGCTGGCGAGGTTCTGGAGCTTGCCAATGCGCTCTGCCTGCAGCTGGAACAAGCTCTTCTTGCTAGGGAGGCCAATGTCGAAGCAGCCCTTGGGTGCTGAGCTGCCCAACCTGGTGCCCTGGCCACCGGCCATGAGGACGACACCGACCTTGTTCTCGGAGATGAGCTTCAAGCCAGAGTCGTACCATTTGTTCAGATCCCCCTCCTTGCTGTCAATGACCGATGATGTGGCAGAGTCGGGGAGCTGGTCCAGCTTGGGGTTGCTGTCCTCGCTTGTCTCCTCGGGTGGGTTGAGGGCCTTCTCGGTGATCTTGTTGATGTATTCGGGGTTGATGGGCGAGAGCTGCTTGTAGATGGCACCCTTCTCGGCGGGCTTCAGCTCCTCCCAGTACTGGAAGACATGGCCCTGGCCCGCCTTCTCGTACTTCTCCTTGAGCTCATTGAACTCGGAGTCGTTAGGTGGCTGAGGAGGGGCATCTTCGGTGGCCTTTTCACCGCTCAGGTGGAGAGCGGAGAGCATGTTGCTGACGGTATCTTTGATTGCGGCAGCCATGTTGGTGTGTGTTGCAGTGGATTGTGTAGTAGAAAGAAAAGAAAGGAGAAGGCGTAGTTAAGACCGTACAAACAAATCCAGAATGTGGCTTGGAAAGTCGAGCCAGTCGTGTTTCAAACAACCCCACGATGCGACGACAAACACGCACGTCAGGTCACACGCTATAAATAGAAATGGATCTCTCACCATTCGAGATTTGTCCAAGTCACGGGCTTTAGATTGCCTCTTGCTCATGCAATACACGAGAATGTTACAAAGCTAGCACCCAAGATGAGCCTTTGATTTCGAAAGCTTTGTCCATTCTATCGATTGACTAGGTAAACATAACGGCTCATACCACGACTCGGCACGGGCAGGTTTCGTTCTGTGACTGCGTACAGCGTTGTACAAGGGTGTAAACTTGCTGCAAGCTACGGTATGTTATCACAAGCACAGACAATGCGACCATCATTCGCATGGGTTTGCTGGGAGGATAACACCCGAGCCATGACAAAAGACCCATTGGGCTGTGGCTAGCAGTAACAGTTCACTCAAGCCGTGCGGCTGTCATTGAGACGACCGGTATTTTCGGATCGAACCCCAACCCTGACCCTAACCACAATTCTCATAGTTCGAATGATTCATTTTCTTGCCGGGCTCTGGAGATTCGATGGACAACGCGAAGCTATCTTACTCTCAGGAGTATAAGCTCGCGATATGCAGGCTGATCGAAGCCGATCATGCTCGAATGACATGGGGTCTGATAATATTGCCGAAGTTTGAGCCGACTTCGCCTCAGAACAAATCAGCTTTGAAATCTTCAAGCTGCTTTGTACTTTTGTACTAGAAGACATATCTGCTTTGGGGATCATATCGACGTGATGTCAATGGTCAGTTAAGATGAGAGCTGGTCTACATCATTCGTAATGAGAGATACCAATTGTCACCAACAGCAGCATGCACATTGCGATAATGTGATAGCTTACATGCAAGACCATGATGTAATCGCTGCACTTGCACCGAGCACCGAGCACCTTACTAAGTCCCTACTATCCAATGTTCTGACATCTCCGTAGCACCGTGGCGTATGACTCCGACTTGCCATGGTGGTCCTGTTTAGAACCACCAGCCTTGACCGGTGTGTCCTCGGAGCCCTCGGCACATCCTTCCGTTCTCAAGTCGAAGGTTGGAGTCCTACATCTTGTGACAAGAAGAAGCTGGACAAGACATGTCTCGGTTATGTGAATGGATAATTGCTGGATCGTGACTATCAAGCTACTTGGCCCAAGAACCCTGCCTTCACTCTATGTTTGTAGACGGAACCCGGCACAGGCATCTGTCTGTGTGCAGAAATGCGATCGCAGACTACTGGTGGCTCAAGCCACTTCCTACTTCCTAGCGTGATCCTTCGCGCGGCAGTGCAACAATTGATATTTCCTCATAAATCACTGCGCTCGCTGTGTGTATCCAGAGCATTTTACCTCAAGAACACTGAACAATCACCAGCAACAATGGATATCGCGGAAGACGTCCAACAGACTGCCTCGACTGCGGTCGAAGCGCAACCTGCAGATCTGCTTCCCGACGTAAATGTAGTCTCGATAAACGATACCAAGGTCATGGTAAGATCTGCAAGCAATGTGAGAAACAGCGACAGATCAGAAGCTCATTGACTACCAGAACGGCACAAACGCATTTAACGGCACGAACCCACTCGAAGACAACCCCATGCTTATGCTCGCCGACTGGGTGAAAGGGAACAATCTACCCTCATTCAAGACAATCTTCGTAGGCATAGCGCATACCGTTAGCGTTGTCTTGAACTTCTTCGTAAGTCGCTAAAGTCCCATTGACTAACTCAGGACGCCAATAGCTTACGAGGAACGTAGCTCGACTACCTTCTCTGGAACATCATCTATACGCTCGCCGTTGTCGAAGCGCCCCAGATCGTTGTACCGGCGCCATGGACGGACAAAAGGTCAGACGACGAAGACGAAGCCCCTAAAGTGCAGCAAGAGCGATCCATCACCAGAAGTCTTCGCACAACTGTTCGCCATCTGTGCGCACTGGGCGGAGTTTCCGCCCTCTGTCGCGGCATGGCAAGCCATCTTTCTTGGGCCCTTGCTTATGTCCTTATCCCAGCGCCGGCACACTTCATTTGGTTCTTGCGCAACACCGATTTCAGTGGCGGACAACAGCAGCAGCCGGTGACTGACTTTGCGGACCCTAGCCTCAGGGGAAAACTCAACAACCTGCTGATCGATACAACATGGGACATTGTGGCCAACATGCTCTTGTGCTCATGGCTCGCCGCTTGGGTGCACATTGTGATCACCCAGCCCACTTTGCGAACTTGGTGGCGCCGCCTGCCACCGTTCATGCAAGTCTTGCGCGCCACTTGGCTCCCACTACTCCTGTTCCCCTTAGCAGACTCACTGTTTATACACACGCTGACGACTCTCCTGACGCACTACTTTGGTCTCAATGGCCCGTCCAAGGCCGCAGACGGGTGGATGACAGCGCAAAACAGCAAGACAGTGCTGGTCTGGCTAGTGCATAGGTGTCTGCACGCATTAGTCACCCTTACCATCGGGGCTGCGCTCATCCGTGTTCAAGCGTCTCTCCTCCCCGAAGAAGAAGAGACGATCGTCCCGTTCGATCGCTCGTTTGGCCTCAGCGGCGCTAACGGGCTTCGACCTGGTCTTCTTGCCGAGTCAAGTGGTGTACTGAGCTTCGGCGATGCATGGAAGTCGATTACGTGGATGGAAATGCGGAGGCTTCTGATTGTCTCGATCAAGATGCTGGCGGTTCAGGCGATGGTGAACGCTGTGTTTTGGCCTGTGCTGGGGAACAAGGCGTGGCCAGGCGCGTGGATTCCAGTTCAGATGGAGGGATGAGGAGGTTAAAACTGGCGGATGTAGGATATAGCAGTATAAAACTCCCACTCAAACGAAAGAACGAAATCGGAACGAACCTGCCTAATGTGCCGGGAAATGTACCCAAAGCTTATCTTGACTGCCGTCAGCCTTTCTACCGTAAGTACCGAGTCGCTATGCTATGTGGGAGCGACCCAAAAGTAGTTCCGACACTGACATGAGTCAAGCAAGAGTGCACAAACGACAGATGTCAGCCCTACGAGGCATCATCGTCCGGACAATTAAGGTTCCGTATGTATGGAGGCGGGCGCTCCCTTGTTCGGCACTCGGCTTCATGTGATCGCCCTCGGTCGGTCGATGCACATCACATGTCAAACAGCCTGCCGCCATTCCCTTGCTCTTCGCACCTCACGCCCATCCGTCCATGTCGCAGCCTGACGAGAACACCAGCACCACATCGATGATAGACTGCCGCGTACCGCCGTAGCCGTTGCGGGCTACAACAGCACCATGGCCGCACAATCAACACTCCGCCAGTCGCCCGCCGACCGCCTCTCCGACGCCTTTGACCGCTTCTACGCGCGCATAGTGGCTCGTCTGGACAATTTGCCACAGAAGAGTCCGTTTAGTTCGCGTACCACGCGCCTCATCGCGACTCTCGCCTTGTCTCTGGCCATAGTGACGGGCGGATATGGAGGCTACAACAGGTACAAGAGGAGGAAGGCTGAGCGCGAAACGGGCCAGAGACTTGTCAGACGGAACAGCGGGCTTAGAGGCAAAGATGGGAGCCGAACGATTTTTGTCCCATATAAGGACTCGACGAGCAGAGTGACCATTTTCCCGACGAAGAAGACGACTTTCGATGCGCATAGGAGGCTATTCTTAAGCTCGTCTGGTCAGGCGGGAGCCAAGTATGATCCAGCAACCGGACCACCACCCACGAATATCAAGCCAGGCCTCAATATAGCATTCTTGCATCAATTCCTCAGCCTGATGAGTATCATGGTCCCCCGATGGCGGTCTAAGGAGTCTGGACTTTTGGCAACACATGCCGTGTTTCTTTTGGCCAGGACTTATTTGTCGCTCGTGGTGGCTAGACTGGACGGCGAGATCGTCCGAGATCTTGTCGCTGGCAAAGGCAAAGCATTCTTGCTCGGTATTTGTAAATGGCTTGCCATCGGCTCTGTCAGCTCTTACACCAACAGTATGATCAAGTTCCTGCAGTCGAAGATCAGTATTGCTTTCAGGACACGGTTGACTAGATACATTCACGACCTGTATCTCAGCCCGGACTTGGCTTACTATAAGTTGCATAACCTGGATGGTGGCATCGGGCAGGGTGCGGACCAGTTCATTACACAGGACTTGACATTGTTCTGTGACAGTGCGGCTTCCTTGTACTCTTCTCTCGGCAAGCCTTTGGTCGACATATTCACATTCAACTTCCAACTCTACCACTCATTAGGACCGGTAGCACTCACTGGCCTGCTCGGCACTTACTTCGGAACTGCAACTTTGCTACGAAAGCTGAGTCCACCGTTTGGAAAGTTGAAGGCGATGGAGGGTCGAAAGGAGGGAGATTTCCGTTCGTTGCACGCTCGCCTGATCGCCAACGCAGAAGAAGTCGCTTTCTACAACGGAGGTGCTACGGAGCATGTGTTATTGGACAAGAGCTTCAAAGAACTGAAGACGTGGGTGGAAAGTATCTACAAGATCAGAGTCGGTTACAACATTCTCGAAGACTTCATGCTGAAGTATAGCTGGTCTGCCTTCGGTTACATCATCACCTCTCTACCCGTCTTCCTACCGGTTATGGGAGAGGTGACCCCGATACCGAAGTCCAAACCCTTATCCGAGTTTGCACCTGATGTGGAGTCTCGGAATCAGAGTGACGGTCGAATGAAACAGTTCATTACCAACAAGCGCCTCATGCTCAACCTCGCCGATGCAGGCAGTCGTATGATGTACAGTATCAAGGACTTGTCGGAATTGGCCGGGTACACGAGCAGAGTATACACGCTCATCAGCACGCTGCACCGGGTACATGCCAAGGCATACGCGGCGCCCAGATATCAACACGCAGAGCTCTACAGTCTTGCCAGCATCGAAGGCACCCTGCATCGTGGATTCGATGGGGTTCGCCTCGAGGATGTGCCGGTTGTCGCACCAGGGCTATATCCTACAGGTGGCGAAGAATTGATTGAAAACCTTTCATTCATTGTGGGGCCGGGGGATCACCTCCTTATCACAGGACCCAACGGCGCTGGCAAGTCTGCAGTGGCCAGAATAGCGGCAGGTCTGTGGCCTACCTATCGTGGCCTCACGTCCAGACCTCGACAAAACGGGCAAGATGGAATCATGTTTTTGCCTCAGCGGCCGTACCTGAGTCCCGGAACTTTACGGGATCAAGTCATTTATCCGCATACCGAAATGGACATGCGTGATGCTGGACGAAGGGAGCATGAGCTTCAGGGCATACTCGAGCAAGCAAAACTCGGGTACCTGACCGACAGGGAGGGTGGCTGGGATACCCGCAAAGAGTGGAAAGATGTCTTGAGCGGTGGCGAAAAGCAGCGCATGGGCATCGCGCGACTGCTCTATCACGAGCCTCGCTTCGCCTTCATCGACGAAGGAACCAGCGCGGTAAGCTCAGACGTCGAAGGCTTGCTCTACGAGCAAGCTAAAAGCAAAGGCATCAGTAAGTGTCACAGTCGTACCCACCGCAGCGCTCGGCGCCCAGCTAACAGACCCATCAGCCCTCATCACGATATCGACTCGGGCGTCACTCAAGCGTTACCACTCGTATACGCTCACACTCGGGTTGGGCGAAGAGGCCAACGAGTACGAGTTCTTACGGGTCGGGACTGCGAGCGAGAAGGACAGCGTTGAGAAAGAGCTTCAGGAATTGCGGGAGCGCTTGGCGCAGGTGGACGCTTGGAAGTTAAGACGGAAGCAAATTGAGGAGGAGCTCGGGGAAGTATGGGTGAGCACCGTGAGCAATGCGGGAGAAAGCGGAGACGGCGTGTTGGAGGACCCCGACGGTGTGTATGGGGGGCCTGGAGAGGCGTCAGACTAGGGTGTGACCGTAGCAGAGATCTACTCGCACAGACGCTGCGAAAGTGGGGAGCAGATGGTCGGGTTTTGATTTCCTTGCAGCGAGTATAGTAAGCAGATATAGGGCACGTTGCGACGACGAAGACAGTCGACAGCGATATCGATGTACACGATTGTTTCCGCAGTATGGCTCAAGTCAAATCAAACCCAAGGCCCAAATTGCCTCAAAAATTGGCTTTGCACATCAAGACAGACAAGCAGCGCCACCTAAGGATTTGTGGCAAGCCTCGTCGACCGCGATTGGCACCTGGCAAGGCCACAGTTCGCGCGCTGCCCGCCTTGTCTTGGACGACGTCAAGGCTCGTGACGAGAATAGCTTGCTTGAACACACATCTGCGACCCGTTGCCTCCCAAGTGCCGGCGTGTCTCACCGCCGCCCAGACTCAACCAGAAGGCTCAAGACAGCCACAGTGGACCGCAGGCTGGCTCAACTGCTGACAGCCCGCCGCGGAGTAATAGACATCAAACAGCAGAAAATCTCGTCGCGCAGGCAGCGGACAGCGTCCGGCACTCAACGGGGAGGACCAGCCAAGGCCAAGCCCACGAGCCGCTCGCATGGCTGCGTTCGGTAGGTACAGAAGCATGTTCTGGGCTGGGCGAGGACAGACCGGGTGGAGTCGCAGCTAATGTCCTGCGAGTCTTGGGCGCGAAGGAGGCAGCGTCCGTCGACATAAGCGACGCTAAGGTGCCCAGGAGCGCTTGGACTCGCCTTAGTGCGACACTCGTGGCCAATGAGACCGCGCCCAAGACGCAAAAAGTGCAGACGAAGTCGGATATTTGGTCGGCTTCCTCTGTTCGGGTAGCAACCGGCCAACGTCAGGGCATCACATGCGTGCTGGTCTAACCGGAAACCGCCCTTCTGCCGTCTATCATCGTGGGGCGCCACCAGCGATCGCCGACCCGTCCCCAATTACACGCGACCGCCCATCTTCTCCACAACGTCTTTGGCCGGGTCAATCTGGAGAAAACCGGGCGCCTCCGCGGGTCTCTTGCATCTGGAGTCTGGAGTCGTGGAGTAGCTGGAGAAGCAGAGCCCCGTGGCCGCACGCTCCACCGCAAACCTTCCCCCAGATGACCTCCCAAGGTTTTTGCTATCCACCCTGCAATGCCCGGAGAACTGCCAGTGCACTGGTCCAACCAGATGGCGACCCGACACGGCTTGGAGGGATCCATATAGCATTGGCAGGTAAGGGCTGCAGCATGTTATAAACCCCCAGACTCTCCCCCATTCCCCAGGTCTCTGCCCCTCATCATCAACGGTCTTCACATCTCATCGCCTCTCCTCGTTCCTTTTCACCATCGCCAGGGAAGACCCGACCTAGACCTCCCCAAACAACCCCTCGCTCTCTGCCACCATGGCTGGCGGTGCAGCCCTCAACATCTTCAAGATGGGCCAAAGCGGCCTGCCCAAGGCGGTCCTCAACCGTCACCTCTGGCTCGCAGTCCTCACATTCGGCCTCATGGGCGCCGCTCGCGGTGTCGACGAGGGTCTCATCACCGGTATCTTCAACACAGACATCTTCAAGGAGAGCCTTGGCCTCGAGAACCTTGAGGACGGCGCTCTTGCCGACGTCAAGGGCAACGTTTCTTCCATGGTCCAGCTTGGCTCTATCCCCGGTGCTCTTCTTGCTTTCCTTGCTTGCGACAGATACGGTCGTGTCTGGGCTACTCGTCAGCTTTGCATCGTTTGGCTCGTTGGTATTGCGATTTTCATGGGCAACTCCGGTCACATGGAGCTCGTCTACTTTGGTCGTTTCCTCGCTGGTCTCGGTATTGGTGAGACTGTCGTCGTTGGCCCCGTCTACCTCTCAGAGATCGCCCCAGCTCCTATCCGTGGTCTGTGTACTTGCGCTTTCACTGGTTCAGTATACCTCGGAATCGTCCTCGCCTACTTTGCAAACTACGGAACTCAGATCAACGAGAGCATCGCTGACACTCCCGCTCGCTGGTTGCTCCCGACATCTATTCACCTGATGTTCGGTGTTGTCATCCTTGCCTTCTCCTTCTTCGCCATTGAGTCTCCCCGCTTCCTTGTCGCCACTGGCAAGCCCGAGCAGGCACTGCAGAACCTCTGCAAGCTCCGTGGCATGGAACCCACCGACCCCTACGTCATGGAGGAGTTCGCCGGCATCGAGCGCTCTTTCAACGAGGAAAAGGAAGCCACCTCTGGCATGGGCTGGAAGGGCATGGTCCGCGAGATCTTCTGCATCAAGCGCAACTCCTACCGTCTCTTCCTCACCAACCTCGCCCAGCTCCTTGCCTGCTGGTCCGGCGGTTCTTCCATCACCGTCTACGCCCACGACTTGTTCCAGATCGTTGGTATCACTGGCCAAGACGCTTCTCTCCTCGGTACTGCCTGCTTCGGTGTTGTCAAGTTCGTCGCTGCCGTCGTCTGCGCCCTGTTCCTCGTTGATACTCTTGGTCGCAAGCGCTCGCTCATCATCGGTATCGTTCTACAAACGATTGCTATGCTTTACGTCGCCATCTTCCTCAACATCGTCCCCATCGACAGGATCGAGGGCTACGTGCCAACGGCCTCCGAGAACAGTGCCTCGACTGGTGCCATTGCTATGATCTACGTCTCTGGCATCGGTTGGGCGCTCGGTTGGAACTCGGGCCAATACCTCCTCAGTTCAGAGCTATTCCCTCTCCGCATCCGTGCCGTCTGCAGCTCCATTACCATGGCAATGCACTTCATCGGCCAATACACCACCAACAAGGCCCTCCCCAGCATGCTCCTTTACGACCAGGGTCTCACTCCCTCCGGCACTTTCTACTTCTTCGCTGCTATCAGCGTCATCGGAGCTGTCTGGGTCTGGCTCTGCATCCCCGAAGCCGCCGGCCGCAGTCTCGAGAGCGTCGACAAGCTCTTCGATCTGCCCTGGTACAAGATCGGTCTCCATGGCCAGAAGGTCGCCGAGGAGTTCGACCGCGAGATGGAGGCCAGGTTCGCCGAGGAGAAGCTCGACAAGGAGCCTGCTGTTACCTACAAGGAGTCGTCTTAGCTTTGACTGACACTCTTGGGTTTTCTCTTTATAAAGCGATATGATGATATATATGATGACAGCTACTATGAAATGAAAGCGGGTTTACGAACCGCCATTTGGTCAAAAAATATCTGTGTCTCTGCTTCTCATACAAATCGGGTTTGTTCCAAGCAAATATATGGGGTATGCGCCTCATCGGTGTTGTCATAAGACTAAACCGGCGTAGTAACAAATCAATGCTCTAGAGTTGACTGGCAAGAGGCCAACTTTCGCAAGCTCGTTGATAGAGCAGATCGTCTGAATTCCCGAGAGCTGATACTAGTACATGCTCACCTACAGCTGTCAATATGTCGCTCAAATACCTTATAAGCACGTCAACCGTTTGGAGTTGGCATTACTGTTCGTACCCCTGTTGTAGCTCGAGCCGCTTCGCGCTCTCAACTTGCCGTATGAGGTCGTCATCTTCGGACACACGCCACTAAAAAAACGCAACTATCTTCAAGCAACATGCCTTGCCCTCTATCCACCAGGATGTGCGCACTAGAAGTCCTAATCCGAGCCTTCTGGCTCATCCAAAGCGTCTCCATCCCCTGTCGTACGCGCCCGTATGGTGTTGTTCTCATGATCGATTTCGACATCGTCGGACTCTGACTCGGCTAGATCGTAGAGCTCACGCAGTTGTATTCCATAGCGCCGACGGAAGTGGATGAATAGGTTGTAAATGATGTTGTCGCAGGAATCGTTCTCGACAATACTCATCGTCAGACCTTCGCCTTTGCGAGGATCCAAAGGACCACGCGAGAACTCGCGAAGTATGTGACGAGCTTGCATAGAGATCTGCGTCCCGTTCTGGAGGTGGCAACAGAAGAGCCATGCTTTGCGGTGGAACTCATCGAGTTGATTGCCGTGGGCCGGAATCATTCGCGATTGCCATGCTCCGCTTTCGAAGACAATGTCGAGAGTGGCTTGCGTACGCGCGCCCACGGAGAGTGGGCCAAGGACAAGGGAAAAGCAGCGTATATGCTTCATTGTGGCTTTTTTCGGCAATGCGGATCCGCGATTGATCACTCTCTCCGAAATATCGTCTGACCACCTGAATCGATTGATCGACCAGTATGTGCGGTACGCTGCCGCCTGCGTATTTCTCATCTCAGTGTAAAGCTGACGGCAAGGCAGGATCGCGTCCTTGGCTGGCGGGTCGGCTTGATCCAGGTCGATTCTTTCCGGTACGTGAGCCATTGTTGCACGGTAGGAATGTTTTTCGTGCTTGTAATCAATAGGCTCTCGCGACCACTCGACGTTGTCGCAGAAAACATATTCGTAGATCCTGTTGCGCAGCTCTGTCGGAAGACCCATAAGTCTGGAATGTCTCTGGTCGGCGAATGTGGTGGGTGAAGTCAGGTCGGCTGGTTGGGCCGCGGATTCTTTGCGCATGATGATTTGGTCGGACAAGATAGCTGGTGGAGTAGTGGCGCCATGATGGGCTGTGGAAGTATTGGGCGTGGCGGTCGTCTTGATGGCCGACTTGGACGGAGCATTCGATCCTTCGGGCGCCATGGTGGCTAGGGTCGTTGTCGTCGCGATTGATCGTGTCGAGGATGGTATATTTGCAAGCCGCAAAGCTGGTGTCGCGGATGGCTGCGCTATCGTGGACCACTGATTGTAGTCGGTATTGTGGCAGTAGGTGTCGAGGAAGAGTGGATGTCAAGCAAAGGTGGTTGAGAGAATGTTGGTCGAAGAAAGTTGGTGGAAGGTAGGAAGCTGTAGCTGGTGGAGAGCGAGGCTTTTGTAGTCACATTAGCTTGAGGGATGCTTTGCCGCAGTGAGAGAATATCACGTGGTGCTGTTGACAGTGAGTGCTTCGCCATTGAACGGCCGATGTTGTCGATCTCGTCGGTGGCGAGATGGCATGTGATCACATATCGCTGACGGTGAGGGCTAGGCGAGTGATTGACTGATAGCATCGTCAATGATGAGACAACATGTGATTTCGTGCCGCTAGCATCGGTATGTCAGTGGGGAGTAATTCGCTAGCAATCAGTTTGAATGCCATGTTCAATCAACGATCACGTGCACATACTTGTGCAGAGAAAGTGAACGGCGAACCGACTTCCTCTGTCGGCTTGGAGACCCTCAGACTCAAGCGTTCGTTCGCTGCCAGACTTAGCATATCGATTTCGAAGTTTCGGATGATGTGAAGTGGGTTTCAGTCTGACTTTCAGAAGGCAACTCTCAGAGTCAGCACTCGATCATTGCACAACAGTCAGCGACATCACAAGCACTCCGTGGAACAGGAACGGCGGCGGGGTTGAAGAAGAAAAAACAGCGCACTTGTTCATTCCAGCATATCCCAAGGCCGTCACGATGTACAGACAAAGGCAGCAAATGGTATCTCTATTCCTCCCTGATTCGCAAACCGAAAAGAACTCCAGCATGGGACCCAGAAACAGGGTGGGCTCCCAGCAATCCGAAACGAAAAAAGAAATGCGTGATTCTCAATCGATAGTCATGCGATTTTGTATGTGGCCGAGCTGGTGTGATGGGCCTTGGAATTCGCTCGCGCCTCCGTGGTATGGTGTGGACTTTTGATCGTCTGGGCTCTCGACTTTGCGCTTTTGGATATGCGGCTTGAGACCTTTGTTGAAGTTTCGCGTGCAGAGGCAGGCCGTGACGATGGTGGCGACCAGCAGGAGGATGGTGATGACGGCGAAAACGGTCAAAGCTTTCCGGGCGGGCAGGTATTCGGTGACTTTGCTCATGTCACCAGTGTCGTACATGCGGACGAGCTTGAAGATGAAGTAGGCCATGGCGGCGAGGTAAACGACTACCATGATTGCTTGGCCGATGTACGATTCGCGACGGGTGACGAAAGCGGCGAAGAAGAGGAAGCATACTGTGACCGGGACGGCGACGATGGTGAGGTAGAACTCGAAGTCGGTGAAGTTAGAACCGACGATGACGAGGAACTGGACCGTGAAGGCAAGGAAGAAGAAAAAATCGAACTTGAGAAGGGCGATGTAAATCTGGTAAAGGTTAGCGAGATGTCTTAGGCGGGCTGAAGAAGTAATGTCTTACCTGGAAAGTCAGATATCGCCGCTTGAGCCTCAAGTCGGCCGAGATGTTCTTGTAGATGGTCCAAGCAAATTCACGGTAGAGTTTCCAGGCCACGCCACTCATCAGGATCGTTCCCAAAGCGATCACACATGGACAAGCAAGGAGGAACCAGTACAGCTTAGCCCAGATGTCTTCGTCGATTTGAGGTGCACCGCCCTCCGGAGGGTAGATAAGGGTGTCGATAGCCTCCTTGACCTGGGTGATTTGCACACCAGAGTAGATGACCATGCCCACGTTGTAGAGACATAGTCCGATAACTTGAATTGTGTTCTTCGCGCGCAGCGCATCGTATACCAGAACCAGCTGGTACAAGAAACCAAAGATGAAGAGAGCCAGATATGTTGGGATAGAGTGCGACGCACTCGTGCCTTTGGAGTTTGGATTGAGGTTGACCTCGAATTGAGCGAAGACGTAGCCTTCGATGGCTAGAGCAATGATGGCCTGGAAGACGGCTATGAGCGCAAAGGACCATGTCCAGGGAGAGTTTGGCAGCCACATCATGCTTCTCCAGCAGCTGCGCTGCGGAGCATTGCCCGAGGAAGTTGTGGGCAAGCCTTCACGGTCGTGGTATCCTCCGGGGTTGTATAGGTTCACGCGATCCTCGGCGCTGAAGGAGTTGCTGTGGAGGGGTTTGTAGCGCTCGACGCCGGCCCCAAGGAGCGATGTGCGGTGCTGGTGCTTGTAGGAAGCTATTTTGGCGGTGGTGTAGAGGTCGCCCTAGGGCGACCGAAAGAGTAGAGAGAGTGAGGTGGTGCGATTGGGTAGGTGGGAGGGCGCAAGGGCGGGCGTGTTGGCGTGCAGTCAGGTGAGGCGTTGCGACAGGGCTGAGGCCGGGTGGAGGGTGGTCGCGTGGTGGGTGGAGTCGCGCGAGGAGACAGACGGCAGAGGGAGGGTCGAGGGTCGAGTAGCAGTGGACGATGGTGATACTGGGTGGCAGATTGGAAGAGAGTGTAACGGCACGATTGGCAAGGCTGAGACGACGAACAGAAGGCAGTGTTGGGATGTCTACTGCGGCTCTGGCGGAGATGGCAGGCCTCGCAGCTCGCTGAGGGTCTCGACTGTGTTTCAGCTGGTCTCCTCTCAGCACAAGCTGACTTGGCGGTGGTGGAGAGCGAATCGGCAGCAAACTTCCGCCTGCTGAGCCTCGCCCAGGGTCTGAGTGTGTTCTTGGTCTTCGTGTTCTGTGCCTGATCGACGTGATGTGTAGTCACGTGAGGGTGTTTGCTGTGAATGAATTGTATGTGTTGGTTCTATCCCATAGCCACACCTACGAGAACCCTCACAGCCGCAGCGTCCATGCAGCTTACATGTACATGCATGTACCTTCGTATAGCTTGCAGCGTACTCGATACGCGTAGACGTCCGTTCACACCTCACGCCGGCGCGGAAGAGAACGCGGGTGGCCGGTGCTGGCTGGCGAAAAGAATCGGCAAGTCTGCAACACCCGATTCCTCCTCTCCTCCTTCCATCACCACACCCCAGCACTCCAAACACTCGTGCTGGGGCTTTGACACCAGGGTACGTTGCACAGCTTTTCTTTCACCATCCCCTCCTCTTCGTGATGACAGTAATCTAACAAGAGAACCGTTGCGAATGACTCCGGCTTCGGCTGGGGGCTGATCGCACAAGACCAAAACTCTGACCTTGACATCTATCCACATCTCGTGTTCATACTTTGCATAGCACATCTTGCTAACGTACGAATCAGGTTTCTACTTACTCCCTCACCATGTCAAACCGTGCCGCACGCTGCTTGCGGCCCTATCTCTTCCACAGCTTCAAGCGATCCCAATGCATCGCTCATACACGCGCCTTCACGCGCTCTACCGTAGCCTCTCAAATCAAACCTTCGAAAGATGTAACACATGACTATGAGAAGCGGCTCGCCCAGTTGGAGGTCTACAAACCGCGTGATGACTGGTACCCTCGCTTGTCGTCTCATGCACAGGCTGAGCGGACACCAGTCAAACTCTTCCAGCAACAATATGAACAGTTGGCAAATGATGAGACTCGTGATGAACGACGAACAATTACTGGTATGATGTCGTTCCCCATGTAGGCAGGCGCCCGCCGCTGATAGGTAAGTTAGGCAAGGTGCAATCTGTACGCACTGCGGGCTCGAAGCTGGCTTTCCTCGATGTCAAAGATGGAGACCATACCTTGCAAATGGTTGTGCAATTAAAACATGTGGAAGCCTTGGGTGGGAGCCTGTCAGACTTCAAGTCATTCTCAAAGGTGGCACGCAAAGGCGACTGGTTCTCTTTCACCGGCCATCCTCATAGGACTGGGCGAGGTCAGCTATCGCTCCTCGTCACCGACATGCCTGTCCTCATGTCACCATCTCTGCATCAGATTCCGGAAGCTCTGGACGACCCAGAGACTCGTGCTCGCCAACGCCACGTAGACATGCTGGTCAACCCTGCTGCCGTGCAGACTCTACGTGTGCGACACATCGTCGAGCGCGCCATGCATGACTTCTTCAACGCAAAAGAATTCATCAAAGTCAATACACCCATCTTGCAATCCGGCGCAGGCGGAGCTGTTGCAAGACCCTTCGAGACGGAAGCCACCGAGCTACAAGGCGAGACTCTCAACCTCCGCATTGCACCGGAGCTCTGGCTGAAGCGTCTCATCGTCGGCGGCATGGACCGCGTCTACGAACTCGGTCCAGTCTTCCGCAACGAAGGCGTCGACGCAACCCACAACCCAGAATTCACAATCTGCGAATTTTACGCCGCAAAAGCCTCTCTGGAAAACCTAATGCAATGGACCGAAGCTCTCCTCCGCCACGTCCACGCCGAAGTCTCCGCTTCCAAGGACCAACTATCATCTCTCGACCTCTCAGACCTCGGCCTCTCATCCGCCTTCCAAACATTAGAATTCATCCCATCCCTTGAGAAAGCCATGAACCGCACCCTCCCCGACCTTTCCGCCACCACAGCCCTCTCGGACCTCCTCTCCCTCTTCTCCGAACTCGCCATCGAAATCCCATCCAAACCAACCCTCCCCCGCCTCCTCGACGCCCTCGCAGCCCACTACCTCGAACCCCTCTGCACAACCCCAACCTTCATCACAAACCACCCCGCCTCCCTCTCGCCTCTCAGCAAACACTACACCTGCCCGACAACCTCGCAACGCATCTCCGCCCGCGCCGAGCTCTTCATGGCCGGCAAAGAAATCGCCAACATGTACGAAGAGGAGAACTCGCCTTTCGCGCAGCGGGAGAAGTTTGAGCAGCAGTTGCTGTTCCAGGCTGAGGACGGCGAGGGCGATGGGAAGAAGACTGTTGATGAGAGTTATTTGGAGGCACTGGAGTGGGGACTGCCGCCGACGGGTGGGTGGGGATGTGGTGTTGATCGCTTGGTTATGATGTTTGCGGGTAGGCAGAGGGTGGGTGATGTGCTGGCTTTTGGAGGGCTGAGGAATGTTGTTGGTGTTGGGAAGAGGTAACGTGAGTTCAGCCCGGTCATGGCAGAAGCGCAGAACTAGAGAGCTGAGCCAATGTACGTTAGATTTGTTTGTATGATGAATGTTGTATTGTGACGTAGCCGCGTCTAAAGCTTTGTTAGCGATACCACTGAGTCTTCATGATGCGCATTCGAACGACTACCTACATACGTGGAACAGTCCACCAGCAATGACCGATGCTGTGCGACATCAGCGTGACACAGCCAACGCATTCGTTCAGGCACAATGGTCACATCAACGAGCACAGCCGTCGCTTTCGATGGTGAGGTGCATACTGCTCCGCCTAGTGGTCGCCGCACACGCACATACCATCCTAGACACGGCGAAAGGACTTTCAACGTCCACGGGAGAAACTGGTCGAGTCTCACTCACTTTTAGCGGTGTAGCTCTACAGGAGGAATCTTCGCTGCGGATCCTCGCATCAATATGATATCGACTTCTATTAGAGGAGCCGTCTCCAAAACGGCAGAGACCTATCCTCAAACAGGCTGCCACTTCTTCCGAATCCCTGCGGAGTTGCGGAACGAAGTATACTTCTATCTCTACGACTTCGAATCGCAGTCCTTGAACCCTCCCGGCTCAGACGAGCATGACGACAACCCGAAAATCAACCTACTGCACGCAAGACAACACGCACCTTCCAATGCGCTGCTTGCAAGCTGCCGCGTCTTGTATCACGAAGCACGAGACGTCTTTGTAAAGGGCCAGAAAGACTTCTGGTCCAAAAGTACCTTCACCATATCTCTTGAAGACGATGGCACTCAGCGCACTGGAGGCCCTGACGACCTGTACACTCCCAAAATCATAGACTATCCCGAACGCGTGCGCAACGAGCACATAGAAGCTATCTCGAACATCGCCATCGACGTGGAAGAAGTTTTCAACGGAGAATTCCAGCAGACCATCACACTGGCCGCTGGGCCTGAGGCTTCTGGCTGGGGTGGTTTCTGGAAAGTCGCTTGCGAGTCTAGAACCATGGACTCGAAATGGACGAGGGTGATTCCGGCGGTTTTGGAGGGGGCGAGGCGGCGTGCGCTTGAGGCTGAGATGTTACCGCAGACATATGAGCGGATGAAAGCTAACTACGAGTATGTGAAGACGAGGGTTAAGTGGCAGGCCTGGGGCGGCGCGGATGTAGAGAGCGTGGAGGTAGCAAGTGAGAGGATAGGCGGGGAGATACGAGAGAGTGTTGCGATGTTTGAGCGGGCACTGCAGAGTATGAAGAGGTTAGAGCTGATGTTGATTGTGGAGTGTTGTTGCGATAGTTGGGGTGTTATGTGGGAGGAGTGAAGCATCTTTTCCTTTTGTCAATTTGTTTTATTGAATCGACATTACAGCATGTGACCCTTTACCGGTCTGATTTCGCTAAGAGAAGCGCGGCATTCATGTTTAACCTAAGGTATCCAAAAGCCCTCGGGTCTCGCTGCAGGATCTGGTCTTGCCCACGCAGACATTGATTTTAGCACCGGATCTTTGAAGATCTAGCCTGTCTTCGGACGATGCAGATATTCTCGCCGCCAAAAGGTTCCCATCATGGTCGATCGACCTAATTTTCCGTCGCCGCCGTCTTCGCCGCCATCTTCGCCTCCACCTCAATCGTCAGTGCAGCCATGCTGGTGCGCTGGTGATTGATGCGAGCAATGACCTCTGCGTTAGTCAAGCCAGCATAGCGTTCAGTGAGCGTCTGCCTCCCCAACATCCCTTTGTACGCCTGCTTCTCGTCATCGCCCATATGCTTAATGTTGGCGACGTGCTCAGGGTCAAATCTCACAATCTCCTCGTAGCCGTGCGGAAGCTCTGCTGACGGTGGGAGGTAGGCCATGATGTAGCTGTCCGCTGGGACCGTAAACTCCTTGCCTTTAGCGTCGAGCATGATCATGTTCTCCTCCTCGTCAATGCGGACAAACTTGCCTGATTCGGGCCCGGCGCTCGGGATCTTCTGCTCTGCCTTCTCCTTATCGGCCTTGTACCTCGCGGCCAGGGTGTGCAGAGCATTCTGGTGTTCGGTTGAGTTGGGCTTGACCTGCTCCGCGTCGCCTCTGTTGCTTCTCTTCTTTTGCTGCTTAGCGGACCATTCTGGCGTGAGGATCTTCGTCTTCAGGCCCTCAACGATCATATTCTCAAGTTCACGCCGCTCTTCTTCGGACTTGTTGGCCATAGCCACCACCACCTCCGGGCCCAGAGTGACCACCTCGCCATGTCCTTCCGGGAACTCGGGTGTTGGCCCTTGAAAATACTCGACGTATGTGCCGGGCGCATGCACTTCGCCCTTGAGCATGATGTTGCCGTCTTCGTCCTTCCAGCCTTGGCGAAGCTCCAAGCAGAGGGGCTTGTGAGTCTTCCAGTGTGACTTGTGACAGGCGCGGTCGCAGTAGGCGACCCTTCTGCACGAACGACAGTCTCTCAAAGGATGCTGCGATGTAGCAGCCGCGCCGCAAGCCGCACAAGATGATGGAGCCATGACTTTTTCTTTGGTGTAGTTTTGGTGAGGCGCGGATGCAGAGATGGAGCGAGCGGCGAACGATGGATTTTCCCTCGGTGGTCGTCGCTGCTATGCGCGGAGGAAATGATCAGTATTTGGTGAATGATGTGTTACGAGAAGTGGGTGGCGGATTGCCGTACCGTGCTTGTGGCGACTCGTTGCTGTGAGCGACCGGGCCCCGGCTGAGGTATAAGGTAATGCGTACAGGATAATGGAATTGGTGCTGAGTTGTGGACGAAGAGGCCAGTGGAGGCTTGCCTTTCGGTGGTCGTTGCAGCTTTTACATGTGAGCTTCTTCGGCAGCGCACTGACTAGTTTCGTGACATGTGGGGTGCTTGATCTGCAGAGTTCGCGCGCTAGCGCAAGTCGTAAGTGAAGTGAAGTCAGTTATAAGTGAAAGCCTGTTTAAACACACCCAGTCGCCCACACTCACTGAGCAGTTCCAAAGAAGCAAATGTGTGTTTTCCATTTGGAAACTATTGCAGCCATAAATTTGCATAGTGCTAGTATGAGATGTCGCCAAAGGTAGTCGCAAGGTCACATGTCTATCAGCTATGAAGCGCCCCTATCTGGAGAGGATTTGCTCACCAAAGCGCCACCATCATGAGTGAAGGCTGCAAAGTAATTAAGGTAAGTAGACGCCTAGCCAATGTCGCTGTTGACAAACACAACAAGGACGGCGGCGTAGCTGCGAACGATCAGCTTCGACGCTCGGTCGAAATCTCATGAACTTGACATACGCAGTGAGCGCAGCAACGACCTCCCAGTTCTTTGCTGAAGTGAATGCAGCAGTGACGGCTGTAAAAATCACAAGAGAGCAAATGATAACTGACAGCTTCGCGATATCCGACCGTAGAAAATACAGCAAGATGATTGGGACGAGCAAGAAGAGGCAGCCAACAGTTGTGACTAGAATTCGCATCAGGCGGTGAATCCTGGGTGGGTTAATGAATTTAAGGTCCAATCTCTCGAGGTCGTATATTTGCAATCGCTTGAATTCCTTGTCTTTCTGAGTGAGCAGCAAACGGGTTAATGGTTGCCTTTACAGCATGTTCAAGTCGATGGGCAGTTCGATACGTACTGTTGATCGCGTGAGCGGCGTCAAGTCTCCGACGCGAAGCTTTTCAGTCACCCAAGTCGGGAAACTGTCGTCCAGTGATTTGAATGACAGCAGCTCGTCTTCAGCATCTAGTAATGGTTCTTCGTCCATTACGATTGGCCGTAGGACTGACATGAAGCTTTCCAGCGCTCCTAGCACGCGTGGTTTGGGTCGGGCAATTTTGCGCATAGCCGCAGCAGCCAGAACAGCTTCATCTGAACGTAGAGCGAGTGAGCACTCATCAAATGGTGGATCGTCAATAAGTTCACTGACCGTATTCTTTAATCAGTCGACGAAGCCGCTTCATCAGCGCCTTACGGATGGGATCTTGGTCGTAGCGGAAGGTTCCATGGTCCTCAACGGTACCGGGAACTAAGTCACGCTCGTGGATCATCGCTTCGAGTTCGCTAAGCTGGCATTGCATGTGCAACAGATTGCGATTGTGAAGTTCTCCAAACCGCCGAAAAATCATGAAACCATCCGCGATGTTCATGAACCTTGACGCCGCTGCATATCCTTTGAAGGTGGCCTGAGCGACTGCAGGTGGCATGTTGACTTTCCCACCAATGTACTTGATACCACGAGCTGGTCCTGTGCTAGAAAGGAACACAGATTAAGTACTGCGTACGTTGCCTGGGTTGCGTAGTCGTGGCGGTGGCTTGGAAACTGCATATGCAGTGTGATGTCGTCGTGCTGCTGAGCGTTCTCAGCCGTTCACTGGGCGCGCGTGCTTATGAACCAGAATCCTAGGCTTCAGCGCACCACTCCACTACTTGCCAACACCTAACGGGTTGCCAGCTGCCTACATCATCTCGCAAGTTTCACCAGATTTCTTGTGCCCAGTCCTAGGCAAGTCACTACACATTGCACTCATCCCATGGGGTTTGTGGCGCACCATCAACCCGAGTCATCGCACCGACGAAGAGGTCCTGGCGCTCGGTACAAACTTGGCGATAAAGTCGATGTATACTGGCCAGACCACCCCACAGGCACATACAAGGTCTTGGGGATCCACACCAACCCAGTCAGTGCTTGCACAGAGTATCAATTGGGCCACGTGGGATGGCAGGATCCTGACAAAAAATACGAAGATGGGGCCTGGGTAGCTGAAGAACACCTTCTGCCAGCCGTGGACGACTGATGAATATGAGCGTCCATGGACACCGGAACCGCTGGAATACCTAGGGGTAAGCTATTGGCAATCGAGAACAGCCTTCTGGCAGCCCGGGCTTGATGACTGACGTGATACCCATAGCCGGACATTGTTGCACACCGCCGATAGGTGCGACGATTGAATGACGAACGGCAAAGGAGGCAGGTCGTCGTCAAAACAAGAACTCCAGGCCGACTATTTGAAGCGTGGCGATAGGGTCTCGATGGTCGGAGCGTGGCCGGGGTTTGATTTGCGCAGGTACATCTTATATGCAAATGCTGGAACTAAGCGCTGTCACTTGTACTGACAAAACCCTTCTTATGTCTTACATTCACACCATCATCAGGCGCCTTCTTTCCCAAGCAACATAGTCCGATCGGTACTCGCACTTAGGATCATGCTTCCATCAGGCGAGAATCGAACATCATTCACAGTTCCCTTGTGGCCTGGCAGCTTGTGTGCCATCTTGCCGCTTTGATTTTCCCAGACTGTGACCGTGCCATCTCCGCCACCAGCCGCCACGCGCTTGCCCTGACTGTCCCAGCTTGCCCTGATGAGGTTCTTCTCCAATCCAGCCTGTGCTCCATCAAAGACCCGAACAGCGCGATCAGGTGGCGCGAAAGGTCGCACATCCCAAGTGCGCACTGTGCTGTCGTGGCTGTTGGAGAGAAGAGTTTGCGAATCTGGCGAGAGGGCCAGCGAAGTGACGGTATCGGTATGGCCGGTGAGGACGTATGATTCCTTCTTCATCCGCAGATCCCAGACGCGGATGTCGTTGTCGATGCCTCCAGAGTAAAGCTCGTTGCCTGCTTCAGCCAGACATACTGCCGTGACCGGGTAGTTCGTCTCGATGAAGTCCATCGCTTGCTTCCCTCGAGGATCCCAGATTCCAATATAGCCATCATCGCTTCCGGAGACCAGGAACTCTTCGCCACGCTTACTCACGTCGATGCAGTTGATCACTTCCTCGTGTCCGACGTGTCGTCGTATGCGCTCGCCCGTTTCTACGTTCCAACTCGCAATGTGCATGTCTGCGCTTGCTGAGTAGATGACTCCGCTGTCGCGTGACCAGTGCAAGTCAAGAACTGCGCTCTTGTGTCCGCTAAGCATGCCGTAGTTCTCACATTCTCCGGCCGTATTCCATAGGTAGATGTTGCGGTCCATGCTGCCAGAGGCGATGTGTGAGCCGGTCGGGTCGAATCGCGCGCAGAACACTTCGCCAGAGTGACCTAGAGAGTCGTTAGTCGTGTGTTACAAGTGAGCCATTAGCTCGTAGTGTCTCTTACCACTTAGTTCCATAACAGGTGCCTGCAAGCCAGCTGCTCTATTGCCCTACTCACGTATCCATATCAGTACTCGCACGCTTTTGCGACACAGCTTTAGCTGAGAGCCTGGCATGTTGGGTTCTTCGTGTAGACTTACGCCTTGTATGAGTGCGCCGCTTGAGCCATTGATTGTTGCGACCTCATTGCCGTTGACATCTGGCTTCGCGCGCTTCACCAGCTGTGAGCTCCCAAAGGTCGCGGGTCTCTTCTCGCCGGACATGTCTTCTTATCGTTTTTCCTGCGGGACCTGTAGGCGGATTCGTATTTGCGAGGTGGTATCCTGCTGGATTCGTTCTTCGAGATGTTGTTTGGCTTGCTTTTGCGCTGGTTGTCGGTGACGGCACTGTTATTTTCGCTCGATATCTGCCGGCAGTCTTCTTATTTCTCTGCGACCTCTGTAATTTGGCGCACGTGTTGATGTGTGAAGTGAGTTGCGAGTCGTACTTATCCAATCGCGACTTCCCCAGCTCGGCCAATTTTTGAGGTCGGAGCTTGAGTTGCGCTTGGACCTTGATGCGACTCCAGGTCGTTTGTCCATATCAAGACCCTTGATCAAGCGATTACCACAATCTACACCTCCGCCTGCAACTCACATCGCAAGTGATGAGCTGAAGACTGCTCTTGCGCGCGCGACAGTACAGCGTGCCCACATAAACTACAAACATGGCCTCGACCAAGTACGCCCGCTTGGGTGAAGAGTGAGCCAGCCATCAATATGTCCTATACATCGTGAACAGCTGAACTGACAGCTGCGCAGAGTATGGAAGTAAGGGTCGCAATCTACCTAAACCTTTGGATCTCAACAATGTCACTAACCCTCCCCAAGATCCCGTATCGACAAAGTCAACACCGAAGTCGTCACCCTCACCTACGGCACCATCGTCGCCTCCCTCTGCCGCGACCTCACCCTCCCTTCCAGCAGCTCCAAAACCGACTATGCCGCAGTAAACGCCGAGCTCGACCGCATGGGCTACAACATCGGCGTGCGCCTAATCGAAGACTTCCTCGCCAAGTCCAACACCGGCCACTGCTCCAACTTCCGCGAAACAGCAGAGGTGATTAGCAAAGTCGGCTTCAAGGTGTTCATGAATGTGACCCCAGTTGTGACGGGGTGGAGTCAGGATGGGAAGAGCTTTGGGCTTGTGTTCGAGGAAAATCCGCTGGCGGACTTTGTGGAGTTGCCGGATGATGGGAGGGCACAGGAGGAGCTGTGGTACTCGAATATTTTGAGTGGGGTTGTCAGAGGTGCATTGGAGATGGTGAGTTTGAGAAGCGTGGTGATGTTGTGGATATGTATGCTGATCGTTCAAACAGGTCCAAATGCAGGTGGAGGCTCGCTTTGTGAGCGATGTGCTGCGCGGCAACGATACGACTGAGATGAGGATTACGCTGATACGGTACATTGAGGATGAGATGCCTCCGGATGATGAGTAACTCCGGCCGTTAAACGAATATAAACGCAGCTTTTTCATTTCATTTTCTTGAAGTCCCGGAGATGGTCTCCACCAGGTCGCCAGTTCTACTACCAAGGCATCAATTTTGCCTTGTTCCTTGAATTCGTTGAAGTCAGAGTGGGCATAGTAAATCGCTAGCTATATTCTGCTGACTACCTGAGCGCCCATGCCATCTCTGATCGCTATCTCGGCGATTTAGCTTTGGCAGCAGAGGGCATTGGCATACCTGCATTCGCGCTCGTTGAGGCCGAACAGAGATTCTTGCAAGTTGCTCGCTGCACCGAACTTGGAGTCGGACCATGGTCATCATACTAGGGTGGCGGCGCTCACCAAAAAAATATAAGTTGACCTTCAAATACAATTAAACCACTTTGGCGTGCTACCTATCGATCCGGATTCCTTGATACAGATATCTTGCCAGAGAACTATAGCACCCTGTTGGAAGGACAATCCATGAACACCCCACGTCACATGCAATTGCACCATCAACGACAACGTGGATTCGACAGCATCGAGTCAGCGATTGGAGCAGTAAACGACTGCAAGAACCAATGTGGTAGTTGAACCAAGACAAGGCACCTGGTCCACCGGACTTGGATCCGGCTTGGAGAACAGGGACTCTGCGCAGATCGACTGAACAGGCCGAGTGAGGATGCGGAGAAAGGGACAGGCGTTGGTTTGATACGTTGTGCGGTTGTGGCCTATCGATGGGCGAGATGATCGATCAATGAGTAGACGCGATAGAACACAAATACCTGATAGCAACAGCTAACTACATCGATATAGTGGAGGAGGTCGGGCTGCTCAACGTATTGGTCATTGAAACGAAGGCCCAAGTGGCCGGCCAATGGTTGCGCAAAAGGATCACGTGTGACGGTTTTTGGGCGGGGGCTTGCTCTGCGCGAATTGCGACAGCGAGACGGACAGCATGGCACAGAAGGGGCGCACGGAGGAATAGCTACAGCAGCATTGCAAGCGTAAAGACGCCGTTCCCGCAACATGAACATTATATACTCGTGCCCTGCCTATAGCGGGAATACAAATTAGGTGCATATTGATTGAACTGATTGATTGTGCCATCGCAGCCCCTGGAGAGGCTCGCCGTCGCCTATCACCTCTCTCCAGAACGCCAAGCGAAGCCCGACCTCCTCCAGTCAACGACACCATCCCGACCCTCCTGCTTCGGCCTCCCACCACCGCCCGTCGCACCGGTACCGCGACGCCCTCACAGTATACCGCGCTCCTCCCGGCATGCGCATGCAAGTCCGCTCCGCTGCACCCCTCGACACCGCCAGCATCGCATAGCACCGTCCGCGCCACCGCTGCCGTTCGCGCTGCGCCGACGATCACGCCCGCGCTCGCTCGCTCCCAGCCCAGCCGCATCCCCACGCGTTGGCACTTCCAACCTCGCCCTAGACCCTCCCACACCTCACTTTATCCTTCACTGCGGCACACGGCGCCTGCAACCTCACTTCACTCCGAACGCCGACGCGCGCTGCGCCTGGCCGAAACGTGCGACTGCGACCGCGACCGCCTCGAGCGCATCAGCCGCCCTCGCGACTCCGACGTAGCAGCTCCCGGCCAGCTTCACACCCGTCTCCTCGCCCACGGGGCACCGCTCAATCATGAGCCAGCCGCAGCAGATGAACATGGCGGGTGGGCCTGTCGGCGGGCCGCCGCAACAACAGCAGCAGCCGCAGAACGCTGGCACTCCCAATGGCGGCGCCGTTAACGAAGCCGACACCGTCAAGCGCCTCAACACATACATATACGACTACTTCTTGCGCAATCAGCATTACGACATCGCGCGCGCCATGCATCAATCCGGCACTATGGAGCTCTTCACTCAGATGAAGCAGTCGCCCAATCAGCGCCAGGGCCAGCCAAATGGCATCGATGACATGGACTCCGATAGACCCAAGGATCTGCCCGAACCCGCTCTCCAGAACACCGAAGGTCCTTTTCTGCAAGACTGGTGGTTTCAGTTCTGGGACATCTACAACTCGCGCCGCAACCAGGGCGGCAAGCAGGCGACAGTGGGCTATCTGACCGCACAACGCGCCACACAGAAGCAGCGCGGAAGCCTCATGGGAGGTATGGATCCTGCTGCCATGCAAAACATGCGCAACATGCAAATGATGAGCAATGGCATGATGCAAAACGACCTTAAGAAGGCCGCCATGCAAAACGCAGGCAACATGTATGTTGGCGATCACCAATCGAGATATATTAAATAATACTAACACACCGATCACAGGAATCCTCAGCAGATCGCACAAATGCAACGCATGCGCGCTCAAAACCAGCAGCAGATGATGCAAGGCCAACAGATGGAGCGCTCCAACTCCCAGATGGAAATGAATGGTCCACGTTCAGGATCCCCGGGTTCTGGTGACGCTCCGTCGCCCAAACGCCAACGATTGGATGGAAACGTGCAGCAGATGGGACCACGGCCAGGTCAGCCGGGCCAGATGCCAAACACACAGGTGGGTCTTGACAACCCCTCCCTCGACCCTGCCGCAGCAAACCAAACCCGTGAGCTGCTCGTCCGGTCTGGCATCGACCCGAACGCCATGCCTCCCGAGCAATTCAACCTCATCGCAATGCAGCCTACTAACACGCAACAAAAGTCTGCGGAACTTTACTCCCAACAAATTCGACAGTCTGCGATGAATGCCATGAACCAAGCAAATTCTAACATGAACAAGGGCATGCCTCCGAACGTTTCCGCAGCCATGGGCCCTGCTGGCGCCCAAGGAAGTCCGCTCAGTCAAGCCGGTATCGATCCCTCCCTCGAGTTTGGTCCAAATGGTGCCATGCGTCCCGGTATGGTCCCTGGCGCGGCAGTAGCAGCGGCCGGCCCTGGTGGTCCCAACAGCGGTAACCACGCGTTGCAAGACTACCAGATGCAGTTGATGCTGCTCGAGCAGCAGAACAAGAAGCGGTTGCTTATGGCGCGCCAAGAACAGGACAGCATGTCACATCCTGGCATGCCTCCTGGAGCCAATGGTCAGTTTGCTCCGAACATGTCGCCACAGGGGAGCCGTGCTGGCGGGCCTTCGCCGAACCCGAACGAGATGCGTGGCACGCCTAAGATGCAGCCCGGCGCGTCTCCGAACGGCCAGATGCAAGGCCGCGCCTCACCTGCTCCTGGCTTCGACCCCAACCAGGGCATACCGCCGAACATGCGCAACCAAATGGTCATGGGTCCGAATGGCCAGATGATGCCTCGTTCGCACCCACAGTTCGCTGGTGGTCAAAGTCAACTGACGCAAGGTCAATTAGAAATGTTCAATCAGCGGCAACAAATGATGCCGAATGGTACTTTCCCCGGAGGCGCCCAGCCAATGCCCCCGAACATGATGCCTGGCCAAGGCCCACCCGTGCCGGGCCAACAGCAGCCTGGCCAGGGTCCTCCGAACATGACACCCCGACAGGGTAACCAGGCCATGCCACCTCCACCCGCGCCGCAGCCCAATGCCACTGGGGGCACACAGCCGAGCAGTCCAGCAGCAGCTCCTGCGCCACCCACGCCGAACCAGAGCAACAAGGCGAAGCCTGGTGCCAAGAAAGACAATAAGAACAATAAGGTAAGTCCGCATTCGAGACACCACGAAGTTGCCACCACAGCTGATACTGACCGACAGAAGGCGGCAAATAAGAAGGGCGGCCAAACGGGCGCTACACCTGCCTCAGAAGCGGAACAGCCACCCACTCCTACCCCTGCAACTCCCATCACTCCGATGAACGCCAATTCGTTCCAGAAAAACCAAGCTGGTCAAAATGGCAACATGCCTAACGGTGCTCAGCAGCAGCAACCTCCGAACCAGCAGGGCAACCAAGGCGGCAACGGTGCGCAGCCTCCAGCTCCGGATATGAACCCTCCTCCCTTCGGTGGCAGTGGCAACCTCGTCGGCGACGACCAGTTCGGCAGCATGAACATGGAGTTTGCTGACATTGGTGGCGGAAACGGCGACGTCTTGGACAGCTTCGACTTTGACAGTTTCCTCAACACCGACGACAATCTTGGAGGCATGGGGTTTGACGGGTTCAGCTTCGACGGTGGACTGGAAGCTGGCGGTGATGGCATGGGCCAGTGAACGACACAATACATGGCTTGATCTATCTGTCAAATCGAACATGTCGACATTGATCTTCGGCCTACTGGAGGCAGCGAAGCAGTCATATGAGCTACTCGGTCTCGAATTCGGTGACCACCGACCTACCACACCGGCTGAGCGACTACCCGGGCGCAACATTCTGCGACCTCATATCGCTCCAGGCTCGCCGCAATCAAGACCGAAAAGAAACTCAACAACGTGCAACAAGCGTTCCACCGCACTCGCCCAGTTACGCCGCGTTTACGGCCGTCGGCACCATAATAACGAAAACCACTTCCCAGCGACAACCTCATGCTTTTTCTCTACGGCGTTTTGGATTGGGGACCGAAGAAGAAGGGAGAAGACGAAACGCAACTCGCATTACTTATACCTCTCGCTTCTTGAATCATCTTGCTGCTTTTGTTTGTTTTGCTGCTACTGCTTCTGTTTTTTTTCTTCTCTGCCTGTCTTTCTTTGGATATCCAAATGCGCTCTTATTTGTCTCCTTCGGAGTCCTCTTATCATGGTCGAAAAAATCGCGAGAATTTGCCTTGCAAAATTGAGACAGAACTGAGGGTGGGGGATGGTGGTGATTGTTTTCCTATTATTCCCCCCTTTCACCCTTTCCTGGATGGATGGATGGACAGATGGATGGGTCGTTATTGAAATGCGGATGAGGGTTATGGAGCGGGAAGGATCGTTGTAGAATTATGTATTGAGCAAAAAACCCTTTTTCCTTTTTGCGCACATCGTTTATGTCGTTGTTTCTCAATTGATGAGTTCCGTTGATTGATATATGTATGTTGGGCTACTGAATATGATGCATTTGAATTCTATGGTTCCCATCGAGCCTTTCCATATCCGGGCATTTGTTTGTCCCCCCACACTTCACGTCACTCCTCGGGGCTCGAGCTTTCATCTTGCGATCCTTCCAATCGCATACATGTACGTGTAACTCTAGACTCGCACATTTACAAATCCCGACAATGTTTTCGCACATTACCTTCATCCCAGCTGCAAAGATGTGAGCGCCCGTATCACTTGAGGCCGACTCACAGGTCTCTTCAAAACAGTCCACACCCAACAAATAACACCGCGCGAAGAGAAGGAGCACAATGCTCAAATCCATCTTCTACGCCCGCTTTCACCCCGAGCGCGGCCCTGACGTCCTGCACCAGTATCCCGCCGGCACGATCTCGCGCTCCTCTTCCAGCAATGCCACGAGCAGCAATAGCGACCTCCTAGCCTCTACAATCAGCAACAGCAACGCTTTCTCCCTGCTCTCGTTCCAACCCATCTCAGCCTACGTGATCCCGCCGCACGAGCTCTCGAATCGCTCACTGTCGATTTGCGCGCAAGGTTTCAGGGTTCTGGGGTTTCCAGTCAGTATCGAAGGCGAAGGGTATGAGAGGAATCGGTTTGTGTTTAATGTTTGCTTTGTTCTTGAGGAAAGAGCTGAGGAAGAGGATGTAGGGTGCTGGGAGGGTGTCGTGAGGAAGATGGCGGGGTTCTTGAGGGGTTTGGAAGTGGAGGATTGGACGCCGGGATGTGGTGGGAGGTTGAGGAGGGAAGAGAGGGAGTTTGATGAGAGGGTTGAGAGAGGCGAGGAAGAGCAGCAGGGATTGATTGGGTGGGTACTGAGAGAGGTGTTTGAGCAGGTTAATGGGTTTGCGGAGTGCTGCGTGAGGGTTTCGGGGACGCAAGTTCTGAATTTGAGGCTTGAGAAGGGCATACATGGACAGACGTCGAAGCGGCCGCGGAGGAAGATCAAGGCTTGGGATGTCCCTTTGCTTATTCGTGCACTGCCAAGTCCTGAAGGCTGGACGTGGGATTTGGTGCTGGAGAAATTGCACCCATATATTGATGGTGTGAACCACGTCAAGCGGATCGCGAGCCTGGCAGATGTTGATTTGACACTTGTCAAGAAGGCTGTGAGGGAGCTGGTTCTGCATGATCGCGTCATGGTTTTGGACATCTTCCACTTCCAAGCTGTATACGCTCTCACAGCGGACTTCGCACTCTTCGTAGAAAACGCGGAAGTGGTGGGAGAATGCAGAGAGTATGTCGCCATTGATCCGAAAGACAGCATGTTTGCGAGCGTGCTGGACAAACAGACCATCGACGAAGCGTCAGGCTCACTTCCTGAACCAGCAACATTGATCGATCTCTACGGTATTCTCAAACCAGGTCTCTCGGTCGCAGACATCTGCCTCGCGCACCAAGACCAACTAGCCAACATCGACATCCGCCGCTTCATCACTTTCGGCGTGATCAAAGGCTTCGTCAAGCGCATGCACAAGTACGCCATAGCACTCGACCCACCCGACATGCAACACCAGCCAGCCTCGCAGACTACCGCAGCGGACATCGACAAGGCCTGGCGGACGGCTGCTCTTTCGTCGGGCTGGGCTACGCCGCCGGCAGACGGTCTTGGGAATCTACAGGAGAAGCTTGAGACTGAAGAGGAGAGGATGAGACAAGAAAGCGCCAGGCTGGTCAGGTATTTGGATGGGAAGCATTGTTTGGACCAGATCTGTGTAGAGATGGGGATGCAGGAGGCGAAGGTTATGGAGAAGGTGAGGAGTGGGAGGTTTGGGGAGGTTGTTGTGTTCTGTCGGTGAGGCGACATCGATCGAATCGTCGGACTTTTTCTGACCTGTGGCCTCTTTGTTCCTCGCGTCGTTGGAACACTTTCGGATCGCCCCGGCTTCTCTAAGGACAATGGTGAGAGATGTTCGGCAGGTCCTTTGTATCAAGTCCTTTGACTTCCAAATCCGGACGCTTGCACAGCTTCAGAAAGAAAAGCACCCTTCATACACCCTTGCTATGCTTGGAAAATCCATGTCAGCTGTTCAGCTTCGCCTCTTCCGCAATCAGGTTCAACCGATATAATATGGCTGAACGGGGTGAGCAGCGGCCGCTCACCGGCCTACAGCTGTGGCGAGAATTCAACAGATACTACACAAGAGTGTCACCGATACCTGCGAACCAGAACAAGATGCAAAAGCTTCGCAGGAAGCAAGCCGTTCTGAGATCATGGAAAAGAATCGCCAAAAATAATAGAGCCAACCACGTTCAGCTCAAGAGAAGATTCTTTGAAGCAATCAACCGTTCGGACCAGTCGAACACCCATGCCGACGGGTCTACAGCTAACTACCTGGCCGTCCATAATAATGCTCACATGAGCGCTGATGCCAAAGCGAACTCTGCTCAGGACGTGCTGCGTGCGAGGATGCAGCACCTCAGGAACATGGATGGTTTGGTGCAACTTGAGGAGACCATCGGCGCCGAAGCCGTCGATACCATGCTGACGCATGACCAAGACCGTAGGGTCCAACTGCGTGCTTCGGTTAACCAGGCGGTGAGAATGGTCAGCCAGTGGCGCCAGAGTGCGGTAGCCGGTCTCAGCGATCTTCAACGACTGAACATCCTCGGCGCGCGACGACAAACATTTCTGAGGAGTCATTTTGGTCAAGACCCAAATGACAGGTTCGTGGCGATCGGCGGCGGAAACAGCGATACCCAGCTTGGATTGTGGGTCCAGGGCAACGCCCAGGGGAACATTATCGATCGCACGGTAATCAAAGATGTCTGGTTCGATCAGAATGCAGGGGCGTGGGAAGACCCTATCTATTGGCAGAACGTCGGCGATCCTCTAAGCAAGGTCCTCTGTGAAGCACGTATAATGGCAAGGCTTGGAGCAACGCAGCAACCGGATGATGTGGTTAGGTTGAGGTCCTGGAATCTGCAAGTTGTGCATCTATTATTCCGGGTAGGTGAAAACTCTTAAGTATGCCATGGAGATTCAGGCTGACCTGTACCCAACCAGATGCACATGGAATACTGTCCTTTTGGCGACACGAATGCAATCCTCGATTACCATCGAGCTCTTGACCAGCACATCCCGGAACCATTGATTTGGCGCATCTTTGAGTCGTTAGTCAACGCGGGTCTGCTCATGCAGCAAGGGCATCTTACTGTTCCCCAAGCGAATTGGCTTCCAATCATCCACTGCGACATCAAACCTGAGAACGTTTTCTGCGGGCTTCATCCCGGTCCTCGACCGGCCAGAGATAACTGGGCCATTTACCCATTGATAAAACTGGGAGACTATGGACTGGCTATCGAAACAATCGACACTGATCCGCGCAATGGCACCGCTTTCGCAAGCAACGGGACGGAGGGATTCATGGCCCCTGAGCAGATTGCTACCGACAGACTCACGGCTAAAACCAACGTTTACGGCGCCGGCATTACAATCATGCAACTGATGTCTCGTCACGGGAGTGTTGGACCTTCCGATGAATGGCAAGGCGCTCTGGATGGCTATAACAGGCCCGACCGGCCTAAGTTCTCAGATTCTGCCGCTGACGAATACACTGACGAGCTAACGAAGCTCGTTGAGGAATGCGTCGAGTTTGACCCGGATGATCGTCCTACGTTCCATACATTGAGGGATTCCATTCGTTCGTCGACTGGGCTCGGCGGACCTGGCGATACAGATTTGGCGCTGGGTATGCGAGGACGCGTTGCTCCTCTGGCTTTACTGACTCTGGGTCTTCGGCAGGACATATGGGCCGTGGGAAATCGGATTTGAAGAGAAGGATAATGAAGTGAAAGATGACGATGATGCTGGTAGTGACGGTGGAGGTGGTGCTGGTAGCCGCTATGGTGACGATATTGACGGAAAATGATGGTATCACACAAGTGTATGTATGAATATGCATCTAGGTAATATCATAGTAGCTTTGTCTGATGGGCAAAGAAAGTGCCATAGACAGCGAACGAAAGATTGTAGGTTAAGGTCGGCTTCCAGATGCCATGCGAGCATTGTACTCCCCTAGCAGTGCAGTGAGAGAATTGAGATGCGTAGCAACTGTGGCAACTCCAACGTGGTGGGAGCCAACAGAAAATGATCTGTATTGGCCTGCCCTATATTGTCACGATCTAATCGGATGTCGGCGACTGACTTCAATGAGGGGCATCATTGCAGCAGGCTACCCAGGATCGTGCTGTTCGCAACTTCTCTCTTGCATTTGACAAACTTGAAATACTCATCATTGAGATCTGAGTTCATGGCTCCCATCGCTAGCATCGAATATTTCCGCGTCTTGCCGAGAGTAAGTTCCACGACAAAACAAGCGATACAATCGATCTGACAGCATCCTCAGTGGCTCTTCGTCAAGATCACTGATTCGGAAGGCCGCATCGGTTGGGGAGAGGCATCACTTGAGGGTACGTCTTGATCGATTCGGAAGGTACTAATACTTCTTGCTAACATCTCAGCAGTATGTCTACCTTTCAGGGGCGGGGTCTAGGGTTCAAATTGGAATTACCTAGATTACAACCACTTCATCCTTGAGCTCGAATGCGTCCAGGCTTCTCATGGATGCAATCAAAATGATGCTAATTGATCTGACTCCTCTAGGGCCACACAGAAGCAGTCGAAGGCACCCTCAACGGCTACATAACCCGCTTCGTCGGCCACGAAGCAGACGACATCGAGGCCATCTGGCAAGACGCATGGCGAAAGTCTTTCTACCGCGGCGGTCCAGTCTTCATGTCTGCTCTCGCAGGCATCGATATAGCTCTCTGGGACCTGAAAGCGCGAAAGCTCAATGTTCCCATCTGGCAGTTGCTAGGTGGCAAAGTCCGCGACCGAGTAAATGTGTATGCTTGGATTGGTGGCGATCGACCAAGCGATGTCGAAAGTGCTGCGAAAGAACGCATAGCGCAGGGCTTCAAGGCCATCAAGATGAATGCTACTGAAGATGTTGGGTGGCTTGATTCGCCTGGAGTTTTGGAGTCTAGTGTCGAGAGACTGAAGACTGTCAAGGCTTTGGGAATCGATGCTGGTGTCGATTTTCATGGCAGATTGCACAAGCCTATGGCGAAGCAACTTGCAAAAGCTCTTGAGCCTCACCATCCCCTGTTTATTGAAGAACCGCTGCTGAGCGAGCACCCAGAAAGCATCAAAGAGCTATATGGCTTGACTACCTGTCCGATCGCCCTTGGCGAAAGACTTTACTCCCGCTGGGACTTCAAACGCTTCTTCGAAGACACCTCTGTTGATATCATACAGCCGGGTAAGCGCAAATCTACCATCGTTAGTCAGACTCAAACTAACCACTTTCACTCATTAGACATCGCCCACTGTGGCGGCATATCCGAACTCCGCCGCATCGCAGCAATGGCAGAAACATACGACGTAGCAGTAGCGCCTCACTGCCCTCTCGGACCCATCGCTCTCGCCGCATGCCTTCAAATTGGAATCTCTACGCCAAACCATCAGATCCAGGAGATGAGCGTGGGCATGCACTACAACGTTGAAGCCGGCGAGTATGACATTAGCAGCTACGTGACGAACCCGGAAGCATTTGCCGTCAAGGAAGGGTTCGTGGAAGCATTGCAAGGTCCCGGACTGGGTATCGAGATCAATGAGGAGCTTGTAAGGAAAGTTGCGCAGACCACGAAGCCGTGGGAGCTCAAGGGGTTTGTTGGAGCTGATGGTGGATATAGGGAATGGTGAGCCGGCAGTTGGTTGACGTCGATTCTGTATATACCAAGTATGGAACGATGTGTTCATTGATCACATGCCGTTCATCGCCGCCTTGACAGGGGCAATCGTGTAGTTCCATCTCGGATAATGAATCCTCACCTCTTTGCCATCTTTCTCACTCTTCGTGGCAACGGCAACTTCGCTCCTAGTAAGCTTCACAAGCTTTCCGGTATCTTTACATCCATAGCCGGTGTCAATCGGCCACATCTCGACGACATCACCCTGCTTAAGCCCCAACGGATCGCTTTCGAATTGCGAATCTTCGTCTTGGGCAGCTGACTTAAGGACTCTCTCCACAGTAGTGGCACCGTCAAGCTTTTCCGGCTGCGACGTTACCTCTTTGGCTTTCGCGATGGCATTATCATAGCGAGAAAGCCAGGCTCGCGTCTTCGGATACCGCTGAGCGCCGAAGAACTCCTCAGGCATAGCGTTTGGCAGACTTAGCATCCACGAGAATATCCAGGCAGCTATCAATTGTTAGCCAAATCTATGGGACGGCAGCAATTTTTCGGCCATCTGGGACCAATACACCGTCACGCGAGCAATCGAAGAGTAGGATAAATTGACCATTATTCACCATGCAAATCCGCCAGCCCCGGCCCATCATCTCCCAAAAGCCACTGCCTACCATCCTCTAATGCACCTTCCAAGAAGTCGAAGTTCGCAGCCATATTCGCCAGCCCGGGAGGTTTCAAACGATCCTGCTCCTCCTTAGTCCACGGTCGACCCCAAAGCTCCTCACGATCCTTCTGAAACTGCGGATCTTTGCAAAGATCCAACTCGCTGGGAATAGCAGCCGCAGCAGCCGCAAAGACAGCAACGTCGGTCCACTTCTCGAGTAAATGCTCCATTGCCCGTCCAGTCGGATCTGTGGCACTGATGGATTTGTAGCCACTGTTGCGCGGATACCACTGTTCGAGTTTCTGGAGGATGAGGAGTGTGTCGCAATAGATGTCTCGGCCTAGGGTTAGGACTGGGATGCGGCGGTATTTGACTCCCAGGGCGGCGAGGTCAGGGCGCGGCATTGTGATGGGTTGCTCGCAGTGTCTGTATGGTATGCCGCGAAGGGCTAGGTAATGCACGACTTTACTCGCCCAGGGAGACATGGACCAGAGGAAAAGGATGGGTTGTTCGGGGGGAGACATTGTTGTGTAGCTATGGCTGTATGAATCGTGACATTGACGAAGTTGGGAAGAGGGAATGCACGTTTAGAATGAGCGCTTTGACAGACTTGATGTCCTCTGAACTGGCTTTACCTTAGGGTGGACAATCTAGGAGACCCATATATATGTCGCATCGCGGATGCGTATTTGGAATGCGCATGTTGCGTGTTGTAGACTCGAATGCACAACCCCGCCGGATTTATGGAAGCTCTTTGCGCCACAAGGCCAGAAATTGTCGATCATTTGCTCGGCGGTGTGTCTGGTAGATCAAGATGCCGATAATGATCGTTGATCCTGTTGTTGGTAAGAAGACTGTAGACAACGCAAATGCCTCAACGCAATGGGGTCGCGACGCGCTTGCACGGAAATTTGCGTGTGTGCAATGTATACCGTATAAACTTTTGCAAGTTATGGGAGCTGTCAATACCAGTTGCAACGGCAACTCGCTTCTCTGCAATCATCCATAGTCGTGAGCTTGGGTGTATCAATTTACCATAGTAGATGAAAATGTCGCAAAGTCCACTCATGCCGTGGCATTCTCGCCAACCCGCCAGATCCTCATATCTTCCCTCACATCGTTCTCGTCAACCTCGCCATGCCTCTTCGATGGTGCCTTGGACTTCCTGCCAAAGCTATTCCTGCGCGAGCTCTTCGTCAGGAAACCGCTACGGCTCGAGCCTTCCGGCGTCCTTGGGACCCTGTCTCTATACATCTCATCAGAGTCGGGATTAGGCGTCGAAGTCCCAGAGCGGCCTGTGTCCATGCTTGCTCGGACAGCAGGCGGCCGACCAGTACGTCCCCAGCCATCGCCGCCCGAGAAGATGTCTTCAATGGCTTCGTCTGCTTTCAACTCGCCGGGCTGGGCCGACCAGTATGCAGCGAGAGTGCGGCGGTACATATCCTGCATCTCGCCGGTCTCTCTGTTATTTGCGGACAGACTTGGCGTTGCCCGATCGCCTCCGCCGAGATGAGCATCCTCGCCGTTTGCGTGCGACCCAGCTCCATGTCCAGACGCAACAGGTTCTGCGGAAGAGATTATGCCAGCGATACCACCAAAGACCGGCGCAGTGCGCAGAGGCGGGGCGGTGAAATCTCTTGTACCCTCGACGTATTTCATGTTTATACCGATCTTGAGCGTGCTGTTGATCTTGCTCTCCTGCATCAGATATCTCCTCACCACTCCTTCTGTTTCAGGCGCGTGGCCGGGCGAGCCGGGCACTCCAGGACTCTGCACTTCGCTCGCTTCCACATATTCGGCTAAATTGAGCTTCAATTTTCCCAGCGTGATACGCTCGTTCTTTCCGCCCGTGCCGTATTCTTGCTGCACTTCGAAGTCGAGAAGGCATTCCTCCAGCATGCCCTCTTTGCTGACCGTCAGGCGCACGGGAATTTGCTGCTCGTAATCATATTGCACACGGTGGTCTTTAATGGGACTCTTGTTCGTGCGGCCGCGGTGTTCGGCCGCGCGCGAGGTGGGTAGATGCCATCTGACGAAGCTGCTGCCGGCGACCAGCGGCACGTTGTTGAGGTCGTGGATCTGGATGGTGAGGTCAAACTTGGCCTTTCGTCGCGAAGGCACGAAGGTCATGGTGCGTTTGAGTGATTTTGCGGTGGGCAGGCGATCGGCCGCCCGTTCGGCACTGTCATTCAGCTGTAAGGAGGCATGTCTGCGGAGAGGGTTGAATGATCTCGACGTCGTTGGTGATGCTCGGGGTTTGGAAGTGGAAGCTGGTCCGTGCTGATGGGCCATTGTTGTGTCCATGACTTCGCTCTCTCAATGCGCACTTCTGTGGAATACCTTATTGTATTGTTTGCTCTTTTTGATGTTGTGTCATATCATCGTAGCTTGTATTTACTACGTACATCGCCTAGCAGTACCCATGGCTGTCATTGCAGCGCAAGAACAGCAACCGCATCCAGCTCACCACGCTTGCCTGGAGAACTAGAGAAACCAGAATGAAGGTAATCTACGCACAAGGCTCAACAGGAGCTGGATATATGATCACATCCTAGACTTCAATTTGCCATAGACATGGAGCAGACAATACATGTGTCAGTTCGAGATTGGTAATGAAGAAATTCTTGATACTCAATATCTCACTATAAGAAAATATGAATAGTAGGTAGTAGTAACATGGTATCTCAAAAAGCGTCTTGCGCTATCCCTCCTCCAGAAAAAAAAGGTACAGCACAGGCGAAGAGTTTGCCTTGCGTAACCCAGATTAACAATACAATTAGACCTAGTTGACGAATAAGAGAGGTGGTGTTGGAAATGTCAAGCATCCATCTAAGACGACCAAGCCGCCTTCTGGATATCTCTCTCATCTTGCTGGTCATCGTCGAACGGGTCTTTCAACGCAGGTCCTGAACCAACGACAGTCTTGTGGGCTTCAGGCACTGGTTGGGGTTCAAATCTGGCCTCGACGTGCTGGTCGACGACAGTCTGGATCTCGATGCCCTTCTCCTCTTGGTGCAACTTGGACGGCGTCGCACTGTCCTTGCGCACAGAGCCGCGCCTGCCCACGTCGTCGAACATGATGTCGTCGTCGCTGTTGGACTTGCTACCGTAGCAGCTGGAAAAGCTGCTGCCGGTGTTGCCGCCGAAGAAAGGCTTGAAGAGACTGCGGCGGAAACCGAGGAGGCCGGAGGACTGCTTTTCGGTCGTTTGAGACTCGACGTTTGAGATGTCGTGAGGCTTCTTGATGGAATCTTGAGATGTGGTAGTAGAGAGGCTTGAATTGACAGCCGTAGAACCAGAAGCACCGGAGGCGCCTGAGCGGTCTCCACGACCCGAGCTGCCGCGGCCAGAGCCACGAGCAGAGGCGTAGCGCGAGCCCATGGAAGCGAGGAATTGAGGCCAGACACGCTGGATGAGACCTTTAAGGGTGGGCGCGCAAGAGCAGAAGATGGCGACGTTCATTTCCACGGCGGACCAGATGGAGAACATGGGCGAGTGCCAGGTCTGGTCCAAGTTTACCATGATCGGGTAGATGAAGACCAGGCGGAGGGCAGAGATGACGCAGGTACTACATGAGGTCAATATGTGACTTTTATAAGTTTCTTTGAGGGTAAAGATTTCACTCACATCAAGCCAACGCAGAAGACGAGGTAGAGCAGATGCTTCTGGCGCTTAGGAATCTCAAGACTCCTGATCACACCAATGGGGAGTAGTGCGGTAACAAGATCGCTGACTAAGTTCACAGCGGCGTTCGCGTACCTAGTAATGTAAGCGTTCTGGTAGTTTCACAGAGATGCGATCGGGACATACCAGGTTTCGCGACGCGGCAGGCAGTGAGGGTCGTGGAAGAAGTCTTTGGTAGTCCAGAACACGGAGACAGGTACACACATGACCATGGAGCTGAGGACGGCCCAGAGAGTCCAGACGACAGTGACACCGATCATGCCGTAGCAGATCTTGCGGAAAAGCTGCTGGGGAAAGATACGCAGGTATTGCAGGAGGATAGAAAGCTTGGTGAACCCGAGTGCTGTGTAGTACGACCACAAAGCGCACCACTATTCAGTGAAAACGATCACAATCAGCAAGCCGTCTCAACAAAAATTCATGTTGCGGATACTTACGAAGTAGATGGACATATCGATGATGTCAACCGCAGGATCCCAGGCGTGTAGTCCCATGCCCTCCATAGCTTGACGGTAGGTTGAGATACAGTACATCAGGGCAAAAACTCCAGCGACACAGATAAAGGCGTCATCCAGACCGGTTTGTTTCGCAATGAAGACGCGGGTGACCATGCGAGCAACGACAATCAGGCCCATGAACAGCGTGAAGACAACGCATACTCCGTACACAGCTTCTTGGGAAGCGTGACCTGAGATGGACGAAACGTCCTCCATGCCTTCCGGTCTCTCCATGGCTTCCGAGTCCATGTACGGTATTGGATAGATCGAAGAAACAGTGGTGAGTTCCGCCTTGCGTGACCCTTACCAGGCGAACGGTACAACGTGAAGAAGAAGATGAGAGGTGAGGAAACAGGCGCAACCGAAAAGAAGGGACGCATACTACCCTATCCTTATAACAGCGTACATGCTATGGCCATGAGGGATCGTTGAGGGCCCTTGCTCGTGCCTCCACTCCAAGAGTGTCGATCAACGCACAGCGTGCCTGGAAGTGAAACAGGTACGATTGATAGCGAATTCCAGATGGCTCGTGGAAGAGGTAGATTCGGAAGGTAGGGTCCATAAGGTACCAGTGCGGCGTGTGACGGGCCGCCGAACGATGTGGGCGGAGAGAGATGGGAGAGGAAGATTGAGTTACAGCCGGGACGACTCCAGGGTGTGTTGTAAGTGGGGTGCTATAGACGTTGTCTCTTATTGGGGTCAAATAGCGGACCCTTTTGTCTGATATGTCAATGTTACGAGGTACGTGTACAATCGCGCCGGGCTGAAGGCTTCACTTTTGGAGGACCGAAACAACTATTTCTCCTGGTTGCCATCCCATTACCCTATGATGGTAACATTTCCATGTTGCTGACGGCGACTTGTCTGGAACAGCGAACTGAGAATAAGTGATGCTGTCATCTGTCAACGCGATGGGGTTCCGGGGAAGAGATGCTGTGCATGCCTAGCGCCACGCTTGTCAACGGCTGTCGTGCATATGGATCTTAACACGGTACAGTAGTTCTTAACCGTTGAGCAGGGTTTGGAGCAGACTGCACGACTCAAGCGAAATGTCATTATTCATCCAGAGTGCTTTGCCACGGAAACTCGACAGAGCGGGCAGGCGTATGAGGTGTCTGTATGTCATTAAAGCCGTGGTGGTACAGTACTAGGTGCTTGTGCCAATTCTTCAGAGCTCAAAGGTGTCAAGCACAGTTGGCCAGACGCGTTCTCCGCCGTGTTGGATGAGAAAGCCGATCGATTACCAGATTTCCGATGAACCAGCTTGGTGGTATGAGATACGCGAGTGCGTCGATCTGGGTGCGTGTCATCCCTACAAAGGTGGAGGAGTTGGAGAGCAGCAGCAGCAGGATCTCGGCTCGAGACTTTCCTTTCGCGAACCGATCAGGGATTGGCGCATCGGCCAGCTAACATTTAGACCCTGCAGATATAGCCGCCGTCCTGTATAATTCAAACACATATACGCCTCCAAAGTGGAGAATCATGCAATCGACATGGGCGCCTCACGCTGCTAAGTTTCCTTGTATTCGGTGTTCGGCTACGTATGTGGCCTTGCTCAGCGCAAGGACAGGAAGGGGACCAACTCGCCGGAAAGCACTTCAGATCGCCCTAGGATCTCCAAGCCCAGCTGCCAGGTACAACGCCTCGAACGCCATGGTGCGCACGCATCGCATCTCCGCATATCAAATCACATCCTTGCTCGTCACATGATGCCGCAGTTCCTCTCGCCTGCGCCGGACTCCGGCAACTCGTCGTGACTCGGGATCTTGTCAGAGCGGACCAGCACCCAGTCGTCTTCGGGATCGCGGCTGCTAATATGTTAGTTCAGGAACACTATCAGACAGGAGCCTAAAATGCTTACGCCTTTCCTTCCACGAAGATGCCAGTTGTTTTGCGACGCACGATGTTTGTCACTTCACTTTCGCTCTGCGTCCCTGCTGCACGACGCTGAGAAATGGTTCCTTCAACGGTGAAGAAGGTCAGCTCCCAACGGTTGTCGGCGACATTGCGCCATGCCGGACTGAGGCGCTCGAACTGGTCCTGCGATCGACGTACAGCCTGCGAACGCGCACAAGTTAGCTGTGCCACCGGTGCAGTAGGTCGCTGGGTCTTGGGTTGCACATACGAGCCACGCGTAAAGCTCGTCGAACTTCGGCAGGGACACGTTCAACCATTTAAATGTTTCCGAACTGTTGTAATCGGTTTCGTCGAAGACGTCCTTGTTCTCTGCAGCCTGGGAGATGTTGTACCAGACTTCACGCTTCCATTCAGGAAGAGCGGCGAAGCGACTGAGCTCGTTCCCAGCCGGTCCTACAGTGTGAGTGGTCGCCATTGTTGACGGTCGCAGTGGTGTTGTTTGGGATTTTGAATATAACAAGGTAAGGGATATGTGAAGAGAGGTGGAGCTGGTATGCAGGGCTTCATTGTGGACTTTTGTGTCCCACTGCCGACAGGCATTTACTGCAGGTGTGGCTGCTGGCGAATGACCAGTGAAACGTGTCCAACATGGTAGCGTGAAGAAGAGCAAGCAAATGGCAGCAGTTAATGAGGTAAGCTGCCTGGTGGAGTTGGAGGTGTAAGTTGGCTGTGGCTGAGCGTTTGAACTGGCTTCACTGTGGTTGAAGTGTGTAAGATACAAGTGAAAGAGTCAATTGATTTTTTGTGGTGATTGCCGTGCTAATATTTGCGAACGTGGTTAAAATAAACAATTAATACACGCATGAGTGACTGATAAGTGTTGTGACAATCGCCGTGAAGCACAAGATCGCACTGAGAAAGCCTCGGCTCCACTCCCACATCGAGTCTCCAACACCACACCCAAAACCCGCGAACCCTCCTCCCAATGGCGGCACCCTTCCCTTACGCCCACTACGCATGCCCATGCTCCAGCAGCAGCGGCCCTACTCTCTCCTCCAAGCGCGCCTCTCAGCCCGAACCGCTAGACCAAGACACCTTCAACCCGCACGACCCCCGCGCAGCCTACGCGCTCTACCCTCTCGACCACCTCCTCTTCTGCGACGAGTGCTCGCAGATCCGCTGCCCGAAATGTGTCAACGACGAGATTATCAACTGGTTCTGTCCGAGCTGTCTCTTCGACGTGCCCAGTGGGCAGGTCAGAGGTGAAAATAATAGGTGTGCGCGGAATTGTTACAACTGCCCTTCGTGCACTTCGCCGCTGCATGTGACGCAGGTTGAGCGCCAGGATGAGGACGGCGAGGAGGCGTATTTGTTATTCTGCCAATATTGCGACTGGACTACACTGGACATTGGCGTGCAGTTCGCGAAGCCTACAAAGATTACGGAACAGATCAACAAGGCGAGAAAAGCTCGCTTTAATCTACCGAGGGAAGAGGATGCGCCAGAGGAAGGTCTGTCACGGCCAAAGCAAGTGCGAAATCACGAGGGAGCTTTCGACAAGCTCAGTGCGTTCTACAAGGAACAGATGAACGAGACGGGCGAAGGACAGAATCCGTACGGGAACAGCAACTACGGCTCACCCGCGAATCTGGCTCGGATCATGAGCATATACGGTGGTCTGACGAACCCCGCGCTGAAGAAGAGCCGGGAGAAGCCCCAGCCCATGCGCGAAGCTGCTGGTGACGACGAAGGGTTTGCGACATATACCACGGAAGGAGATGCCCAGGATGATGAAGTGATTGAGAAGATGCGAAAGCTAGGCTGGGGAGAAACAGTATCAGAAGAGCAAGCGCTCTCTACACCAGCAAATTACGACGCACGCTTCAACGACGAGCTATGGCCAGCAGCAACACAACTACGCGTAAAGCGAGGAAAACGATGCCGAACATGTCGCCAATTCATCGTACGGCCCGAGCACAAAGCGAGCGGCCTACGATATAAGATCCGTATCTTAGCGAACAGCAACATCCCACGCCTATCGCTGAAGCCTCTGCAAGCCACTGGGCCAAAACAACATCCCTCTTTTCCGTTGAAGATTGAACAAATCTACCAGGAGGCAGTACTCAGACCGCATGTTGCGCAACAGTACATTCTCACGTTAAGGAATCCGATCTTCGAGACTGTGAAGGTTACGCTTGCGACGCCTGCAGTCTCTCCCGGTCGTGTTGCATCACGGGTCACAATCTTATGTCCTTCGTTCACAATCGGAGCAGCTGGCGATGTTTGGGACGATGCGCTGTCCAGCTCAACGAGCTCGATAGCCCCGGGTGGCGATGGCGGGCCAAAAGCAGCAATGGCATCTTTGACTGGTGCTGCAGCAGAGGGCGAGCGTCAGCCGGAAGCAGGCAAGGTCTGGGAGAAGACTCGCAACAGCACTTCGGTCATTCTAGAGATCGTGCCTGGTTCACTTCAGCCGCCTCCTTCGATTGTACCAAAGCAGGAGGGCGAAAAGGACGCCGAGAACGAAGGCGAGGACGATGATGTGCTAGAGATACCTGTGTACGTGCGTGCTGAATGGAGTGCCGATGTGCATGGGGAGAAAGGCGGAGAGAAAGAGCCTAGGGAACTGGGCTATTGGTGCGTCCTTGGGGTTGGTCGTATTGCTGGTTAGACCGGATCAAGAAATGTCCCTGCTATCCAAATGCTCAACAGTAGGCCGATCTGATCTTCTACAATACCTAGAATAAACACCGCAATCCAACGATTACATGTTCACATCCATGTGTACATCACATGGTAAAATAACCCCACGTTACGTCATGGTGGGCTCGGTGTTGACTTCCGCTCGAACATCATCATCAGGTTAAAGCGTAGTCGAGAAGACCAAACTTGCATTAGCACCATTTACTCCTTCACGCTTTGATCCTCCTAAAACATCTATATTCCTATGCATAGCACGCGCTGGACTACCTAGAAACAACCCAAACCATGGCAGACACAACCCTCACACCCGCCCAGTCGGCGGCTCTCTTCGACGTCCTCACCCACCGCGAAACATACCGCGAGATCGAAGACTTCAAGCAGCCCGGCGCAATCCACAAATACGGCCCTCCCTTCCAAGACTCCAAGAGCAAAACCACCTCTCCGATCCTCCAAACCCTCCTCTCCAAATTCGTCCTCCCACTCCCCGGCCTTCGAGACGTCTCAGCCGATTTCTGGAAACTCCGCATCACGGACATAATCGACGAGCTGAGCCAGGCGGAACTAAGCGAGAGCTTCGACAAGGGAATACTAGGGATCAGGAAGACGCTTGCGACGGCTATCAGCGCGCTTATAGAATATCCTGCAAGAGCGTGTTTGGGCGGATTGCCCGAGACGAAGGAGCCTAGGCCGCAAGGGAAGGAGTACGATGTCAAGGATCCAGAGGATGTGTTGCGGGCGTGGCAGGATTGCTTGCAGGCGCTGGTGTACGGGAATCTGATCGATGAGTTGTTTGCGAAGGCGGCGGAGACGGACGATTTGTCGAGACATGACACGCTGGTGCAGGGGATGCACGAGTTTGTATTGGTAAAGTAGGTAAGGCCATCGGCGTCTTGAGAGCTGAACATGGGTTGGGAAGTGTGCTTACTGACTATTTCGCTGCAGTATTGCCTCGATCATGCACTATACGCTAGTGCTATCTCCCGAAGGCCCTACGCTGCTTCGAATGATTGGCAGTGTGCATGGCATGTTGCCGTATAGCGTTGTTCGCCAGACTTTGAAGGTCGGCAATGTTGCGACGATGATCAGCGGTGTTATGAGGATTATTCTTGCGAAGGTCAGCGTCAGTGCTGTTACGAACTGGATTGGACTTTCGTCTGGTGCCGATGAAGGCATGAACCTGTTGCAACAGTGAGAGGGCACCAATGCTACGAGGAAGGACACATTATACTAACATTACGCCAGGATCATCTCCCAAGTTCTTGGGTGGGAGAAGCGAGAACTCAAGAATCGCATCACCAAGATCGAAAAAGAGAAAGACGCTCCCCCAAAAGCTGTCTTCAACGAAATCAACACATGGGTCAAGGATCGCTCCCGCGAAGAGCACGAAGAATGTCGAAGGCAGAGCAAGGAGCAAGGACGATCAATCGTCACCGTAATCCTCTCACTCTCTTCGCAATCAGCCGACCTTCCCGAGAAGCAGCACGCCAAAGCCCTTGAATACCTGGGTCTTACGCTCGCAGTCCGAGACCGACAGGAGATCGTCCGAGTACTTTGCCAGCGTAACCCAGACCACCTCACCGCAGCAATTCGCGACGGCGTGGACGCTTACACGCCCATGATCCGCGACGTGCACCAAGCTGTCAACCTCGCCGACACAATGTGGGACTTTGAGCGCTTCGTCACAGACATGCTCAAGATCAGCAAACCTCAAGGCAAAAAGGGCGAGGAGAAACCACCCACAGTCGAAGACTTCGTCGACCTCTTGCACAGACATCAAACAAGCAGCCACAAGTTCCTCCACCAAGTGGCGAAGAACAGCAAGCCCCTAATGGAAACCTGGCGCCAATACGTCCACACCGCCGCCTCACAGTTCAACGCCAACAAAACGCCCCCAGCCAGCGCCTCCGTCGTCCCAGACTCCGTCGCAACCGGCGGCGCTCGCATAAAGCTAGAAGATGCCTACTCCAAACTCAGCCAGCAAGACCAACAATCCATCAAAGCCGAGCTCGAAGCCTACGACAAGTACCTCCAAGACCTGCACACCGCCTCCGCCGCCCGCATCAGCTCCGTAATCAAGCGCTCAGGCTCCACGCCCTACGGACCAGGCGCCTACCTCGCCCGCTGGCAACAGCTCATGGACTCCACGCCCGTGACGCCCGACAAGCCCAAGGGCGCCGTGCGCTCTGGTGGAAGCCGCAGCGTCAAGGAAGCCGGGCGAAAGGATTTGGACGGCGGAGAGCAAGGCTTCGTGGGCGAGGATGAGGCGGAGAAGGTTATTGATGAGAAGACGCCGCAGATGCCTGGGGTCGAGAAGACGGTTGAGTTGCTTGGGGAGAGGTTTAGGGAGATTTTGAGCGGGAATTGAGGTCACGTAGGATGGTAGTGGTGGTGATGATGGATGTAACGATATACATGCATAGCGCTGAATCATGAACACAGACAGAAGCAGCAACATTTTTCCCGCTCTATCGCGAGATTTGGAAAGCAGACATTCACTTAAAAGTAAAATCACTAAGCCATGCAACCGACTTCATTCAACTCAACAGTGTAAGGACGATTTCTCAGCAAACGTGAAGCGAGCCAAATGCAACGGACTACCGACATGGCAACGCCAAAGCCATTGATAAGGAAAAAAAGCTTCCTGTGGCTACAGACACTAATAAGCTGAGTCTGATTTCAAAACCCATTCCCCGCAAGACAGGAGGACGACCATCGACTCATGCAGGTGTTAAGCTGCTCTCACTTGTCCCAACAGAAAGCCTGCCACCAAGCGATTTCCTCCTTCCTTAAGCTTATGCCATCTGATGCCAAGCTCGATTTCAAGCACACTCCTCGAAAAGACCTTCCCTTTCTCTCCAGTTGTCATGCCGGCCGTTGATCACGCATCGCATCGCCTCGGCCGTTCCGTTGCATCCAGTCCGCCAGTGTCTCGCTGGCTCGTCGCGCTCCTGCCAATGGAAAAAAATTACGTACAATAATAAGAAGAAAACCATCCGCGCCTATGATGATGATGGTTATGGGGGTATACCTACTAACGTCTCTTGCCTGCTTGAATTCCTAGCAATTTCTTGTTTCTCTGCTTCGCTTGTGTTGCATGTTTGTTGTTTCGTTTCATTTAATCGTTCATGAGTTCGCTCTCGTCGCCGAACGTCTCATCGCCTTCATCAACGTCGTCGAGGACCGTGGCGCCCAGCATGCCGGTGACTTGCTGGGCGTTGCCGTGGCCGTGGGGGTGCTGCATCGGAATGTGTTCGGGGATGCCGGCGGGTGGCAGCGGAGTATGGCCATGTGTCGGGGGTGGAGGCGGTTGAGGCTGGCCATCGCTGTTCGTGCTGCTACCGCCCCATGTCGCGCCGGCTGTGGAAGCGGGAGCGCTTTGGCTGAGTCCTCCAAGGAAGAGCATTTGAGCGAAATGGCCGCCCGGTGCAGGCGCCCCTTCGGTCACATTGTTGTTGTTGTGCTGCTGCCCTACGTGGTGGTAGATAGCACCTGGACCAGGCGCAACTGGAGTCATGCCAGGCGGATGAGTGCCCATGACGTTCACGTTCATGACGGGCGTGTTGGTGCCAGACTCAGAGTCGATGTTCTGGTCATCCGGGTCATCGAGTACTATTTCGCTGCCGTTGACCACAGAAGGTGTCATCGAATCGCTGCCTGAGTAGTAATGTCTCTGGTTGTTGAGGTGATCGCGGAGGCGCGTGACGCCATGACCGGAGAAGACGCAGAAGACGTCTCGCTGGTGGTCGTTAAACTCCGGTGGAGCGTCGCGGCAGAAGTTCAGGAGATCATCGCGGAGGAAGGCTTGTACGCCAGTAAGTGACAGGTGTGTGAGCTTTGGGCAGTTGTTGAGCAGATTGTGGATGCCCTGGAACTGTGTTAGCATTCAAGAAAAATATGATATTGAGGCAAGATAAACTTACGTCCAGCGTCAGGTTTGTGCAGTAGCTGAGATGCACACGTTCCAGAACACTGATACCGTTGACCCTCCTGTTATGTTTGATCTCCCCAGTTGCAAGAGCGTGAATACTCCGATCGGTGATGCCAGCGCACTTCACCAGCCCAATTCTCTTGAGTTTCGGCAGGCTTGCGAGCTTCATCACGCTGTTATCAGTGAGAGCGTTGCAGCAGGCGAGATCAATGTAGCGGATTCGGTTGCAATACTTGGCCAGCTGCTCAACACTATTGTCGGTGATGCCCACACAGTGGCCGAGATGGATGTAATGCAAATTCTTGCCGAGCTGTTTGATGGCATGCACCGCTCTGTCGGTGAGGTTTCTACACTTGGCGAGGATCAAGTTCCTAAGTCTCGGGCACGTTTGGATGATTCGCTCAACACCTTTGTCGCGGAGTTCGTTGCAGTCGGTAAGATCGAGGATGCGAAGTGCATCGAATGAGATGGGCATTTCCGGGTCGTTTGGCAAGTTGAGGAAAGCGGAATCGTCGATGCGGGTGCAGTGCGCGAGTCTCATCTCGCGTAAGTTGCTGCAGGACAAGAGCAGAGCAGTGACCGCCGGGCTTTCCAGATTTTGCAAGCCATAGAGGTCGATTTCCAGAAGGTGTGAACTGTTTGCGGCGACAGTCATGATCGCCTTGTCGGTCAATTGCACGCAGCTGTTGAATTTCAGTCGCTTGAGGTGGCGGCAGTTCTTCGCGATGGCCACGATGGAATCGTCGGTTAGCCTCCGGCAGCCGGTAACATTGAGGCCCTGCAGTCGCAGACAGTTGTCCGCGACTACCATCATGGTCCTTTCCGTAACCTGGTCCAGTCCCGTGATGTCCAGCGCCATGAGTGCGCGGTTACCAGTGAGCAAAGGCAGCAAACTGATGTCGGTGAGCTTCGTGCAGTTCGTCAGAGTGAGGCGTTCGATTCGCTTGCAGTCCACAAGACCCACCAGCGTCCCGTCGCTGACGCCGCTCGCAAGCGTAGACATGTTGAGTCGCTTGACCAGGTCCTGGTACGCAAAGAACTTGTCCTCCTTGCGTATCGACTTGACCACGCTGTGAATGCTCTCCCACTTGCCCATGGCCGGCCTGTGCCACAGGAGTCCCACGCTATTCCTCGCCCATTCCTTCGACACCAGCATGCAAGATTGGAGGTCCTTGGGAGCGCTCAGGCGCGAGAAGATGTGGATCAAGAGTTCGGCGGGTAAGCGGGCAACCGGCGACACGCGACACATCTCTTCATACTGGCGCCGTGCTGAGTCGTCTTGTGAGAGTTCTGGAGAGTCGGCGCCGAGGGAAGATTGCGAGTCGTTGGCCTGCAGCATGAAGGAGTCGTTGTCGTCGTCCACGCCGCGCTCGGGGGAAGTCGAGGAGGATGAGGTGGAGGACATGCTCCCGCGTCGCTGCTGACGACGCGGGCGTAGAGTGGGTGCCATAGTGGCTGCGGTCGTGCGGTGTGGTTGTCGCAAACAGTGGTGTTGATCGGAGGGTGTGTAGGTCGCAGGGCGGGGCGCCTACGAGCGTCAGGCTGCCCTCGACGCGGACACGGCCAGAAGAGGTTGAAGTTTGGTGTTGTTGTTCGAGTGTTTTCGGCGCTATTCCAGTGAAGCAGGTGTGGTCGCGTGGAGTGAAGTGAGGAGGTCAAAGGTGTGAGAGGCGAGGAGAGTGGGCGTTGTTGTTGTTCCGTGGCTAGGGCGCCTGCCTCGTCTCGTCGCTGCTTAGGAAGGAAGTCGCTGGTCGTGGCGGGGAGGTGCAGGCGCAGGTGCAGAGCGCTGATCGCAGCAAGCGCTGGTCACGCTGTCTGTTTGTGCTGCGGGCAGGATGAAGGCACGCCGTGGCCGTTGTTGTTTCTCTCTCGGTATTGATGTCCACACTCAGTGATTACTCCAGTCGTCAGTACTGAATTATCAGGCCGTAACTAATCGCAGCCGCGATGTTGGTCAGGCAAGCAAGCGGTTGTCGCGCAAGCGTCGCAGCCCAAAGTCTAAGCCTCCGCCCTACAAACGGCGAGACAGGTCGGCGCTGCGGCGATGGCAATCCCCGATCTACCGCCGGGGATATTTATATCGCCAGTCTCATTAGACGTCGGTTTCAGACTTCATCGTCATACAGTCCTGCGCATCGGCTTGGGATCGATGGCATGGGATGGCTTGCTTGCGTTTAGACGTTCTTCTATTCTGCATACGTAGGTCGTAGTCATCATAACAATCGTTCCGGCTCCCTTCAGACGACAGCTCCTCCTCCACATCAGATGCCAGCAAGCTGGTAGAAGTCACGAATCCCCTGCCTCATGCCCTGCTCATACTCCCACACAAAGCCTCCTCCTTGTCCGCTCTCGCGAATGCGTTTCAACACCCAAAGCTCGACCATGCCAATCTTGTCTCCGCCCTCAAACCCACGCTGCGACCGCATGCCAAAGAAGTGCTGTGCGTCATTGAAGCCAACGTCCCAGCCAGCCTGGAAACGCCAGTGCTCGTAGTGGCCCGGGTGGTTCGTGTCCCACCACTGGCAGTGCTGGCCGAACGTGTCGCCGCGCTTCTGCATTTGCTGGCTTTGGGCGTTCTGGATGCGGTGATGGATGTCGTCTTTGTTCAGAGTGAGGGAGTAAGGTGGCTTGATGGCTTGGGCGTTGGTCATTTGCTTGAAGCCCCATTCGCCGCCGTCCATCCAGTCCATGCGGTAGGTCCAGAAGAAGCTGCCGCCGGAGCGGTGTTGGTAGCGGTCTGATTGAGCGTTGCCAAATGCGCGCACCAGGTCGTCTTTGGGCGTGTCTCCGCCTTTGGCCCAGGAGTCTTCGGTTAGGACGCAGGAGTATTCGCCGACAATGGCTTGAACGGCGCCGCGGTCGACGATACCGCCGTCTTTGCCGTCGAGCTCGCCGAGTTTGGTGTGCACTTCTTCTGTGATTTGCTGAGGAGTCTTTGCCTTGTCCTCGTCGGTGAAGGCCCAGTAGAAGTGAGTGTCGATGACGATAGGGTTGAGAGACTGGTATGAGAGGCTGTTCGGCTTCAGCGACCAGTCAGCGCAGCGGCCGAGATTCCAAGCATCAGAAACGTAAATAGGCATCGTAGGATCAACTCGAGAAACCTCGCCAATCACCTGATCATACCACTCGTACATATTCGGCGCATCGTGCTCGGCTTCGTTCACAATCTGAATCCCAAGCACGCCCGCCATGCCCCGAGCCTGCTGCGCAATAAAGCAAATGCACCTCGTCGCCAACTCACGATTGCTCCGGGAGTCCCAGAAATCGGCCTTGCCACTGTTCGTGCCAGAGTGCTCCTGCGGGTTGGCGCCCCCAGGCAAGCCGTGGACATCAATAAGCACTGCGATACCGCGCACCGAGCATCGAGCAACGAGCACTTGAATGTAATGCCAGGCATTCTGGTACACGCCGGCGAGTTTCTTGAACGCCGTGCCTTCGCAGAATTGCGGGCCCAGATCCCAGTAGCCGATGGGCAGACGGACGGAAGTGCATTTTGCGACGTCGCGGAGCCAGTCGAGGTCGGCGTCACTCACATACTCGCGCCAGGCTTTTTCGAAGCGTTCGCGCGTGGCGTCGATGCCTTCCTTTTCGACCCAGGCTTTGGCAGCGGCTTTTTCGGATGAGCCTTCGGCGCCTTCGGGGAATCTGCTGTTGGTGAGCCAGCGCTCGATAGCGAAGACGGAGCCGATGTTTGTGCCGTGGTGGTAGCGGAAGCGGTCTACGTCTGCTGGTGTGGGAGGTTGAATGGTTGAGGGGCGATCTGGCTGGTTTGTGATGGGTTGCTGGTTGTGGCCGCCTGGAGACGGGTCGTCTGAGAAAGCCGCTTTGGCTTTGTTGAAGAAGCTCTTCATGGCGATGATGGTGGCTTAGTTGTAGGCTCGCAGTAAGTAGGATGTTCTGAGAATAGAGATCCAGGCCAAGATGGAGTGGCTAATTGGGATGTGGTAGGGCTATAGTCAAGATATGTACAAGCAACAGCAAGTGGAGTGTCTCCACAGTTTGAGCTGGCAACTGCAACTTGCACTTGGCCAAGGTCACCAGGCCGCGTAACAGGCGAGAGAACGTCCTCTTGACATCCTTCACGATGGCACACGCTTCACTCTGACGACGATTGCGATTCGACCCAAGGGTGTTGAGGGCAAAGTCACACCTGAAGAGAACGCCGCCTTGTACCAAAATCGCCTGTACGCCGCATGACGAGTGTCACCACGAATTTGTTTCCAGCCACCGATATTGTGGCTTGCAGCTCATCCATGAACCTATTCCACTTCACATACTCTACAGAATTGGTGTAGTGTGGTGGCTTGGAAGACAGAACGACGCTGGGCAAAAATGATGTGTATATGCTCAAAAGACAAAAACATACAACAGGCGGGATTCCCAGATGGTCACCCACTCTAGTACTAGTCGCCCGGTTCAGTGCTTATGTATGGCAGAGCGGACGGGATGCCCAGTTCTCACTGACCTATGGTCGTATGTGTCAAGGCTAGCAATGCTAAATCATATATACTATTGTTGTTTGGAATGGTCTTGACGGTCATAAGAGCGTACGATATGGATGATGCCTTGCGCTACGGGGATGAATAGATACATTGTCACTCATGGGATAATCGAATATTGCAGATGATCAAGAATGTTACCTTGTATGAGGTGATTAATGTAAATTATGGACGAAAGCGATCTCTGAATGCAGTATTTCCTATGCACAAAGTACATCCATACAGACATGAAAGGTCATACCTGACAGCTGCACGACTATCACCATAAAAGTACCCGCAGAGTTGCAAACAGAGTGTACGACTGACGCCAAACCTATTGGAAGGTTCAATGGTCCTGCTACCTCTCTGTTCACGATGGTTTTCACATGATAGATCCGTGTCTAGGGTTCGGGTTGGGGTAAAGGAAGCTGATTTATTGAGCTATACCAGATAAACACCAAGTTGCAACCAAATAATTGTGCCTTGTGTAGTTGATTAACTATCAAATCAGTAGACAGTATACCTATCTCTTAACAGGCCTGCTTACAAAAGATGTATCTCCTACTATTTGCTTCTTTACATACGGACCAAAGTCTTGGCCTTGGCTTCTCACCTCAGCTTCAGCGACCGCGACACCAGCTTTGGCGCTTTGCACGGAAGACCTCGCCACATGGTCAGCGTCTAGACTCGCAACTAAGCCCTAGCGCTTCACCAGCGCGGTGGCAATCGCCTATTTTGCATAGATATAGACCTTCGTCGCTGAACGAGAAACCCTCTTCCCCCACCACATCAGAAACCACATCAGAACCCTTACCGAACGTCACGCACCCTCGACATCCATCATTATGTCAGTGTTCCCGACTCTGGTCTTCATCCCGGGCTCCTGGCACAAGCCGACATGCTACAACAAAATCATCGAGCCGCTACAGAGCAAGCACGGCATCAAGTGCGTGACTGTCACACTCCCGTCCACCTCTGGCGATGCACAAGCGACGTTCAAAGATGATCTCGACGCCGCTCGCGCTGCCATCGCACCAGAAACTGCGGAAGGACGCGACGTGATAGTCATATCTCACTCGTATGGAGGGATAGTTGGCAGCTCTGCGATCAAAGGGTTTGCGCAACAACAGGCAACCACTCCTGAACCCAACGGAAACGGCCACGTGAAGGCCTTCATTCTCATCGCTTCGGGATTTGCTATCACAGGCCTATCATTCATGGATCCACTATTTGGCCACCCGCCTCCTTCGTGGCGAGTCAACAAAGAGACTGGTTTCGCAGACATCATCGTCAGCCCGCGCGAGATGTTCTACCACGATCTGCCTGCCGATGAGGCAGCTTACCACGTTGGCCAGCTGACTCCTCAGAGCTTGAAAGCTCTTTTCGAAGGCGGCGAGCACGTATACGCGGGCTGGAAAGACGTGCCGACCTGGTACATTGGCACGGTAGAAGACAAGGGATTGCCAGTGGTATTGCAGCGAATGCAGGTGGGCATGGCAAGAGGCCAAGGAGGTGTTGTGCACCATTCAGAGCTCGTGACAAGTCATTCGCCCTTCTTGAGCCAACCAGACGAAGTCATATCGATAATTCTGGAAGCTGTCAGGTCAGTCGCTGGGACCAAAGCCCAAGGAGAAGTTAGTGTCACAAAGAGGGCAAGCGTTGCACTCCCGGAAGGCAGAATGACCGCTCCGATCTCATGGGTCAAATATGGAATCCCGCTGCTGATCGGCCGTGGCATCGGATGGGCTATCAGTGGGTTTTTGACGATGAGAAGGTTCTGGAAAGCTTCATGATCTATCCTTCGATTTTCCACCATGTGTCTCGATAGTATGAGAGGCATACTTCAATGGCGCTTTTCGTTGGGAGGTATACCCGTGACGATCTCAACTTCTTTTTATACATACCAAACATTTGCATACCAAACTTAATGAACGTCTTAGGTTTTCAGGAAGCGACGATCTCCTGTGGGACTATGACATCAGCGGATCCTTCGAAAACGGACAGGTTGGATGCAGGTTGAGTTGTTGTCTCTTGTCGTGGAGATATAATTCTTCTGCCATTTGGACCGATCACAATTGCATGCATAGACATGTCTTCAACCAGAGAACTAGAAGACTCTCTTCCTCTGACAGCCCCAAATCATTGGAATGACTCCAAACCTCTCAGCGACAGGAAAATCGCTCTCTACACCCTGCTAGCGCTGGATGACCAACAACTAGAGCAGCTGGAGAAAGACATTAATGCCACAGATGACATCTCGTCCACTCGTGTCGTACGACTAGCCATCGAACCAGTATTCCACGGTAAAAGTCTGATCGACGTCTACAACCAACACCTTCACAGCCGAGACCATGACACAAAATATCACCCTACGTCCTTCGTCGTAGCAGACCAAGATCAATGGACCCAAAAAGGAGCATATTCGTCAACCTCGCAGCCAACACTGAGCAGCGCCACTCCTTCATCGGCGTTTGTCGCTGTGACCTCGAGATCTCTACGCAGATCCAAGCCAACCTGGACATCGGTAACATGGACTGGATCGATTACAAGGAAATGGAACAGGACGAATTCGATGGCGAGAATCCTTACAAGAATCCGCGCTATTACCCTGCTGATCCGACTGAAACTTCTGTGTAGTATCGGTTGATACGGAATATGTCGACGAAGCGAGGACAGCGATTGCATCTTCACTTTACCCTATCCTCACATGAAAATCCACGCTTGAGTCACACGGGCTGAATAATTCGTCTCAGATAAACCCAGCAGGGACAATGGACTTGTCATTGACTTGATCACACAAAGTGCCAGGTACACAGAGAGGAAGTGCAGGATGGAAGGTATTTCGCTCGTATATAGGCGCATGATGCTCCCATTATCCAAATTATCGAAGCAGATACCCCAAGAACTCCTGACTCGAATCAAATTTCCGCTGTATGTCTATAGTCGTCCAAAAGATCGTGGCGAAACGTCAAAAACTAAAAATAAACCCAAACAAGTATGTACAGCGTGTATGCGTATAATCAAACATCCCAACAGTCATCTATGATTGCCAAAGCTGAGGCGATCACCAGTCGTGAGAGCCGTACTTGGAGGGCCACTTCCACTCAGGCTGTTCATCGTGAGCGTGACCGGCTTGACCGGTGGGCTGAGGTAAAGTGCCAGTCGGCTTGATTTCACCGCCGGTGGGTTTTACGTGGCCGCCGGTCGGTTTGATGCCTCCAGTCGGTTCGGGCTTGGGGCCGTGGCCGCTGCCGCTGGCAGTCGGGAAGGGCGGCTGGGTGTCGCTCTTAGATGAGGTTGGGTACGGCGGCTTAGAGCCGTGGTCGGATGGCTTGGTAGGAGGGGTGTGAGTAGCAGTGTATGTGAGAACTACGGTGGTAGTCTGGCCGTTGCCGAGGGTGATGGTGGCGGTCTCAGTGGTTTGAGAGCCGGCGTCGTCGACCGAGGTGGGTGCAGGTGGCATGCTGGTGTAGATGGTCTCCGTGACGGTGATGGCGGGCGGACAAGTACCTTCGACTGGGGACACAGGAGTGCTTTCGGGCTGCTCAGGCTGAGAATCGGTGACAGGGCTAACAATCGAGGTTGCGGACGGGAGACCAGTGATGATGTGAGTGACTGTCGAGATGTATGAAGTGACGACGTGGGTGGTGGAGAGAGAGGTGCTGTAGTAGGTGGTTCCGCTCTGCGTGTGCACAGGCGAGCTGTGAGGCACGAAAGAGGTCTTTGTCTCTGTCACTGGGAAAGTGCTGGTCTCGGTGATGACGGAGGTCGTAGTGCCGGGAATGAGAGGTGTCGTGGGCTCTGCTGGCGTGCATCCACCCTTGCAAGAAGTGATCGTGACGATGCTGGTCGTAAGGCTAGTCTTGGTTTCGGTACCAGTGGTGTAAGTGATCGGGCAGGTTGTCACAGTGGTGTAAGTTGTGGCCGTCTCAGTGGTCGTGTGGTTAGGAGGCTGGCCGGTGGGGTGTACACCACCTGTTGGGTGCACACCACCTGTCGGATGAGGGTGATGAGGGTTCTCCCCGGTGGGCCAGTGAGGAGGCTTACTGTGCGAGTCACTGTGAGGTGCGGTTGGATGAGAAGGCACTGATTCACTGTGAGACCAACTGTGCGGTGCAGTAGGGTAGCTTGGTGGTTTGTTCCAGCTTGAGCTCGATGACTCCAGCGAGGACGACCAGGTTGAGTGTGAGTAGCTGCCAGTCGGGTACACCGGCACGCTCAAGGAAGAGCTAGTGGTCGAAAGGCTGGAGGTGGTTGTCAAAATCGAGGAGGTAGTCGGGTAGGGTGGCGGCGTGGTTGAACTCCAGGTGGAAGAGCTGGAACCAGTCCCCCATGCGTATGGCGGAGGCTGATGATGATAACCGGGCAAGGCAGAGACTCCACCGACCGCTGCGATAAAAGCTAGAGTGCGAAGCATGTTGAATGATATTAATCGATTGAATGTGGATTGAAGCGACGGTGTTGTGAAAGAAGTGATAGGCCGAAAGCGACGGAGATAGTTGACGTGAAGTAATGAAACAGAGCGAGAGTAGTCTGGATGTCTCAAGCGAATGTAGTCCAGGTGCCAAAAGCGATGTGCAAAGATGCTAACAAGGAGATGGTTCGTTGTTGATGATGAAGATGAAAGATGGAAGTGATCGACCTACAACGTGGGATGTGGTGCCTGATATACAAGCTCGCCTCGCTAGACATCGATGCTCCTCCACCAGCTTCCGGGGTGGATGTCAAAGCATCACGAGGCGTGTTGCTAATCATGGCTGTGAGTCGACGTCAGTAGGTTACGAGCTGGTGCAGCAGCACTCTATGCCATCGTTGGGCTGAAGTGGAGGACCAAACACGAGCCGATAGCGTGGGCGGGCCAGGCCGTGGCATGGGAGCGTAGCATATGTGGCGGCCTGGGTGCTATACAGAGGCGTCAACCAGAGAACCGATTACGGCCATACGATGTATGGGTGTGGCTCGCGCCTGAGCATGCCTGACTGAGCATGGCCGAGCGCCCTGTCAGCATGCGCAGCCAATCGGCAGTATTGTTGCGCAAGAAGTCTATATGAAAAGTATACGAGCGGCGCAGCAACACTATGGCGCTCGGCAGCACCGGCCGATGTGAGGTTACCTTCGAGAAGAGAGAGTTGCTCAGCGCTTGTCGAGTTCCAGGTTAGCAGTCTCGCTACGGGTCGTGCCGCCTCGTGCCGCCTCTATTTTGAGGTGGAGTCGGTCGAATTGCGCCCGTCTCTTGACCTTGGATGCCACCATACCATCGCAACGAAAAATTTGGAGTGGTGTTGAGTTGACATCTCTTGGGTCACCAGACTCCGTCAAGACACCCATGACGGAATGTGCCAGCTCATATCGAAGTGCAGGTCGGACCTAACTCGAAATCTCCTAGCTAGGAGGTTGAAGCAATTTGCTCATACTTCGGCTTTGCTGCTGACGGCGCAGCCGAGATGTGAGATGCAGCAAAACATCAGCACGTATGCACAGATAACGATCAGGTACCCAGTATAGCTATTCGCTTGCCATCATATCGCTCGTCTTCAGCGGCGGTGAAGGCCGTGGCTTACAGAAGCTTTGCATTGCCCAGCCTGATGGAGGGTCTGGAGAGAGCGCAGCCGCAAACTCACTGCCGTGGCACAACAGCGTGAATGCAGCATGCACCTTTGATGGAAACTTGGACGCTGTATCGAGTCGCGTTCGAAGCGGTACGCTCCAGCGGCTCCCGAGAGGCACCACGATTGTCATGGGCCAGAATTACAGCGCACTACTCTAGAGCTGCGCGAGGCGCAATATTGGAGAGGAGATGGGCAGTCGGCTACCGATCATGAGGCACACCAGCTCGAGTAGTTGTGTGGATGTGGATGAGGGGTAGATAAATGTATTGAAGCCACACGTGAACAGATCAATGAACGAGCACAAGTCGATGAGACAGGTGCCAGCACGTGACACAGGATGCGATTGTGAGCATATCGATCCTCGGTGCTTTGGTGCATTTGCGCCGTCGCGGTAGTTTAATGAGGCAGAGGAAGTTTGATCGCGTTCTCGACCGGGGGTTTCGAATCTCGCGCGCTCATTGGCCGTTGCTCCTCAACTCCTCTGCGGGAACACCCATACCCATGTGCGACGGCGACGACCAGCAGCCATACTACGTACACACACGACATCCTGAGGAGCTCCCATACCATTCACAGCAACCGCCATCACTTCACTCGCGACCATGGCGTCGCGCACGCCCACGCCCGACTCAACGGGCCCGCGCGACCGCCTGCCGAACCTCTTCGAAGTCCTGTCGCGCCGCACAACAGCACCCGTCGACCTATTCTCATTCTACATATACATGCGCGATGTGCAGCGTAGCGTAGACTACCTGGACTTTTGGTATGTCGGAAGGACGCGAAACCCGGCTACTGGCGGTCAAGGCAGCTTGCCAGAGAAGGAAACCGTTCTAACAACATTGGGGTAAACAGGCTCGATGTCTCCCAGCACATGTCCCTTTGCCGACACTACGTACGCGAATTGCGCCGCTCCGTTTTGATTGGCACGCCCGAGCTCGAAAAAGGCGGTGGAAGCAAGCGCTCCTCCCAGGTTCTGGACAACTATGAGCGACAATCTATGGACCAAGGCCCGAGCGGCCACAGGCACCGCCAAAGCGAAGGCAACCTCTCTGCCTTCCTCCGCAACGACAATGGGAGCAAACACTCCCCTAAGAACAGCCAGCACAGCGCCCGCAGTGATGCGCCATCCACCGAGGCACCTCCACGACCCAGCTACATGACCGGCGATGGCAACTCCCCAAACACACCTTCACCACAAATCAACAGCAATACCTCGCCAAACCACACTGTGGCGCGTGCGGACATTCGAGCTTCCGCCGAGAAGATTCTCTACACCTATCTCCTACCCGGCGCAGAGCGTGAGATTATCCTTCCTCAAGGCATTCTCAATGATATTACAAACAGCATTGAGAAAGAAGGTCGCGATGATCCGGAGGTCTTCGACCCTGCGAAGGACTACGTCTTTCAGGCCATGGAACGCGACGCTTTCCCTGGCTTCTTGCGGGCAAAAGCACTGGGAAACATTGTTGCTCCAAGCATGATGTTGAGGCTGATCACAGGCCTGATTGCGCTGTTCGGTGCACTATGGACCGCATTTGTGTTGATCTTCCTGGACGCCAGCCGGAGTACACGATGCTGGGAAATCTTGCCATTCACTGTCGGCGTATATCTGCTTGCGACCCATCAGTACATGTTGGATCCTATACTGGCTTTGGTGGGCTACAGCGAGTATACCTTCATGAATTTCTCGAGAGTGAAGGAACCATTTGTCCGGTATGTTGTCCGCGATACCCACACCTACAGGATCACCCACTGACTTTGCCTCGCAGAAAACTCCTCAACAAACGCGCTTTCATGTGTCTTGCATGGATAGCCGTCGTCGACGCGGCGCTCTGCTGTCTTTTTATTCTCGTCCCGGGCAAGCGCTTGTAGCGCTCCCGCAACCATTCCTTCTGGTAAGACTTTCCTTTTCTCTTTTGTTAACATGATATAAATTGGCCTGGTGTTTTCGGCGTACGAGGGACTACCACGGGACGCGACGGCCGCTTTATGGCCATCATATCGCAAGGGTTGGAAAGGAGACAGATCCGGGATGATCTCGTTTGTAGCATTAATGTTCAAAATCACTTTTCGCTTCGACTACATCGTCTTCAGTGTGCCACTTGGCTGTAACTACTTGGGCTTCAATGCATGTGCCAGCAAAGCCGCATGTGTACCTGTACGTACGTAGCAAGGCTCAATGTATGTGAGCCCAAAGCTATGTACGGGCTGCGTCTGTAGCAGGCTACTAGTCACCGAGCATCCCTACTGGCCATATAAAAGCCAATGAGGCTCATTAATTCTTACAGTAGCAGTGCAGAAGCCATCAAGAACAGCGCAGCTTGCAGCATGCACACCACCATCCCTACCGCAGCATCCGGGAACACGCCGACAGAACAACGCGATTGAACCACGCCGGGTGAGACATCTTCTCTTCGCCTCAAACAACCCTCCATCATCAAATCGCCGCTTCTCAGCCTTGATTGGCCGGCGCGCCGGCACCGCCACGCCAGCTTGTACCAGGAATAAAACCAGCGACTGGGATCTCGCCCACTCGGTAAGCTTTTGATTTTTTTGCGCGAATGACCTGCATACTGCAGCCCTACCTCATCTACTCCACCAGCTGGACAGGTGAGAGGCTGGGTAAGCTTGGTAATTGGTTTGGAGTGGAAGTGGGAGTACCAAAGTTCGCATGCCGGGAATCCTGGGAGGAGGTCGTTTGGGCGGTTTCATTGGACGGGAGAGGGTGCGAGCCAAGACGCCGGTATCGAGGGCTCTCAGATTGTGAGAGAATGAGGATTGGAGGTGTGGTTGTCCATGTTCACATGCTTTGATGTTTGAAGCCATTGAGAGAGCGGTTCTGCTCCATAAAGGATTGACGCTTGATTAAGCGGCATGGCTCGAGGTTGTTCGACTGCCATCACTTGACAGAGCCTTTTAAGCGCAATGTGCGACCTCCTCAGCAAGTGTTACAGATTGTCATTGGTATCACTTGTGCCACTATGACCGATCGTTCAGTGGCTCGCATCACAGCCAGGCGAAAGCAAACAAAGTGACATGTGCACACGGCGAGATGCCATCTGTTTGTGGCCAGCAGTACATCGGCTCTTCCATCCTCTTTCCAGTTGCAATGACACTGTGCATGCACAATACATACATTCGTGTTCTCAAGCCTTCTGAGAGCAGTCTAGCAAGCCTGTCTCACCTGTGGAGCCTAGATCTGGATTGGAGGTGATTGGCTTTCCGAACGTCGAGCCTTCTCTCATCCGGGCCTGCTAGATCTGCTCTACGTGCTCTCTTTGGTTGCAACGTCAGTATCAGATTCGTTCGTGTCATATGCCGGCACGCAGGTAGCCCATGTGCACATACTCGGGTACCGTTCGCTGGTGTACCTGTGGCGCGCTCTGACCGGTCACTTGGGTGGGTGGCCGTGGCCCCATTGCAGCGGGCGGCGCTCTTTCTTTGGTGATGTTTTAGGTCCCATGCTTTCTTCACGGAACCACGGTGATGCTTTCCATTATATTTTCCTTTGTGTTATTAGTTGATGCCTCCTTCTCCAGTACCTTGAACTGACAATGCTCTGGAAGACTGTCTGGCAAGGCAGATACTACGGCCTACAGTGAGCTTAGCTGGCCTGGCCCACTGGACACGCCGAAGGATTCACAGACTACAACGAGACAGAGTGACGCTCTAAAGGTGTTGAGCAAGACCTTAGCCTATCCAGAGACGGCCTTCGGACTACAGCTTGCTTGGTGGACGCTCCATGAGCGCTGCTCGCCAGTTATCGCAGAGCAATCCCGGGCCGGAACACATTCAGCAGATATTCCTATATGTTGGCTCATACATAAGGCCACAATGCCGACTGTTGAGGTCTGGACGATAGGTTTTGCGACTCGCTCCTCGGTCGCGACCAGGCATCATTGAACGGCTTCAAGCGCCTGAAGGGAAGCGTCCATAAACCGTCGCTTTGCTCGGAACCGGGCTTTTCCATTTCACAGCCGGCGAACGATCCCATCAGGTGGCCCGGAGCAAGCAGGCGCATGACGCGAGCTGGGCTCTTATATCAGGTTGCCAATCCGGCAGCATCTCTCTGGCCTGAAGACAGTAGCTCGAGCACCACACGCTCTAGCATCGATAGCGACTGTGCGGCTGTGTCAAGCGTTCGCCTTTGAACCAAGTCTAACGAATTGCACGTGAATGTGCACCGTTTGTCATGGCTACTCCCGCGACTCCGCTGCTTGCGGACTTCGATTTCAACCTCAATGCACGCGCCCAAACGCCTCTGTGTTTTCCCCACCAGCCGGAACGCCCACCCACTCCTGATCCACGACGGACTCCCACACCTCACCCGCCTCGTACATTGCACCACTCACTCTCATCGCTCTCTACTGGCAAGGACCGGAGACGCCTTCGCAAGAAGCCTACCGCTATCTTTGTCGGCACTGAAGTCCCCGAATTACCTCCCGCACACTGGCTCCATACAGGACGTGCCGACTTACCCGTTTCTTCACAGCGCGCTCTTCCCAAATTGCCCCCAGCTGTCCCAACTACGCCCTCACCTCGATTCGCCACATCGCCGTCATTGTCTTCCGGTGGTGAGACCGTACAATCTTCGCCGACCGTGACACCGACAAACGCTTACTTTGGAAGCTCTTACAGCGAGCCACGACCAAGTGCGAAAAGCCTTGAAAGTTTCGACCCTTGGAATACAACTCATGGTAGGTTTAATCTAAAACGTGCGAAACGTCTTCCCCATCGTGATCAAGGGCTTTGGGAGGTACACGCGGTAGTGCACCTCGGTGAGGAAGACCAGGCAGGCGGTGGCAGTGGCAGCAACGGAGGCGAAAAGGCAGGGCAGAGGCAACACACGCACTACGATTGGTGCATACAACAGCAGCAACAAGCAGGTTTTCTAGATTTCGAGCCTCCGCCGCAACCCACCATCAACGCATCGTCTCAGCGCGCAGCAGAGGCTCCCAGGAGCCAAGACCAGGTTGCATCTTGTGATTACAGACCGAAAGGAATTCACGGAATCTTCTCAGAGTCCAACCGCAGAGAAGGCCGACTCAAAAAGGTTCAGCCGGCGGATTCATCGAGCTATTCACTTTCTAAATATCACTTTCCTGCTCCGCCTGGAGATTACCGGATCGGACTCAGCGGTAAGTGCGTCACGCGGGAGTCTCTTCACCACTTCACTGACGATTTCTAGGCGACTTACAGCATCCGACGAAAGTACACTACCGAGGTTCGTCCATGTGGAAGTCGCATACGTCTGCTCGCACTGATAACATCTCGCAGGCGCATCTTTCGATCTCGTAAACCCTCACGCTTCTCTATTGTTGAGCTCATCGCCTTTTGAAACCCCCGGAGAAATCGACGTACTTTTAGACGACTATTTCGAGGACGACGACGCCATGTACGTTTGCATATTTGTCGCCAGTAGTACGAGATACTGATCGAACATGGCAGGCCGAGAGCATTGTATACCGACCCAGAAACTGCTCGCCGCAACATCATGGGTCTCGATGGGACTGGGGAGGCTGCCGGCACTACTACCAGCAGTCAAGAGTCTTCTGCGGCGTCGCTTGTACCATCAAGGGCACCTTCGGACCCTTTCGATCTTCGGATGTCCGATGTCCCTTCTCAAGCGGCGTATGTATCAGCTCGATCTCCCCTTCCCCGACTTATGAACACACTTACGAGATGTTTCTCTTCACAGGCAAATGGCGCATGAAAGTGCAGCCGAAGGAAGTACCATCGCCGGTATCTTTGACGACTATGACTACACCAGAGAGACGCCACGTGAGCACGAGGAGACTTTGCGCATCCTGGAGAGCGGCTCTCCGGCGTCACATTCTGACGAAGTCTTCGCTCAGCTGTCGCCGGAAATTCAACAACATATGAGCTCGGAGTTCTCTCAGCAAGCTTTGTCTGAGCTACCAACCAGTGAACGCACTTATGGCGATACGGGACAACTGCTTGCGCTCACACCAAGACACCCGGACGCAGATTTTCTACCCGCCGCAACATATGGCGGGCCGGCACCTCGCATGAGACCAGCTCCTGGGCGTTCGACCACCGAGACGACGATGACAGAGTCGGGCCTCCGCAGTGCCGCCGCGAGTCTACACGATGCAAGCTCGCCACAGAACTCACCTGTCTCGCAAACTACCGAGATGGCTCGAGGCATGCCTTCGGGTCAGCTTGGCTTTAGAGATGTCTCAAGCAATACCATGCGAAGTGACGAGGAAGGAGACTGGGAGACAACCAGATCCGATAGCAACATCGCACTTCTCCCTGGACGTGTTCGGGACTCATATGCCAACACAAGCACGTACAGTGAGGCAAATCGCCTCAGTGCCATGTCAGAAGTTACTGTTTCCCGCCAGCAACCCTCTGGGTCGCGAGCAGTACCTGGGGTCGGAACAGCAACAGGCAGCGGAAATTCCAATGCGGCAGACGTCGCAAGGGCCAAGAGAGCCTTGGAAAAGATTTACAGGGACAAGGTTCTTGAGCCCGGCGCAATCGCCAACACAGTGGGAAATCGTTATGGGCCCCGTGAGATGCAGCCTAGAGGCCGCGGGCTTTTCCAGAGTATGCTCGACCGTCGACAGAGTGCTATCATGCAGTCTCGCAACAACGATATCGAGCTGGAAGAAATCCGGAAGAAGAACCCAGAGGCTGTTAGACTAGCCGCCGAACAAGTCTTTGCGGAGAATGTTGCCGAGCAAATAACACCACCTCGCCCGATCGTGCCAATGGACAGGCTCCGTGGTTTGATTGGCCGCAGCCAGTCTGCCATTGCGCAACGTGCGAACAGAGACCTCATGAATGAAGCACTGGCCGACGATGATAGGCGCAATCTCCTTGCTCGCACGCCGACCGCCGAAGATCGCAGCAGCCGTCTTGAATTCAGCGAAAGCGCCAATACATTTCGTACATTCCGAGCCACCCCTGTGCCCTCGCAGGCCAGCAGCCGTACCGGTCTCGATCTTGGCGAGCGTTCTTCTGGCTTGTCACTTCCCATTCCGGCTGCTACATATACTTCCGCTGAGCGTTCTAGGCGTAGAGGTCCGCCTCCTCCTTTAGATTCGCGCGGCGGAGGACGTAAGCAAGCCCGAAAACCCGGACGTCGTGCTGCTATGAGCAGCCAGACGAGTCTTCGCGCTCTCATAACTAGCGGTTCACCGACGTCCAACATTCAAGGAGCTTTCACTGACCGCGAGATGGCGGAAGCTTCCCGTCGCTGGGATCTACTTCCACGTCACAACACCTACAATCAGCGTTTCCATGGACGCAACGCATCTAGCCCGTTTCCGCGATTCAACAACTCCCCTGTTCCGTACCCTATCAGCGAGGGCAGGATGCTGGTGCATCCTTGCGAAGTCATGGACCCACGTTTGCAATTGCTGCAGGAGAGGTTGTCTAAGCGCTACCTTATGCGCATGCTGGCGTGTCCGCCCATGTGCGTCCTGTACCGCATTGGGTACTATGACTACTTGATCGCAAAGCAGACGGACGGATCGATCAAGACAATGAGTCCGGCGAAGAAGGATGATGCGCTCGCATGGGCGATTCTGGTATCGATTGTCTACTCTCTTATCATTGTGGGAGTCGTGGTCGCGGCTGTGCTCAGCAGAGGAAAGTAAAGCTTGTGGCACGCTTCGTGGCAAATGCTTATTAGCGTACTGCTTGGAGATCGCCGGCAACGATGGCTCAATTGCGCCTTTCTTTTGCATTGGGGATGGATACGAGGAAGAGAGGATTGGTTCAGCAGACGTTACGCTATAATGTTGTGACGATGAACGAAAGGATTGGTTAACGATGAATTGGGCTAATGATCGAGATGAGATGAAGAATTGGGAAAGCTTTGGAACGACACCACACAGGGATTGGAAACTGAAAAGACCATGGCACACTTGTTTGTCTGAGAAAGAATTGCTCAAATGAACGAGCCAAGCAAATGATTCGAAGCGTTGAATCTCCATAGCATCGAAAGATATCAATCGGCGAGCAGTTTCGTCGTCGAGAGAAATCCACCACACCACTTGCCATCAAACGGAATCTGCAAGAGTCGATCTGTCAAGGTGCCACTGATCGATCAGCTCTTCTTTTACAGCGTTCATGTCGATCTTTTCAATCTTCTTCTGCAAAGCCTCTCGCCTGCTGATGACTTCTTTAGCAACATCCTCCCAAGCTAGTTTCGGCTGCCCCACGAAAGGCTGTGCAGTCTTATCGACATCGACGTTGATCAGCTTGCCTGCCCTCTTGCGCAGCACACCGTCAACCATCACGTACTCGATGTCACTTGGGCTGGAATGCAGGATGATTGCTGCGACCGGGTCGTGCTGGGCTGCGGCGACCATCCCTGTTGACGTTCCAGAGAAGATGACCAAGTCGGCTTGTTTACCTTCAGCTATGCTCCCGACTTTGTCTCCCATTTTGGCGGCACGGGCGCCTCGGATGGTAGCGAGATTGTAAGCTTCTTCGACTGTATAGTGCACCGAGTTGGGCGATTTACCCTCGTCCGTAAATAACTATTCAAACATTAGTGTTTACTCGCAAAATATGATTTGCCGATGTACTGACCTTTCCTCTGGCTGCGCGGGCAGACTGCAGACCTATTCTTGCTTCTCCGGGTATGAACGCAGCGTTGTTGCTATGGCAGTCGATTCCCAGAGAGCAGCATTTTGGCATGTCATCTCCGAGGTCGTCACGGAATGCGGCGACGGGACTGCCCATTGCCATCTGAAGCTCGGTGCTGGGTGTGCTGGAGACATGCATGCCCAGTCGTGTGTAGATGTCGGCGTCTTCTTGTGATGGATTGCCGCCGTGTGACACCAGCCAACGCTCATCCAAGATGCCCAGCTTATCGAGGTCAACGGTTTGGCTTGAGCCGCCTTGGTCTGCGACACGGCTGTAGTGGTAAGTGATCAGCTGAGCTCTGTTTTCTTTCAGCTTGCCCAGCAGGTCTTGAAGGAATTCTTTGGGTAGGAATCGGAAGCCATCGAAAGCAAAGCCTAGCGTGACACGGCCATTTGCCCATGGGGCCGCGCGAGCAAGCTCGTCGAACTTAGGTAGCACGTAGCCACCGAATGGGTCTTGATTAGTGGTGAATGGTGACCAGGACTTAAGTCCCGGATTGGGACAATAACAGAAGACCGAACGGATTCCAGATGATATAGTTGCTGCAAGGACCTGGTCATCTGAAGTGGTACATTAGCCGATGATCCCATTTGGGTTGAGTCATAGAACTTACTGTGTTCCGCGGAGTAATTGATGTGGCTGAAGTCAACGACTGACGTCGTACCACAGTCAATCATCTCGAGACATCCGGCAACCTGGCCCCAGAAGGCGTCTTCGGCTGTGTGCAGACTTGATGTGTAGTTTCCCTCTGGCATGTACTCCAACAATGTTTGATTGGCATGGCGACCTTTGAGAAGAGTTTGCCAGACATGATGATGGGTGTCGACGAAACCGGGTGATATGATTTTGTCGGTGCAGTTGATGACCTCTGAACCCGGCGGAGGAGCGATGTTTGGTGCTACCATCGAGATTTTCGATCCAGTGATGAGGATATCGGTTCGAACTGCTTCGACCCTGTCTCCATCTTGGTGAATAAGTGCCGTTCCGTTCTTCAGTAGCAGATATTTGCTTTGATTCGACATGTTCGATTCTGAGTATAACTATGATCAGATCTTCAGTTGTGTCCTCGGCTAGTCCGTGAGATTGCAAGTTGTGGCAAGGCAATTGGACATATACATGCCCTTTAATGTACTCTGTGCTCCGCACAATCGGGTGAAGTTATTGGCGAAGACCCGATGTGACATGTATTGTGTTTCTGTCGGGAACACCGAATCGCGAAAGTTGAGGTCAGCAGATGACGCAGTCTTGCCCAGGGTCGAGACCAAGGCATTGATCCTCAGCCAAGCACGCGACGGACTTAAGGAAAAGTAACGCGAGATGCCGAATCTCTATCGGCACTGCCGTTTCCTATTTCATGGACATACACGAAAAGTGGCTAGTATCACAATCCTTCGTTTTCATGCTTTGAAATGGACCGCAAAGCTCAAGTCGACAGCAGGACTTCAATCTCACATGTATTGCGCTTTGACTGGCTCGTAGGACTCAAACAGCATCAGTAGTGGGCGCGATACAATGATTAATCTATACAGTACGGATGATGCTGGTTCGATTCTCAGTGCCTAATTGAATGCGCAAAAGAGCTTGGACGCTGCATAGCGAGTGTTCGTAGCTCGTGCGGTGTTTCCAGTGCAGCTTCATCGCAATCGATATGCTTCGATAGCAGTTGCTCGCCATATACGTTCATGCCCGTCGGGCCGAACGAGTTCATCCAGCAGCTGCTCTACAGTCTCCGTCCACTTCCTCCAAGGACTTTCATCGGTCGGCCCGTTGACATTGCACACTGGCCAGTCGCTGCCAAACATGATCCGCTCAGGCCCGAAATGCTTCAATGCATGCTCGACCCATGGCTTGATCTGAGTGGCCACGTCGGTGGTTGCACTAGGCCGCTCGGGCAGTTCTGATAACGCGCCCGAGAGCTTCATGTAAGTCTTTTTCATGTGTGACATCTTCTCGATTGATTGAGTCCATCGGTAGTAATCAACGTCTTCATGGTCCGAGCGGGTAACTTTGCTGAAGTCGGGCTTGCACAGATGGTTGATGATAAATACAACCTTCTGCTCATCCGATACTCCCTCGTGTGCTCGTTGCATGGCCATGTAGACGAGCTCAAGTTGCCATGGCCCGCCAGAGTGTTGGTCCACCCCAACATCGAAAGAGAAACCACGCTGTCCCAGCAGCTTCAAGTTGGCTGCGAAGTCCGCACCCAAAACCAGATTCTTGAACTGATCCTGGTCGTGAATAGCCTGAAGCAGGAAGCGGAACCCTTTGACACGCTTCCAGGTCTGTGGACCTGCTGCCTGCTCTGCGAGCTGCAGCCACTCTTCAAGAACGTTGGGCGGCTGGTTCATAGGCGCCCAGAGTACAATACCGAGAAGCATTCGGCTGTCTCGCTCGCCGTATTCGCCTTCGACGATACTGCGAACGAATCTGACCTCATCCAATGGATTTTTCGCCCAATCAGCGAGAGATCCTGATGGCTTCTCGTAATGGCGATCTGTCTCGACGTAGACGACTCCGTCGATATTGACATTGCTGTGCTCATTGGTGTTCTGTTGTGACGCTTGATAGTAGTCTGGCAAGATGTGTTGCTTCGCCAAAGGCATCCCGGGTGTCATCCACGAGTGGCCACTCTCGTTCGACGCGCTTTCTGGCCAGAGATGAATATGACCATCGATAATGTTTTTGGGCGCCATGATAGGCGAGGCGTGGGTGGAATCCGCTTCTTTGCCGGCGCACTCAGTATTGGTAGACAGGTCCGAGCTAGATTTGCATACTTCGCGTGCACACGCTCTAGATAGTGTGATGATGGCCTCCCGGTATGGTCTGGTCCATTCAATCTCGCATTCCGTGGTCAAGAGCGTGTCAGACCTGGCCAGCTCGTCCGCCGGCTCCACTTGAGGTGTCACTCGGTCGATGCTGACCCGACCGCGACCCCACTTTCAGCATCGCCAACCCACTGCGGATGTCGGTTGCGTTGACACCTTCCACGGCTAGGCCATGGAAATGGCGAGAATAATAACGGCAACACTGTTCAGACGTCGTGAAAGCAAGAAAACAATCATCTGACATCAAGAGATCGCGTTTCAAAAGCATTGATTGACCGTTTCCCAAACGCATCCATCATGAGTCGCTTGCTCGAAGGCAAGGCCGCTGCGATAACAGGTGGTGTCACAGGTAAGTCGAATCAGACATCGTATTGTAGGCAGCATGCTTATATAATTCGAAGGCATTGGCCGCGCCATCGTCCTCGAATATGTCCGCCAGGGCGCCAGTATCGGCGTGAACTACTTCCCCGACGACAAGTCAACATCGCAATTCCAAAGCCTCGTCACAGAAGCCGGTGACAACGGCGACAAAATCACCGGAGTACCCGGAGACATCAGAAAACCCGAAGCTGGACAAGAACTGATCGCCAAAACCGTAGAGAAATTTGGACGGTTAGACATATTCGTGAGCAATGCTGGCGTTTGCGAGTTTGCGGATTTCCTGACGTGAGTAACACCTCATGTTCACATTCGGCTGTCAAAAGATTCATATTAATCTTCGACCAGCATATCGCCCGACCTCGTCAACTTCACCATCGGCACAAACTTGAACGGTGCATTCTTCGCAGTCCAGGCCGCCGCCCAGCAAATGGCAAAGCAGTCGCCACAAGGCGGCAGCATCATCGGCGTCTCCTCGATCTCAGCCCTCGTCGGAGGTGCGGGTCAGACACATTACACTCCCACAAAAGCCGGCGTACTGTCTCTGATGCAATCGTGCGCATGCGCGCTCGGCAAATACAGTATTCGTTGCAATGCGTTGCTCCCAGGCACGATCCGAACACAGCTGAACGACGAGGACATGGCAGACGAGAAGAAGAAAGCATATATGGAAGGTCGAATTCCATTGGGTCGCCTTGGGCAACCTCATGATCTCGCCGGTCCAGCGGTGTTTTTGGCTAGCGATATGAGTGCGTATATGAGCGGGTCTCAGATGTTGGTGGATGGTGGAGCTTTTGTGAATTTACAATAAATTTAGGCATTCCGCGTGCCGTTTCGGCCAGGGTATAACTCGATCAAAGTATTCGCCGATCGATGCGGAACCATGCAGTCTCCTCAGATGAATGTGCTTTTCCCTCTGGCCAGCTCAGTCAAACCCTCCAAAATCCGAGCCATCATCAGCATCATCCTTTGGCTGAGCCTTGGCTCTTTGCTTGCTACCTGCGATCGCTCCCTTCTTTTTGTTCTCCTCTCTTCGCACGTATCCAGCCTTGGTGCTGATGCGAGCCTTCTTGGCGGCCCGAGGGTCATTAGCCATGCCCCTGGCTGTTCGCACCTCGACACCACGCTTCTTGAACTTTTGCTTGTCGTTCTTGCTGAGTGAAGGAAGCGCATCGAGTAGCCATTGCTGCACGCCTTCGCCTGCTGCGGCTCTCTGCTGTTTCTGGGCCATGGAAACCACGGTGGCAACATGCTTCATGTAAGGGATATCCTCTTTGCTGTACAGAGTGACTGCAACGCCACCTTCTCGTCCGGCTCTGCCGGTTCTGCCGACTCGGTGCACGTACGCAGCGCTGGATGTGGGAATATCGTAGTTGACAACTCCATTGACGCCACGGAAATCGACACCGCGAGACAGCAGGTCTGTTGTTATCAAAACCCATACTTCGCCCTTGCGGAAACGAGTCATTACGCTATCACGCGCCGTGTCCGAGAGATCGGAGTGTAGTACGGCGATACGGCTGATGCCACCGGCTTCCGCGGGAATGTCATACAGCAGCTCTGAGTGTAAAGCCACAGCACGTTCGATGGTCTGTGTGAAAACAAGAAAAGGCGGACGGAGAGGCGGGCCACTCTCTGCACTAGAAGTCGTGGGGTGAAGCAACTGCCTAAGTCCCATCAGCTTACCTTGCTCAGTGGCGGCGTAGATAAGCTTGTGCTGGATGTTGGGCACAGCAGAGTCCTTGAGTCCTACGACAAGTCTCACCAGTGGCGCTTCAGAAACTTTGACGCTCTTCTCATCAGCCAGACGCTCCTGGCGGGCTGCGATGGTCGTACGGGCAAGATCCTCGATATTGCTGCCCATGGTTGCTGACCACAAGCTCACGCGGAGTCCGGGATGTGGTAGCTTATTCCAGATGGCAAGTGTCTGTTCGCGGAAGAGCGGATCCAACAGTACGTCGGCCTCGTCCAAGACAAGCGCTTCAACAGCCGGTAATGCGCTACGATCTTGGTCATTCTTGTCTTCCAGAATGCTGTGTAATACACCTGGTGTCGAGACCAGCACGTCGACTTTGACCGACGAGTCTTCCTCGTCTTCATCTTCTCCAGTTGCTCTATCGGTTCCGTGATCGAGATGCATTCCTTTGCGGACCTGAGAGATCTTGACGCCAGTGTTTAAGCCGAGCTTCTTGCCCTCGTTTACAATTTGTCCAACCAATTCCTTGGTCGGCGCCAGGATGATGGCGGTAGTGTGCCGTGCGCCACTCTGTTCCTTCCGCAATCGCATGACTTTGCTGAACAAGGGGATCAAGAAAGCCAAAGTTTTGCCACTACCAGTGGGAGCCACGGCGAGAAGGTCAATGTACGAAGAGTCGTGTTTCGCAGCGTCTTTTCCTTCAGGCGCATGCAAGAAAGACTTTGGGTCGTCCAAGAGAAGAGGAAGCGCAGCCATCTGAACTTCCGTCGCAAGGTCGTAGCCTTGCTCGGAGATGTTCTCTTGCACCTTCTGTGGTATACCGAATCTCTTTCGCAGTGTGTGGAATCGCTCAAGCGGTCGTGGGTAAATGTGCTGGTTCTGCTCCTTCTTGCCCTCTTTTGCTTTCTTCTTGCCCTTCTTCGATGTCGCAGATGGGTTCAGCCATGTCATCTTGAGCTTGTGCTGCTTCAGGATCTTCTGGGCTTGTGCTTCGGTTTCCTCGTCGTCCTGTTCCTGGTCGGCACTCTCTTTTTCGGCTGAGGGTTGTTCGACTTGCTGCGCTGGCGGTGGGCTCCCGACCGCACGGGCTGCGGCTCCGCCAAAGAAATCAGGACCAGCAGATTCGGTGGTACTGCTCGGTTTTGCAGTTCCTCTCTTGCGTTTCCGCGAAGCAGGCTCGGTCGTCTCATTGCGCTCGATGCCGTAGAGCTGAGGACGAGCCTGCTGTCCGCTGGGAAGCGATGCCTCCTTTGTAGGTGCACCCTGCTTCTTGTGCAGCTTCGTCGAGCGCGACAGCAGCTTCAACGGATCCATGTTGGCGAGCTGTTCTAGGTGAACAATCACACTCTCTCTTCTTTCTCATCTCCCGCCTCAGAGCCAAAAAGTTGCTGTAGCGGCAGAACGGCTTGCGACGAGCCAGCCCTACGCGGGCGGTGAGCGTCCCGAGGCGTTCCGACCAGCCTCCGAGACTGAATTTCCGACTGCAGGGAGATACCTCACGACTTCAGCGCCATTGCATCGCCGTCTCCGCTCCTCACATCCCCTCACATACACCATGTCGGCCCGCATCATGCCCCGGTTCGCTTTGCGCCAGTCGCGCCTCGCCATCCAGCGTCGCGCCGCCTCCAACACCTCCGAGGCCGCCGCCTCCGGCGCCAACAAGGCCAAGCAGGCCGGCCAGGAGGCTGCCAGCAAGGCATCCGAGACCGCCAGCAAGGCCCAGGAGGGTCTCTCGCGCGTGCAGAGCTCTGCCACCGAGAAGTTGAGCAGCGCTGGCTCTGCGCTCAGCAAGAGCTTGGCCGGCGTCGGCGGCAGGACCGGCCAGGTGATCAGCTTCGTCAACAGTGAGTGAATGCGATCATCGACTGTATCGCGCAGCCATTGACAGGAGTCCAGGCATGATCCCTCCCACCATCTACTACGGACGCGTTGTTGGCGAGCTCGGAAAGATCGCAGTTCAGGGCCGCAACATGGCTCCTCCGTAAGCTTCTCTTAATCGCAACATACACAGGCCTCATACTGATGATTCGAAGCACCATGCAAACCGTCCAGACCTACCTCCAGCCCGTGACCAAGGCCATCCAGAACCCCTCCGCATTCCTCAACCGCGCTCCCGCGCCCAAAGACCCCCAGTCTTTCCTCAACCGCGTGCGGGACATGGACTCCGCTACCCTCAAGCAGGCCGGCATTGTCGCCGCCGAGGTGATTGGTTTCTTCTCCGTTGGCGAGATGCTCGGCAGATTCAAGATCGTTGGTTACAGGAGCGATGCTGCCCACGCCCACCACTAGACGACCTTTAGAAGTAATGAGTTGGCAGGAGGTGATAACAAGAGGAGGCGGAGATGTGGGGATGAGAAGGTTTGATCCGGCTACGAGGTGAAGCGGAGTCGGTTGCTGGCAAACACCATGCCATAAATCTGAACGCTAGAGGCTTCCTCGAGCGTGTACACTATTTTGTGAATATTACCAGAGCGGTATCAGAAAGTTTCTTTTCTTGTGTTCAATATTGTTTCAGCGTCACAGAGCTGTGGACCACAATCGTATCGTCCAGAGCTAACGCATCCTGGATACAGAACTATCAGGCACGCCATGTGTCTATGAAATTGAAGGAGTCAGATGTTCACAGTAAGAATCTCCTGGAAAGAGAGACGAGGTAGGCTTTACGATACAATCTTGAAGGAGACAGTTCGAATTCAAAATCAATTGCATCATGAGTTCGACTGAAGAACAATGCGACTGATTGATTCACAGACAGACAGGGTGCCAAGGCCAAGGTCTACTTTGACTTCCCTCGTTCCCGCTTCGAACTTCACTTCTCAAGCTCGTGTAACGCCAGACCGCTAACACGCCAGATCCATTGAAGCTGGAGCGCAATGTCGCGTATATTGTCGCTTGCCTTGCAGATCGACCTGGTCAGGTGTCACAGCGCGCAAATAACGCCAAAACTCCTTGCATGCCAGCCTCGGAGATAACGACCCGTTCGTGGAAACAAACGCACGGAAGCAACCTACAGGCAGGACGGTCTTGCAGCTGTTTGCAGTCAACGCCAAATTCTTGCAACTACATATCTCTCGAATCCCAACTCTCACACATTTTGCTCCGCTTTCGCGCATATGTGACATCTTTTGGAATAAGGAGGCATGACGAAAGACGCTGGATCAACGTTTGCTGCCGAAGGCGCTGCAAGAAAAACATGATGCTTACGACACTTCACCTCAATTCGCCTCGCGTTGCTCTACGTCGCTACTGACCACGTTGAATATGCACGCCGAAGCAACTCATTGAGCACATGGCTTTGAGTTGGCCCTTTGCTTCGCGGCAGTTTACATCTCCAATAGCCACATGGGCCGCGCATGTCGGAGCATATCTTCGACACGCTCACGATGTATCGCCTCGCCACCAGCATTTACTCCCTACGTCGATACCGTTTAGCACTTACGAAAGCCGAATGCGAATGCACGTGACCAGGCTTAATATACATGTCACCGTTGGCATGCCAGGAACCTGCGGCACATACACAGAAAGATCCTTTGCTGCACGTCCGACAATTTCAACACGCCACAAGGTCGCCGGGTTCACTTAGACAAGCATTAACGGCTTGGCAATCCTTCAACCTGTGAACCATACCTTGAAGTCGCAAGGGTTCATGGAAGCTGAAAGGTGTCTTCGCAGCTGTTGGAGAAGTTTCGGAGCAGAACACTTGCGCTTCAATTCGGCATAATGAGGCCATTGAGCCAGTAGCTTCCTGCAGAGAAGAAACTACGCCATCCTGCGAAGAACGTCCGAAGGACTGGAGTACTTCGGCAATTGCTCAAGACCGTGCTTTACATACTCTATCCTCACTCTTGACACGTAGCCGGATTGAGTGACCAGGTCCACCAGGACGTTTGTCGTACCTGCAGCGGAAGTCTGCTTTCTACTGCTGTGTAACAGCCACAAAGGCCGTGCCGCGCCAATGCAACAGACATTAGACCATGACGGCATGCGTCCACCTCGACGACGATCACAGGTCGTTGTCAAGTTGAAAAGTTGAATATGCACGCCATGGTGTTCCCGACCCTCTATTATCGACAATCATCAATGGATTTGTCAAGTCGGCCTCGTGCCTCCGATGGGTTTTGCCAGCATTGCCTCGCGGCAAATTACAGCAAGCGACATTGCATGCCCTCGCTTGACAATATTTCCGTCGACTCAATGGGTAGATAGCGATGATAAACCATTCGCTCGCCAAATAAATATGCGATTGGGGTCCAGCCAGGGCTCCCGGGGCTCTCGGAAGGACGGTCCTGACCATCAGTGCCTGCATACAGTGACGCGGCCGAAGGTGAGCGAGCGAGGCCACCAAGCTCATGCTGCATGCACATGCACATGCAGCTGCAGCAGAGGTAGCGCTCCTTCTGTATGCCTGCTGCAAGAAGTGCAAGCGAGCATCGTCGGGAGGTCATATTGATGCACCGCGGCACGGGGAGACCTTCCCGGCCGACAGATCATCAACCATTGAATGTATGCAACCCCGGATTTTCTTGGTTGCACGAAAAAGGCACAAGCAGGCATGTCTCACGCCCGCAACCACTTCGTCTGAAGGTGTGTCTTTTTTGGGCCAACCTTTCAACGGCCATGTCAGCAAGCGTGAGCACGTGGGGTCGAAGGACTTCCAGGTTCAGTCAAAATTGTGCTCGCGTGTCACGTCGGTGACAGCGCCGGGATGGTTTGTCAAGGGAGTCAGGTCCGCCGAGTAGAAAAGTAGCCGTATCGCACGATCGGCAAGAATTGCATGTCTTTGACGATGAGACGCCCGTCGACAGCTGCACGAGCTGCAGTCGTGCGTGCGATATGCAGGCTCGCAAGCCCTGTCCGTCTGCGAGCCCCACACAACAGGGTCCCGAGTCTGCAAGTCCACTTTGCGGGTGCAGACGGAGACGTGGGCGTTTATGTACACACGGATACATATTTCGCACGCAAGGTGCCGTGACGATTAAGGGCCGCAATGGGCCGCTCGCAACGCTCTTCTCGGGAGCATAACGGGGTGGAGAGGCCATCCACCATAGCCACCAGCCTCCGCATTAGAAGTGGTATTGCTTACGCATGGAACTGGGCCTCGTGCCGCATGCAGCTCTCTCAACGAACTCGCGACGATTTCGGGCGAAGAGGCGACGAAGTTCTGGCTGGATACAGCAGCCTCCCTCTGAGTCGCTCTGACTGGACGAAGTGGGTAGCGAAGCTTTGGGGTCCATGCGCAACAGTTCACCACCCTCGCACACTCACGGCTAGCGTGAAGTCGTCATTAGCACGCTTGGAGGATTAGCCGTTGTGGGTGAAAAGCAAGCCCTGACCCCAGCCCCATCGGCGATAGTCGTCAGCGCGTGGCGCGCCCTCAACGTGAAGAGCGCCGCGGCGGCGCCGGAGCCGGGTAACTCGAGGACGCCACGGCGGAGGGCGCGCTGAAGAGACGAAGGCACGGTATGGGGCAAGGGTGTGGGAGGCCGGCGGATGTCGAGCACTGCAGCGCATAACGGACGAGTGAGGTGGTGTATACACAGGCTGAGAGACCCTGTGTGGTTGCGGTTGCGGGCCTGGCTGAGCGGGCATCCGGGCAGCAACCGCCGAGCATGGCGCCGGCCACTCTCCCGTATATTGCTCCGCCTAGGCCGAGTGTGAGTGCACCCGTGGGCCAGAGCTGGGAGCGCGCGCCTGGCTGGTCGAGTGGTGGGTGGAGAGCGCTAGACCCTGCCTGCGCGCCAGCACGACAAGACGAGCCTTGGAGCCGGCCGCGACGTGGCCAGAGGCAGCGATGAGAGACCGCGGTCACGGGCGGCGAGGCGCGAGTGGCAGGTGGCAATAAGAATAGCAGTCAATAATAGCAGGCAGTAGTACCTGCTACTGGCATACAGCAGCAACGGGATATGGGCACGCGCGCCAGAGCTCGCGCAGCCGCCCACGACGGCCATACAACCACTCGCCCACGGCCGCTCCCTCGCCCACTCCCACTCACTAGCACAAGCGCTCGACCTAGCGAGGGCTAGCACGGGCCCGCCGCCGCTATCGCGCTCAGTTAGTGACCTCTGCTAGTCAAAGAAAGTCGACGACGCGACAGGCGGGATGAGGGGGGCGCCATAGCTCTCTGCAGGACGCCGGCCAAGCTCGACCTCGAGTGGACCGACCTTCACGCGCCTCAATTGCTCTCTTTACCCAAGTGATCTCATACTCGATGGAGCTGCTGCAGCGCAAAACCGTGCTAGATGAAACAAGCAGCACATGCGGATCCCGAACAAGCGGGCATGACAACCGAGGACTGCAATGGCTAACGCTTATATTCCCGTTTGGCCTTCCTCTGATCGTTTCCCTTTCTACATCCCGTCGCCTGTGAGGTCTATGTAGACATCGCGGCTCGCCACTCCTCTCGTTTGCACGTGTCAGCATGGTTTCCTGGCTTGTTATCGCCGTCTTTGCATGGTATGTGGTGACCCGTGGCCGCTCTTCCCGCGAGCACGACAGCCGCCCTGTGCTACCGCCGCCCTGCCGTGTGCGCTGGCTAACCATACTTCCAGGTTGTTTCGATATGTGCGATTAATTGTGAACTGCATTTCCCACTGGACCTACCGGCCAGTACCCATACCGGAAAGCCCGACCTACACATCCCAAGATGTCACTATCATCTTGCCTACCATCTCTTCCGGTGGCGACGAACTCGACCAGACGATCCGGACGTGTCTGCAATCCGAGCCCTACGAGATGCTCCTGGTCACGATCGACTCAAACGCCGAGGCGTTGACCAAAATCGCGCACAAGATCAACTCGAAGAAATTGCGAGTTCTGAGCATCCGTGAAGCGAACAAGCGTCGACAAATGTGCCGGGCGATCCCTGAAGTGACGACCAAACTCACCATCTTCGTCGACGACGACGTTATCTGGCCGGCAAAGGTGATGCAGTGGATGTTGGCTCCGTTCGAGGACCCGAAGATGGGTGGCGTCTGCACCTCACAAAGGCTGCAAAGATCAGAGACAGTCAGCGTTTGGAATTTCCTGGGTGCAGCATACCTGGAACGCCGTAACTTTGACTGCTCTGCCTGTCTTCACATTGACGGCGGTCTGCCCTGCTTGTCTGGACGCAGTGCTGCATACCGCAGCAGTATCTTGCAGGACGAGGCCTTCACCTACGGATTCACCCACGAAGAGTGGCGGACTTGCCAGCTCAATGCCGACGATGACAACTTCATCACACGCTGGTTGTACGCACACGACTGGAAAATCGGAATGCAGTACCACAAGGAAGCCGAAGTGCAGACTACGCTGGAGGATGGTCCGAAATATCTGAGCCAATGCCTCCGATGGGTCCGCAGCAACTGGCGTAGCAACCTCACCAGCTTGTTCGTTGAGCGTCATTACTGGTGGTAAGCATTTCTGGTTGTAGAGAATTCTCCCGACTCATATCTGACTTTTTGTACAGGACACAACCGTGGAGCACTTACTCAGTATTGCAAACAACAGTCACCGCATGGGCACTCCCGTACGACCTGTTCATCTTCTACTCGTGGTACAAAGCATCTGAGCAGTGGCCGGCCGACCAGAGACAATCACTCCTCATTGCATTGGCAGTGTGGACGTTCGTTTTCAGCAAGACCGTAAAGCTCTGGGGCCACTTCTTCCGCTACCCGGCGGACGTGGTCTTCATCCCCGTCTATATCGCATTTGGCTACTTCCATGGGTGCATCAAGTTCTGGGGTCTTTTGACGCTCAATGCTGTAAGTTTCTTTTCCTGGAAAAAGACCTCTGGACAATTTTCTAACTTCTTATCAGACCACCTGGGGAAGCAGAGACGGCGCCGATACCGACAACCGTGTCCGTATGATTCGCCTTCCTCGCTACGGCTCACCCGACCCCGAGGGCCGCAAATCGGAAACCTTCGAGTTCACCGACGAGCTCCTCCTCAAGCAGGAATATTTGCCTGCCTACGAATCCCACAGCAAGCACTCACGCTTGCCTCTAACGACTCGCTATAACGACTGAACGAACTGTTTGCCCTTCTACACGCGCGCATTCGATACCCAGGCGTCGTTCTCATTTTTGCATTGCGCAACGCACATAGATTTTTAGACGGAGACACACACGAAGGAGGAGGGCGAGTGGCATCGCTTGCCCAACAATGTGCGAAGTGCTGTTTCTGGAGCCCCTGAAAAAGACAAAACTCGAAAAAAGTCCTTTGGTCGACTTGATGGGGCGAACAAAAATTTCCTGGCTTGCTTTGCTTGCTTGCTTTGCGTTTGCGGCGGCGTTTATTCCTTGAACAGATGCAAAAGCGATGATTCGATCTGGCTTAGCGAAAAGGGATGGGTCGCTGGTTGTATGACCCAGGAAAAAGGCGGTTTTGTTCGCTTTATGTCGAGGACGCTTTGCCGTCTACATCTCGTTGTACTTGTAGACCTAATAATGTTCACACATGCCAATCTATCTCCTACGCACTACATACCTTCCCAGGCTACTGTCACATGTTTTCGGAGGAGCTTCCAAGATGTGTCAACGCCTAACGTCTCGTTTAGCTGCATCATGTTGTGACACCGCAGGCGGTACCGGTAGGCGAATGCACGAAAGCGAGGCGCTCGTCACCGTGCTGCCGTGCCACATGGATGGCGGCACATGCTCGTGTTGCCGATGCAAGTAGACGAGCGCCTCCATTGATGCCAGCCACGATGGCAGCGAGGCGACGGCCCTGGTCACACGCTTGTCCGCTCACAGGCGGAGTTGGAACAAGGGATCCTCGACGTCCATCACAAAGTACCAGATGCGCCGCGAAGGACGTAGAGCAGCCCATCTGCAGCTGTGCAGAGTATTTGCTCGGGCAGCTTGGATGGGTGCATCGGCACTGGTTCGCTGCCAATCATAGCACTCACTCGCATGTATGGCGCAACCATCAGCCAGCCGCTGCATGTCTTGCAATATACGGCGTTAGTATGCAGTGGGCTTGCATGTCACCTTCCTATGTAGCGTTATTGAGGGGCATCGCATGGAGGAACTCCTGCCTTTCGTTCCGTCGTCCGACGCAGCCTTTGTTCTGCTGACAGCAAGCGCCGACAAATTTTTCACATGGCGTGCCATTGCTCCGGGTCGCATGAACGACGGGTGGTGATGTGGTGTGGTGCTCCTGCAGTCGTTGAGCGCTGAAGTCCACCCTGCGATGCCCGTTGCACCAGCACCCCACGCATCCTTGCAGGGAACTATTAAAGGACAAGGATCAAGGGTCTTGAAGAAAGATCAGATTATGCCTGTCATCTTCATCGACACATCTCGGCCCGCGAACATTGGCGGCCTGCGATTCGTATCCATACGACCAAAACCAACCACGCCTTCTTCTAAGCAAGGCCAGCTGAGACAGCGTGTCATGTTGGTGGTGAGATACTTGGTTGACAAGGATCGGGTGATCATTGGGAATCGCGGCCATCCCTGCCTCGAGACGCGACTCTCCCAGCGTGCTGGGTCGGTCTATTGATTATGGACTCTGTAATATTTGATTCCGTTGCACGAAACCCACCACGAAACTTTCATTACTCTGCTCGACTTGCCGACGCTCTCATGCGCGACTCAGTCGGCTTGGCCTTCCTTCGCTGGACTGGACCACTCCACACAGCTGAGGCCTGGTGGCTCGTCTAGCTCGCCCACTACGGGAATACGTATCCTTCAACGCCGTTAGAACCACGACAAACTTCAACTAAACACCAACTTGCAGATGGAGTCAGCTGGATAAGGCAGTCCGCTCGCCTTCAGAATATCAGCCAGCTGTCCCGAAAGCAGCTTTCCCGCGACATCTATCACCGATCTTCAGCCTCAAGGATGGCTCTTCGCTTGTCAGCCGTGTCAGCATGATAACGGAGTGGTGCTGTGGAGCAGAAAGCGGCGATTGCCACTTCCTTTTATACCTACCCTCAGCTATATCTCAGGGTCCTTCACGAATAATAGGCTTCGACGTTTTTGTGGGCTTATATCCGCACGTCGTCTTCTCATGCGAGTCATAACTCTACCAAAAAGCTAATGCGGTTGATCGGATTTCCTTGCGGAATTGCGGAAGGTCTTTCGCACGTGTAGGCTTGTAGCCGCGTCGTGTCATGCGAGATGGTGGACTTGCTCAAAGGAGTCGGCCTACGGAGCTAGCGCCGGTATGGTTGTTGCGGAGGAGATAGGATGAACTCCTCGGTATACGCATGTATGCAATAACATTATACGGAGCATGGCCGCCTCCGCGAACAGGAAATCGATTCTGGCGGATGATAGATAAGCATATTTGACGATCCGACGGATAGGGAAATGGTGTTGGTCTATAATCATTGTATGCGCGTGCAGCTGATCGAGACCAGATCACAAGCCTTCGGCCTCAGTGCCTTTGCATCTTAGGATAAGACAACAGTAACGGGGCGGTAGACGACGACGTTATAGTCAGTAAGCTGTGGGTTTATTCGCAAGTCATCTATTTGGACCAGAACATCACGGGTTTGATCAACGTCGGGAAGAAATCTTGGACAGAATCCGGTTACTGCACTACTGACCAGTCAGAGGATCACGGCATAACACTCAACTAGAGGCTCTGCTCCAGCGTCTTGAGACCCTGGTAGACTTTTTCCCACTTCGCCCACTCGTTCTCGTCCTCAAAGCCGCCGGCAATGGGCAGACGACCACCTTTGGCACCGCCCATATCCCAGACGCGGGCAAGCGCCTCCTTCAAGCCGACCACACCCCATCGTGCGACCAGCTTCTCGCCCTCACAGATCTTGAACTGCAGGTCGCGGAGCTCTTGAATTTCCTTCTTTGTGATACCCTTCGCAATGCTATCGTTGAACAAGTTGAAGAGGCGGACAACTACACGAGGGAAGCAGCCCGCAAGGCCATCAATCGCAGCCACACCGCCGATTGCAAGCACTGGCAGCAGGTTCTGGCCGAGACCTGTGAACACGGAGAAGTGGTCGTGATCGATATTTGGGGAAGCAGCGATCAGAGTCTGGTCGTCAATAATGCCGTGGGACAGCTTTGTGCCCACAATGTTGGGGTGAGCAGCCAGTTTCTCGAAGGTCGAAGGCGCAATGTGCAGGTTGTTCGTGACACCAGGGTAGTGGTAGATCATTATAGGCAGCGCAGCCTTGTCTGCGACTGCTTCGAACCACCTCTGGATACCAGTCTGGCTGACAGCTGTCGCGAAGTATCCCGGGCTAAGAACCAACACGGACTCAGCACCAGCCTCCTTGCTCTCCTGGATCTGTTGGATAGTGTCCTCGACATTCTGAGTGGCGGTACCAGCTATGATCGGTCTGTCCTTGTATCCAGCATCATCGAGTGTTTTCCTCTGGCTCTTGATGAGCTCGCTGCGCTCTTTGTTTGTGATGTGCACAGCTTCGCCTGTTGTGCCCAAGATGACAAGACCTTTGATGCCACCTTTTACGAGGAACAGGGAGTGCTTCGACTGGGTCTCGAGATCAAGAGGAGGTGAGACTGGATCGAATGCAGCGGTTCCTTCTTTGGCGAAGAATGTAGGAACAGGAACATAGATACCCGCGGGTGGAGGGGTTGCGGCGGGGCCTCTGCTGTTGACGATTGGGATAGACATGTTTGATGCTGGCTTGGTGAAAGGTATCAGCTGTATTTCAAGTTCATGTGGAAAGATAGTAAGTAGTAAGACAAAGTTCTTCACTGAACTCACAGTGACACGTCTACGAATATAAGCGTTCAGCTACGATGGCGTTACCATTCGTCACCTTCAACTGGTTGTAAAAGGCCGATTGTCGGCGAGCAACACCCACACCCCACCTTGTTCGGCACTTCGGCTCCTGCTTTCCCGATGGGAGAAAGATGTGCCGAGACCAGAGATAGAAGAAATGGCGAGACTGTAGGGAATTCGAGCTTTACCGATGCACTCCTGAAAGAGGACCCATCCGACCCTTCCCTACTCACAAGCGACTGTCGTTCTCGTGAAGTGAAGTTGAAAGCCACGTGCTCAGAGCACTAGCCCAGATTGGGACTTCTTTGTCTTGGGAGGTGCCCAACCCCAACCCCAACCCTAGAGATACGGATTGTTTTCGCTTGCCCGGGCTTCCAGTCCCTTTCCAATAAACAACGAAACAAGAAACACCGATTCCAGCGTCCAAAGCTTCCCATGTACGCTCAAGAGGATAATGTCAACGTTCAATGGCAAAGTGAAGGAATTCCCTGACATTCGCGTCGACCACTTTCGCCTCTCCGGTGAAGCTTCGCGACCGCCACTGGCCTACTTCCTCAGCCATGTGCACTCCGACCATCTCGAGGGCCTGGAGTCCTGTAAGTCGCCCTTCATCTATTGTTCTCCGGCCACAAAAGAGATTCTGCTGCGCCTGGAGAAATATCCACATCGGATGAACTTTGCCAAAGGCATCCTTGAGGCTCGCAAGCAGACTTACCGGCACTTAAAGAAGTTGTTGAAAGCGATCCCGCTCGAGACACCGACGGTGATAGACATGGCGCCCGGAAGATCCGTCCGCGTCACTCTATTCGACGCGAACCACTGTGTTGGTGCTGTCATGTTCCTCATCGAAGGCGACGGCAAAGCGATCCTGTACACTGGCGACATCCGGTCAGAACTTTGGTGGGTGAACAATCTGACACGCCATCCTCTCATGCTGGCATATGGTATGCACGGAGGTAGGAAGCCATTGAAACAGCTTGATTGTATCTACCTTGATACCACATTTGCGAACAAGAGCGATCCATACAAACACTTCCCCTCTAAAGCAGAAGGTTCCTCTGAGCTCTTGCAGAAGGTCTCGAAGTATCCAAAAGATACCATCTTCTATTTTGACACCTGGACATTTGGCTACGAGGATGTCTGGATGTCTTTATGCAGCTTCCTTGACTGCCAGGTTCATGTGGACGACTATCGATATGGTCTCTATCGATCGCTTGCAACTGGCGATGGTATCAGAGCTCAGGAAGCACCTCGACTATTTGGCTATAACTTTGGTAATCGCATCGAAGAAGGGTGTCTCACTACCCGGCAGTGCCGTCTTCACTCGTGTGAGCAAGGCACCGGCTGTGAAGTCTTTAAGAAAGGTAAGTAGATACTTCTTAATCAAAACTTGACCCACAGACTAACCATAGTTGCAGACTTTGTTCGCATCACGCCTATAATAAGCCGACATGATGGCAAGGAAATGGCCGAGCTTGGAGCCGGAGGAGGCAAAGGTGACCTTGACCAACAGCACGAGCTTGAAGTCGGCGATACCAGCGCTTTGGGCATGTTAATGTCGTTATGTGCGACAAAGATGCAGGATCGACCACAAATGCTAAGCAGCGTACTAGAAATGCTAGCCTCGATCATGAAAGATCCTGTGCGTGCCATCGCGCTTGATGCCGCCGCACTGCACGCAAGCTTGCCAGACATGGACCACGAAGACATTAACGAGCTTGAGCAGCTTCCTCTTGACAGCATCATCCCAGCGTTGACGTCTCTTGCAGCGAAGAGTTCGGAAGCTGATGGTCAGAGCATGATGCCAGCCGAGACTGAGCAACACACCACGTCAACGCTACATCCCAGAGACGATCTATCAAAGCGAATAGTTAGTTGCACCATTTCTCTCCGCCGTGACCTTGACCGCTGACAGTCTGCGCAGACCTTCCCATACTCTCGCCACTCGTCTTACACGGAACTGTGCCAATTGATTGAAGCCTTCAAGCCCAAGGATATCTGGCCCTGCACTGTCGACAAAGCCAATTGGTCAATGTCACAATCCATGGGTTTCCTCTTCGGACATCTGTACGATTCACCTTGCAGGTTCACGCACGACCAGATGATGTCCAGCCGAAAAGGCGGCACAGCGGCGATGGAGTCGGAAACGAGAGCCTCGTCGCCACAGCAGCTCTCAACTCCAATTGGGCCGAAAGAGACCTCGTTCACCCACGAGAGACCGGCGTCCAACGGAGAACAAGCGCGTTCATCTATTCAGCAAAGTTTCGTGCCCAGGGATACCAGCGCGGCAAGCTCTGAAGCACGGCCTTCCATGGCAAGTGATTCAAGGGATAAACGACCAGGATACGCTTCAGGGAGAGATGTGTTCCCAGCAGACGCGCAACTGCAGGTCGCGAAGAAGCGTAGACATTCTGAGGACGATTCCGCCACTAACAAGAGACCGCCAATAACAAGACGAGCATCTACCCAGGAAACAGCGAAAGATCAAGCATACTCCAGCGAGGGTAGCCCGGAGAGACCACCGGAGACATTAGAAGTCGTTCCGCTGTCTCAGTACGAATACACAGAAGCATGGCAACACGAAGCCTTCGAAGCCGCTCAAGGCACAAGCCCGAGCGACTGGAACAGCATCACCCTAGTCAGCGTCTCAGGACACCAGCAACGCGAAAGAGAATTGTGAGCAGCTAAGATGCATTTGTCATTTCTCATCATGTAAATATGCCAGAAGCTCGCAAGCGCCCTACGCTCCAAAGCATCCGGCCTGTTCCTTCGCCCAAAATCCCGCGACAATCTAAGCGGTAGGCGGGATACCAGCAGCCTGCTTGGCCTCAGCCTGCTGAGCATCACCCAGCTCATCTCTGCCCTCGGCAAAGACCTTGTCAAAGTCGTACTCCGCCCATCTGATGTCAGGGTTAAGGCCCGCAAACTTCCACACGCCGTTGACCTTCTTGTACCAGTGGGTGTTGTAGCTGTGCGCATGGCCCTTGACCGCAACGTGCGAGCGGGTCTCGTCGGTGTACTTCTGGTGAGGCACGCGGAGCTGGTGGTAGCCGATGATTTCGTCGTCGGAGACCTTCTCCCACTTGGTGCCGCCGATGAAGTGCTGGGTCATGAGGGTCTTGTCGCCGAGGACCTTGGGGTCGGAGGCCATTTTGACGAACTCGTCGGCGGGCATGGCTTCCCAGAGCTTGTTGAGGAAGGAGCGGTAGTCGATGCGCAGGGTTGGGGCGATGCACTTGGCGAGGCGAGCCCAGTCTTTGGTGTCGTACGAGCAGGCCCATTCGTAGACGGCGGCCATGCAGCCTTGCATCTCTGGAGGGAGTGTTAGCGGGTTTGTTCGACTTTGATGGATTTACGACTGTATTAGGATAAAGAACTTACCCTCAAGGGAGATGATCTTTACGGGCTCGAGCTGAGTGAGTTCCGCCATTGTGTCTGTGTCTGTGTCTGTGTCTTCTTTCTGCTGGGGTGTTGTAAAAGATCAATGTATATGTAAACAACAACTCAGAAGAACTAGAGGAAGTGAGGCAAAGTAACAAGAAAGTCAGAAATGTAGGCAGCGGTGAAGAACAAAAAGGTACATATACTTGTATTATTATCAGACGGTAATATTCAGCTATGAGGTTCCCCCGCCACACGACGGACTATTGGCGCAGCAGACAAGTGGTGTCTGCATCGGACATGTGCATTGGAAGTGAGCGGGGCCGGACCGTTGGTGCTGCGTTTCGCTGCTTCGCGACGCCGAGGGCGCGAGGAAGATGGATTACTAGCTGTTTGAGAGGTGAGATGTCTTCGACGTTGTTGGCTGGTGGGTGGAGCTGGTTCGCAGCGCACGGGTGTTGTTCCTGCGTAAGCCGCGTCGATGGTTTGGGGCAAGATGCGCAGTGCGGCGTGTGTGAGGGTGGAAGTGTGAGAGAGTTGATAGAGAGTTGAGGGGCTGCCATCGTGTGTTTGGCGGGGTCCGATCATCGTTCCGGCTGCTGTTGTACAACTGAGCATGCGCGTCTGATCTCATCCTGGCATTCTATTTTGGGCGATGCGTTAGGTTCGGACTTTGCAGCGTGGCTGGCTTGGTTGACGACAGGACACTTATCGCTGGCATGTCCCATGTTCGTTGATGGTATCGATAAGGCTGGACTGCATCATCCCTCCGAATCCGACGGCATACTGCTTCTTTGTGCGACTCGAACGCAGTACATGTATGTTGCTCTGCAAGCATCAACAATGCCTCACTTACACCAGGCCAACATGACGTTGCTCCAAATCCAATCCCACCTTCGAACCCCGCCGTAACCAAGTTTACAACAGTAAGCAAAGCAGTAAGTCAAACAGTAGGTATACGGTCTTCATTTCCTTCCACCATCACCCTACTCTTATCCGATCAAATCAAACCAACCCCCAATCATCAGCAATCATGGACCTCATCATGGGCCTGGGCATCGCCCTCCCCGTCGTCTCCACAACCGCCATCGGCACCGTAACAGGCGTAGCCCAAGGCGTCGCCGAGCAGCGCCGCCAAAACGAAGACAGCAGCAACCAGTCGCGTATGCTCAAGTTCCACCTCGATGTGCACCTCGACGCGCGCACCTCGCGCTCCAAATCGCCCGCCGCCAAACTCGCCAACCGCATCGTAACGCTGCACGACGACAAACTGTGGCTCGAACCGCAGGACCACGAAACAGGCCAGCCGGCGGACGAGACCAGACATCCGTTCACGGGCTTCTTCGTTGCATACCCGGATAGCGACAGGCCGTATACGAGAGGGCTGGTGAGCACTATTTCGCGCGACCCGCCCGTGCTGAATTGGGTGTACGTCGACAAGGACACACTTGAAGTGAAGTATGCGAGTCGATCGGGCAGCATTGCGCACCACGTCGGCAGCTTCGACTGGACACATGAAGAGCCGGAGGACAGTGCGATCACGCTTGACGACTGGGAAGGTTTCGTTGCGATACAAGAGCCTGGCAACAAGGGCTGGGCCCTGTACTATGATATCAACGATGACGGGCTGAAGGATGTTAAGAATGGAAGGAAGAGCTGCGAGGTGAGCTTGTTGAGGCGGCTGTTGGACACGCAAGATTTGAACAAATGGGGCTTGAAAGAGGAGGGCAACATTGGGTTCAAGGCGACGAAGGAGGTTTGAAAGTCGAGTGTTGGCGTTGTTTGGAAAGATTTTGGCCGTTACGTGGATCATATTGCGGCGGTCTCGTCACGTTCGACCGCTACGCGTACAACGGCGTACAGCTTGCTGGACGTGACCGCTGCCAATCCCTCGAAGCCGTCCAAAGGCAATCTCCCAAGTCACAATCCGGATGCTCAGCAGCATGAGAGTGTACTTTGCCGAAAGACAACTCAGCTGGAAACAATAAGGATCAGAATCCGCGCGTGCATCTTGGTACGGAACGTATCAGTCACTGGCGCAAGGCTTCGCGATGAAGACTTGAGTAGCAGAAGAGAGACAGGCACGAAGCTGAGAATGAAGCAGTCGTAGCATCAACAGTATCAAGAATCGATCAAGGGTATCAGAAGCGATCATTGTTGATCTCTAGTGCCTGTTGCCACACATGCGTGAAGCGTAGCAGCAATGTTCAGCAAACAAGAGCATCCCGTAATACCCATCATGTCGTCAAGACAAGCAATCAGGCGTCGAGAATCATCTGGTTCTCCTTGTCCTCTTCGTCGAACACGGACGCCTTCAAGTGGGCACCAGCAACGACAATGTCCCTCGCTCTCTTTGAGTCGCCCGAGGAGGCCCGGCTGACCTTACGAAGCGGCTTCCTGGCACTCGCGTCTTTCTGCGCCTGCAAGCCGTCGTTGAGTGTCAACGACTTAAGAGCCGAACGTGTACGCTTGCGTCCCGGCGTCTCAACAGGGCTGGAAGAGGACACATCTGAGGACTTCTTCTCATCCTTCTTGGGAGACGCCATGTCATGATCTTGCTCTTGCGGGCCAAGAATCGTAGACAAGAAGTCGCGTGCTGTTGGTGCGTCAGCAGAGATCTTGACGCGATTGTTCATTGCACTCACGTTTTTCAGGAGAAGACCCTTCCTTTCTCCCTTTGATGCTTGTTGACGGGAAAGCTGGGCTGCTGTGAACAACGAGGCCAGAGTCATCCTCTGACGTGCAGATCGGGAAATGTGCACAGCTAGTGTGCATGCTGATGTCCGAAGAGCCGCGCGACCCGCTGTGCAACGCTGCGCCTTGCTCGGCGGTGGCAAGCTGTTCAACCTGGTGAGAGACTGGTGGTGCGTGCTGGGCATTCCCACCAGCTTTGGCGGCGAGCGCATGGAAAGGCAACGGCGGTGGCGGCATGTGAGTGTAATCAGAAGACTGCGTCTGCGCTTGCTTAGGTGGACTCAGGGCAAGGATGAGCTTCTGAAGCTGGTCGCTGGGAAGGCGAACTTGAAGCTGTGCTTTTGGCTGACGATAACTCTCATTGCTGGCAGAGGTTGCCGGAGAGCTGAGGACGTTCAAAGAGTCGTGTCCGTTGACAAGGCCAGGCATGGACGGGAAGTTGGTGCCAAGGTCATACAGGCTCTGCATTTGAGCGGCTTGCAAAGCCTGAGCATCATAGAGACCCATTGCTGGGGTCGGTGGCGGCGGAACAGGCAACCCACGCATGGGAGACGAGTGGTGGATACTGCTGCTGCTGTAGTTGCGCCTGTGAGCATTTCCTGCGAGCTCGGCCGCCGTGATCAATCCTTGAGTGATCGGTTGGGCACCCGTTTGCAACGGAGCTTCGAACATCTTCTCGTTTGGCCAAGCAATGCCAACGCACTCCAGATGACCTACAATAGTCAGCTTGCACATTCCGTGTCGAATTCACCACGCGTGGCCGCTTTGATCGTCAGACAGCGTGCGGCTCTCACGAAAAGGACCAGGGGAGACGGGGACGCAATCAGAGACGAATGCTTACCGATTGGCGCCGGGAAGAAGGCGAAACAGACGATCGTGGACAGTTTGGTGAAGACTGTCTTGCCTCCCAGCTCCTCATTGAATCCAGCGCCGACCTCTACCTTGATGCGACCGGTAGGGTCAGCGGCGTCCCACTGGCGCTGCGTGGTAGAAGACTTGTGGAAGCTCGGCCATCCAAGTTGACGGACAGTGGTCATGCCGTTGACGTCGGAGATGGTGCCTTCGGCTGTTCATCGTTAGTAGGCACTTTCCAGCTTCAACGGACCCAATGGGCAACTTACTGATGACCTGCGGCCATGCGCAATCGCGCGGGTAGAGCTGCGTCCTGTGCATCGATGTCAGACATGCGCGTCTGTAATACGAAGTCGGATGAAGACCCACGCAACGGTGACACCGTCAACCACAATCTTGACCTGCCACAGAGCCCTGTTCCTCAAGCCCGGCATGGCCTGCAGTCCGACGTGGCCCGGCGTCGTCCAAGAATGCAGAGAAACGCTGAAAGGCCGGCCTTCCGGAATGCCAGGCACGAAGCACGTGAGCAACGGCGTCGGAGTGGTACCTGGAAGTGAAAGTCAGCTCCCCTCGCCACAAGATATGCATAACATGAAATGAACACACCATTGCCACCAGCTTCAGGACCGCCATGATCTTCCTGCACGGCGTAGCATGTCGTCTTGAACTCCTTGAACGGCACCTCGCAGCCCTTCGGGTAGAGGAGGATGTCCCAGTCTTGGAAGCGCATGGCTGCTGTTGTGTCGATGGCTGATTGTGCGGCGTCGCGATGCAAGTGAAGAATAGTCGAGCGCGAAGCGGCGCAAGTGTTGTGAAGGAGAATGAAAAGGAAGACGAGCCGCCAGTCGAAGAATATTTGCACATTGCGATTGAGCGAGGGGCATGTTGGCAGTCGCGTTTGGTGTTGTGTGGAAGGAACATGGGACGAGGTGTGGCAGGCACGACCAGCCAGCCTTCCAAGCACATCAGACGCGGATGAGGACCACACGACACACTTATAAGGATGCCATTTCACCGTAGTGCAATTGGTAAGGAACCTGTGAACAGCGTGTGAAAACACCGCTGTCATCCCTCACACGAAGTCTGCTCCTAGGTGACCTGAAATCTTGGGGCATCGAAAGCCATGAGCCTGGTAATACCATATATCTTGTTTAATCCCCTAATCGCAATCTAATAATACATCAGCGCAAGCAAACGGCTTCATGAACGTCCAACAGCAGTCCTCAAAGCGCCTAGATGATACAACATACCAAAAAATGGGCAGCGGACGACGTTAGAAACGACACACCTTCTGACAGAACCGGTCACAAACACAAAGCAGGAATACAATTTTGGTGATAACAGTCCTTTTTCTCTCAAAGCAGCAGGTACTCTAAAAATCAAAAGAACAAATGAAAGAAGTAATAAGACCAGCCAGCAGAAAAAGCAAAAAACACCATTCGCAGTCTCAAGAAAAAAAGGTCAAAGTAGCCAGACACAGGGCAAGCAAGCCAGCTCACTCGACGTCAAGCGAGCCAAACATGCCTTGAGACCCATGTCAAAAGCAGAAGCCAGGCAAGCAAACAAGCAAGCAAATGTGACCGCCGTGCCCTTTTTTCCCAAACACAAAAACAGTTCTTTTTGTCGTCTCATTCCGACTCTCCATCGCGCCCGCCGTGTGAGAATCTTGCTGGAAAACACAAGCCAAAAGCAGAAAACCGCTGGTGATTTTCCATCGCGCCGAGAGAGAGTAAAGCAGGTCATTCGTGGTTTCGTCGTTCCGTTCTCGTCGCGAGCGTAGCAAAGGCCCATACGCAATGGCTGTAGTAGTAGTGATAGCAACGCTAAAGTGTGCTGGTGGCAAAAAAGGAGAAAGGGAAGTAGTAAGGTGAAAAAGAAGCATGCAGATCCGAGGTGATAAAGCAGGCATGTCTTGGTGTGTCGTCGTGAATGATGATGATTTCCCTTTTGATTTTTTGATTGACCAACTCCCGCTAAAGTGCAACCTCACTCAAGGCAAGAAGGACGCAGAAAAAACGCTTTACTGGCGTGGCGCAAAGTTGCCGTACGGGTTGTGCGGCGGCATACCCATGGAAGGGTAGACAGGGGGAGGCGGTGCAGGGCGGTAAGGAGTGCCAGCGGGGCCAGAGTTGTTCTGAGAGCGACCCCAGCTGAGACGAACGCGAGAGTTACCGATGGGGTAGCCCTGCATCTGGTTGATGGCCATCTCAGCAGCGTGGCGCTGGACGAACTGGACAAAGCCACAGCCCTTTCCGGGAGGAATCTTGACATAGGTAATCTCGCCGAAGCCCTGGAAGAAAGAACGGAGCTCGTCCTCGGTGACATAGCCCGAAAGACCACCGACGAAGACGGTAGTGTTGTTGGGGTCGGTGAACTGGTTCATCGGCTGAGGAGCACCGTAGTAGCCAGCCATCGGCGGGGCACCCATAGAGTACATGCCCATGGCGTTGGGGCCACCGGGCATGCCACCCATACCAGGAGCACCAGCGGCACCGCTCTTGTTCTTGGGAGTGGCAGTAGAGATGCGCATGGGCCTGTTGCCGCAGTAGACGCCCTGCATCTCGCGGAGAGCGAGCTGCTGGTCACCCTCATCGGCGAAACGCACGAATCCGTAGCCTCTGGAAAGGCCGCTGATGGGGTCGGTCATGATCTTGGCAGACTTGCAGGAGTTGTACTTAGTCTGGAAGAGCGACATGAGGACGTATTCGTTGACCTCAGGGCCGAGGTCGCCCACGAAGATGGAGAACTCGGGGCCACGGTCATCGCGGCTACGGTCGGCAAGGCCACCTCCAGATGCCCAGTTAAGCTTAAACTGACGGTGGCTGTTAGGAATACTCTGACCGTTAAGCTGAAGGGCCTTGGAGGCGGCGTCGGGGCTTTCGAAATCAACGAAGCAGTAGCCAGCGTTGCTTCTGAGAGACTCTAGTCAGTTTTTGCTAGACATTGGCTGATATATGGTATGCTTACCCCGAGAATTTGTCGCGGATCATCTTGACATTGACCTGGTAACCCATACCAAACCAGACGGTGCGCACGAAGTTCTCATCGATCCAAGGCTCAAGCTCGCCCATCCTGTGGATTTGTCAGTGCCAGTCTTCCTGTCATGTTTCTTCCGTGTACTAACCAGAGCGTAGTCTTGCCCTCCTGGGGCTGGCCACCTTGGGCGCCCGGGGTGCCGGAAGTCGGAGGGCCCTGGAACTGGCCCTGCTGCTGTGCCTGGTCCATCTGCTGGCCCATTTGAGGCTGACCCATCTGTTGTTGGCCCATCGGCTGCTGGCCCATCTGCTGACCCATCTGCTGATCCATCGGCTGGCCCATCTGAGGCTGCTGCTGGTCGGGACCGCCGGTCGCGCCAAATCCGCCGTGCTCCTGCGCAGGTTGCTGAGGCTGCGCGCCGGCTTCGCCAAAGTTAGGGAAGCTCATTTTCGCGAAAGTTGAATGGGGATCGTGATTCAAAAGAGAATTGGTCGAAGACTGTCGGATTGCTCGGTCAGCGATTGCTCAAGAGCAGGTAGATGGGAGATGTCGCGATCGCATGCGCCGATGAAACCCGCGATGATGAAGGGTGTGCGCACTCACGTGTGAAAGTTAAGGATGCTGAAACGGTGGTCAAGTCGCAATGACAATATCAATTGCGCGCTTGGTGATGACGAATCTGCTGGTGAAGCGGCGCAAAGTGAAGCACTGAGAGTCGCTTGTGAAGTGAAGTCGCGCGAGACCGAAATCGGATGGTGGTGAGTCGAAACCGAAGGAATGGGAGCTGTGTTTCGCAATCGAAGCAGGGCAAGCAAGTCTGTTCGAAGAGGATTCTGAATCTGCAACGCGCGTGAGCCAAGCGTCGCAACGTGTGGTGCAGCGAGAGGGAGGGTGCGAGGGTGTGGTTGTGTGTGTGGGACAAGAGTAGCAAGGCGTGTACAGCGGAGTCGGGGCGGAGGTGTGTGCGCGCTTGTGAGCGGATGCACGGGTGTCGACGGGCCGGCCGTGTGTGTGTGCAGGACAATGGCTCCGCGGGCGCAGGACAGTGAAGGCGACGGGGTGCAAGAGGGCGGTGGTGAATGGGACACGGCGCGATCATGTGACCGGGAAACGAAACGACGGCTCAAAGTGTGTCGCGCGGTGATGCGCGCCCAAGTCGCAGTACACCTGCGCCAGCCAGCTGATGGCGATGATGCCGCGGCGGGCTGAGTGATGTGCGGACAAGGATGTTTTTGAGCCGCGTCCGATCGCCTCCCGGCGCGCCGGGTCCCAGCGTGCGTGCGAACGAAGCATTGCTGCTGATGCGCTGCGCGGATGCTTGCTGTTTCGCCGTCGCCGTCGAGTCTGATGGAGCTGTCTGTCGCTAGGCCAAGGCGTGTGCCGGGGCGTGGCGAAACCAGATGAAACAAGACGCAGCAAAGCAGCGCAGCGCACAGCGATCAGGCAGACAGGCAGAGCAAGGCAAGGCAAGGCAAGGCAAGGGCATGACATTAGGAAAAAGGCACTTACCGAAAGACCTGGACGCGACACCGGATGCAGAAACGCGGCAGGGACAAGACAAGTCGGTCAACTCCTCGCAGACGAACGCCGGGGCAATTGCAAGCAGGCAAGCAATCAATGAGAGCGGAAAACGGGGATGCGAACTGGGCGGAAGATGTAGCGGTGCGGTGATGGGAGGGAGGAGGAGCAGGAGATGACGGCGATGGAAGGGCAGCGAAGGGCGAAAACCAGGCGCAGCCAAGAACGGGCAGCAGATGGAGAGCAAGGCGAGACAGTTCAAACGCAAACGCCAGAGCTAGCCAGTCAGCCAACGACTCGACCCAGGCAGGCAGCGCTGCAAAGCATCTTACCAGCCAAAAATGCCCCGCGCTGCGCCGGATCGTCGTCGACTGTCCAATAACGAGCCTGAGAGGAGGGCAATAGTGTTCGCCGTACCTTGGAGCTTGCTTCCACCTTCTTGATAACCGTAGGTAACCAGGTAGCTGTAGGTACAGCTCGCTGCTTGTTCCGAACATTGGTGACCGCATGCTCTATCGTTGTAACGACATGTACGTGTACCTACCACCTTCTAGGCTCCTTTCAACGTCCTTTTCACCTGCCCTTGGACGACTTACACTGCGCTCCGCATACGTCGAAACAACTTCCTTGTGTTTCCCACTCTCAGTTAGCTCTAGATCAAATCAATTGCACGTTGATCATCCCCTCCCTTCCCCGGAAGATCTCGCGTCGCGTAATCGCACGCCCCTAATAACGCTCAGGCCCGACCTATATCTGCCACGACCGTTGCAATATCGATGTCCCCAGCCGTTGCGCTCCGATCCTACGAGGGCACCGAAATCCATCGAAACAGCATGGGATTGCAAAGGTCATCCCGTTCTCCATGCCACTTGTTCATTCTACATGTGTATTCTGCTTCTCGGGCATTGACCACGTGTATGCTATGGTCGACAAGTGTGTAATATGAGATATCATGAAATGTATTCCTCTTTGGCATTGTTTCATGTAAGGCTAGGTTGATAAGACGCCACTGTTCATCGCGAAGCACACATTCGCTCCTTCGAGTAGACAGACAGGCGTGAAGACTGAGGCGCAGGAAGACATGCAGAGGAAGGAGACAATAAGGTTGATGATCACTTGAGAATTTCCGCAAAAGACAAAACCCCCTCAGTCAACACCTGCTGTCCTCTCACTCCGCCGTGTCTGCCAAAAAGTTCAGGGGCCAAAAAACAAGGAAATTCGCGCGCCCGAGCGAGCGCGGACAAAGCCGCGTTCATCTACCACGGGCGACGCCGCTGCCATCGTAACGCACTGGTATGGTGTTTGAAAGGAGTGTGTGCATCTACTGGGCGGGCTTGTCGTCGGTGCCAGTAGGCGCGTCGGCGGTGTCCTTGGTCTCGGCCTGGGCCTCAGCCGGTGCGGCGGCGGCCTCACCGGAAGGCTCAGCCTCGGAGGAAGTCCAGAGAGTCTGTGTTCTTGTTAGCGACGTTTTCTCAGGTATGTTTGAAATAATATGTGTCTTACCAGGTTGTCGCGGAGAAGCTGCATGATGAGAGTGGAGTCCTTGTAGCTCTCCTCGGAGAGGGTGTCGAGCTCTGTAAGAATAATCATTAGTATATTGGATCACTAGGCCGTAAAACTTGATCACCACTTACCAGCGATGGCCTCGTCGAAGGAGGTCTTGGCCATCTGGCAGGCCTTGTCGGGCGAGTTCAGGATCTCGTAGTAGAAGACCGAGAAGTTCAGGGCAAGACCAAGACGGATGGGGTGGGTGGGAGCGAGCTCAGTGGCGGCGATCTCGGTGGCAGCCTGGTAAGCCTCGAGGGACTTGTCGGCGGAGGTCTTGCGCTGATCGCTCATGGCGAACTCGGCGAGGTAGCGGTGGTAGTCACCCTTCCTGTGTGCGGAAACGACCTGGTCAGCTCAGTCCCCTTGTAGCTAATTTGTAGTACAACTCACATCTTGTGGTAGAAGACCTTGGACTCGCCGCTCTGGGCAGAGGGGATCAGGTGCTTCTCAAGAACCTCAAGGATGTCCTCGCAGATCTTGCCGAGCTCGGCCTCAATCTTCTGGCGGTACTCCTTGATAAGGCTGACCTGGGACTCGTTGCCCTTGCTCTCCTCCTTCTGCTCGATGGAGGTAACGATGCGCCAGGAGGCACGACGGGCACCAATGACGTTCTTGTAGGCGACAGAAAGCAGGTTCCTCTCCTCGACGGACAGCTCCTGGTCGGCGGAGGCGACGGCCTTCATGTTCTCAACCATCTCTGATAGTGGTGTTAGTGGAATGCGCGCGCGATGTGTAAATCGGGAGAAAAGACATACCCTCGTAGCGCTCGGCCTGCTCAGCAAGCTTTGCGAGGTAGACGGAGTTCTCGTAGCTCATTTTGGCGACTGTTGGAAGATCTAAGATGGCAGTCAGTTTCGATATTGCGCGTTAGATGCTGCGACCAAAAGAGTGAAGATGTTTTGAGCGCGCGCGGAGGTTTGTGTCTGGGCAGTGGACGGCAAGCACCAAGAGCAATCGTCGCAGTTGGCGGGTTGCACGACGGTGGATGGCCGCGGCACGGTTTGTTGACATGTGCGGGCTGGGAGGCGTCATGTCGGCTGAAGCGACGGCGAAGCGACGATGCATGTATCTCCAGCCACGTGCCTCGCTCGATGCTCTTGACGCTCACACCCAGCCAGCAGCATGTTGTGCGCGCTCTGCCAAATACTCCTAGACTCGACCAGCGAGATGTCGCTTCTGGCGGCCGCGATACGTTGCTCTTGGCGGACAGGGTTTGCAGCCAGACACGGCGGTGAGGGCGGCGGGGCGGAGAGGGGAGGGGTTCTTACGTGGATGGGTGGTGATAGGTGTTGAGAGCCGGCGACGATGGCAGGGCTAGCGTGGCAGGATGGTGGTGTTGGTGAAGTGGTGGTGTGTGGGCGGGTTTTGCGGACGCGGGAGCTGGAGTGTTGGTGTGGCTTCGTAAGAGGCAGTTACAGTCGGCGGGCCTGGGAGGGAGGGAGCGAGCTGCTGTGACGTGGTGGACTTGCTGCACGTGACTTCTGGTCACCGCCAACTTAAGTCTCTCAGCTTCCAGCGAGGCGTAAAGAGGGGTCCGTGGTGGGGCGAAACGTGCCGTCCAACACCACAAAAACCGTTCGCAGACGCAGTGGACGCGTCCGCCGGCGATCAACCCACCGTGGCCTGTTGACTTCATCTTGCAGTGCCCTCTCGCGGATATGTGATTACTGGCATCTTGGTTGACTACTCCCACTCGTCGTCCTCGCGCTTCACCCTTCACTTCATCCCGAGCGACGAAACCCTGGCAAGGGGTCATCCCGGCCCACGCGTGTTTTAGCTTACCGGCTCCGCCAGCGAATAGCCATGCCAGACACCGGCTCTGTTTATTTACAGGTGAAAGCCTATTCTTTCCATGTGACTCCCGCCGGCATAGAGAGCATTACTTTTCCCCGGGAAGGCCCGAGGCAGCTTTCTCAACAGGCTGTTTTCACTACTTTGCTGGCAGAGCGTGAGCCGCTGCTATGAGAAGGGAGTCTTGTTCGCTTGAGCTTCAATTCCGCATACACGGCTGGCTTCGTGCGCCGAGGCCCTGCGGCATACTGTATTCAAAAGGCTGATATCATCACATCCATTATAATATCTACATGTATTCATCCGCTGAGAATGCTCAAACCCGCTTCGTCTATCTCGTCCCACACTCAGCAGCCAACCAAACAAATCATACGCTTCCAACCATCTCACTTCAACATCTCGCGAATATGAGGGTTGATCTGATACTTCTGCAGTACCTCCCGATCAACGCCTTTCGCGCCAGATATTTCACCCAAGCAGACGTCCTTAGGTGCATCGCAGAGGCACTTGAATGGTTTGCCCATATCCCATTCGGTCGAAGGGTAGAAGAAGCTCAGGTCTTCGTCGGCTTTGAGGTCACGCGCTTCAGAGACACGAAGCTCGCCAGCAATGCCGTATGTACCTGTAGTTGGTGTAGGCTCGCCTTCACGGACTGGGTAGTCTGATGCGGAAGGGTAGTTGCCGTCAGAGTCAGGCGATACCATGCGGAACTCCACGTTCGGCGAACATGAGTGATTGATGTAGAGCATTGGGCTGTTCAGCTCGATGTGCGAGTTAGGTCCAGTCTGAACTGAGCTCCACGCAGGCTTCTTCAATGGCGTGTGCGTAGTGATGTAGGCAATAAGTTGTCCAGCTTTGAGGTCGACTTTAGCGCGCAATGAATTGGAAAGGCCATCTTCGCCGTGAGAGTGGTAAGTGAAGTACTTGTCCAGACCTTGAGACGAGAGAGGGTATGCAGGTTCCGTCTTGCCCTGAGAGGGATCCACGATGTCGCCGTTCAAAAAAGGAGCCATTGTAGCGTTGGAGAGACTTAGAGATTGTTCAAAATACCTACTATCTGATCGCCGCGCGGACTCGGCGAGACTTTATGTCCTCATCGGAATGCTACACTTGGCATCTTGAGGCCATTGCGTCTTCTGCAGAGCCGACTTAGTGGGAAACGACGTACGTGGACGAGCGGATGCCCTGCTTGCCAGGAGCCAGGGTGGACTCCAGATGGCATGTGGAGGACGATTTCCCCGCAGCGGCGCAAAGATGATATCGAGCTTCATGGGCATGGGAAACGCAAAAGTCGATGTTGTTTCTTGCCGCTGTCGGCATTGAGTACTTAAGCTTTGTCATTGATTTTACCAAGTATTACTCAAACATGCAGTGTAATTTCTCCAAAGACAGCTTCTATGTTCGCTTTGCTCTGTTAGACTTAAACCGAGGCATGCTGTCACTAGTGATGGAGGCGTCTCCACGTGGGGGCGAGAATGGCGCTCCAAGCACGTGCATTGTTCGACGAAAGCCGAGACCGAGGTGGCCCAACGGAGTTGGACAGTGGGAAGTCGAAATGCTTGTGAAAGTGATGGCGAAGGAGGCGAGATACTCTGTGTCGTCCTCTAAACGGTGTGTGAGGTTCAATACCGGAGATAGTGTAAGCCCAGTTCAGGCGTGTCCACAAGCCGAGCAACCTCTCATACATCTACATGCATACTGTTTGGCGTTCACAAACTCGGAACATCGATTCAAAGATGATGTGACCTGAGATTTTCGAAGGCGATGTGCTCTCGGCGCTATATCGTAGCTTTTCCATGCAAGTGATCATGTGTGTGCTTAGGTTGGAGGCAGGTATGTTTAGTGGTCGAAGATAAGCGAGCTGCCTTTCGTCTGTGTACATCATCTGAGGGCATGGACATGAGAAAAGATGGCTTAAAGCCACAAAACGGATCTGAGGTGGAGGTATGAGCATTGTTGTTGCATTCAAGATGTGACTACGACGAGATCTCAGCATCTTTCACTCACAGTCGACGGCAATCGTTGGAAGGAAGAGTCGAGAGTTCCTCCCTGTCCGGCTCAGCTTGCTTGTGCCCGCGCTAAGACCAAAGTAGCAAATTCCAAATACGATGCGCGAGTAAACAACAAATCTCCAACCACGAAACATCATTCCTCCAACAAGCGACCTACGATAACGAAAGCCGGTCTCGACTTCACAAAACGCAACAATGGACAGCGAGTCCTTGCGCACCGCGTCCACGTACCTCAACAACCTCCTGCTCGCCCGTGGCCTGCTACGCAATGGCGCCGACATCGACTTCGTGAAGCCATCGAGAGAGTCGCGCGCCCAGATCATCAACCTTGTCCACGACCTGGTGCTTCGCTCAGATCGCGATAAAGACCGTAACGAGCACCTCTCATACACACTGCGCGGCCTTCGCGCCGAGGACACGCGCAAGGACGCTGAGATTGAGCGGTTAAAGACAAGAGGCGAGGAGCACGCCAGAGAGGCTGTGCAAGCCCGTAGCGCTGAGCGTATCGCGAAAGATGAGGCGAAGAAGGTTGAGAGGAATGTGAAAGGACTGCAAGAACAGACGGCAAGATTGAAGACTGCGCTTGCGCAAGTCAGGACGCAGTGCGCGAACGACGTGAAAAAGAGAGACTTGGAGCTCGCCAGGCTGAAAGCGCACTTGCAAGACCAGAGGAGAGGAAACAGGACTGGAGTCGTGGCGCCGAGTATGACAGTGAGCGGCGGCAGCAGACGACAACAACTCACTTCGACAAAGGACCTTCGCGATCCCGAATATAGCTTGAAGCAAGAGACATCCGAGTTCCTCACACAGCTTAGTCAGAGCCTCAGCGACGAGAATGACGGCCTCATTGGGTTGCTGCGCGAAGCTCTGGGAACGATGAAGGAGCTACTTGGTTTGCCGGCCAACACACAAGTCATGGCAGACAGTGCGATCGGCAGTCGAGGTAGCAGCGATGAATGTGCCGAGGGAGGCCACGACAATATTGTCCAAGCTTTGCCTGCATCTTACGAAACTCTGGCAACGGAACTCGACAACACTCTTACTCATCTGAAGAGAATCCTCACAAATCCGAACTTCGTGTCTGTAGAGGAAGTCGAGGTGCGCGATGACGAGATTGTGCGCCTCCGCCAGGGCTGGGACCATATGGAGACACGATGGAGAGACGTGCTAGCGATGATGGATGGCTGGCGGCGACGCATGGACACAGGCGAGACGCTTAGATTGGAAGATTTGCAACAAGGCATGGGCTTAGTTTCGCCTATCAGAGAGGAACGACCGGATTACGTCGCCAATGACGAAGATATGGACCAAAGCTTTGTCGAAGGCGATGTAAGCGACATTCGCCTTCCAAGCAACGACGACGACGATATGGACGAGCCAAGCATGATCATGGAAGCACCCCAGCTCTCTGGTAGCCTCGGATCTTTGAGTGCATCGAAAAGGAAGAGAGACGTTTTGGAGCCTCCGGTGACATTCGATCTTCGTCCACCTGGCACTGTGCAAAAGTCGCCACCGAAGACAAAAGCATCGGCGTCAGTGCATCGCAAGGAACAACAAGTCGCCAACGAGCAAGATGGGTCAGACACGCGTGGCTTCGGCGAGGATTTGTCGGAAGCACAGATGACACTCAACGAAAAGCTAGATGCTGTAGCTAGAGAAGCAGCTGAGGCTCAGGCGGCAAGAGAAGCCCACCGCTCTGCTCAGAAGAACGATGGTGTGCCCGCTCTCGACGGTGCAGCTGACATGGATGAACTGCAAGACGACGATACGCTAGGCCAGATTGTAAGCCCGGTCAGAAAGACTAAGATCCGAGGAAGGGCGAAGAGAAGAAAGAGTACGCTCAGCAGAGAGGAGCTGGCAGAGTTGCTGGTCGCTGGAGACGATGTGTAACCGCACGTGTTACGAACCCTCGTTGTCTTGACGATGTGGAAACGATTGTACCATACCAATTACCGTTCACACTGTACGCAATCATAGCATAACAACATTTTTTCGCCTGCACCGGCCACCGGTATTCCGATTTTCTGCATTGATCCCGGAGTCCCTGCGATGGAAAAGGAAGGCGAATGCAAGCCTTGTGCCACCCACTCAATGTAAACAATGTACCCATCGAGCGGGGATAGAGCCGAACGAGGTTTCGATGCGCTGCCGTCCCAATTGGTGCATTTCTCGCTCGAGCAAAGCAAGATAGATACATCGATGCGAAGTGTCATGCTCTGCTGCACATAGACGCTGGGACCAATGCAATGCAGGCTGTACATAGGTGCAGCATGCCAGTATACTAATACACAGAGCACATGTGTCTGGGCGGACATCCCAACGACGACGACACCAAAGTGTGCTGCATGCAAGACATCACGTCGAGATCCTTGCTGAAGGTCCAGTTACCTCGTGCGTTGCGCGCAATCATTGGACAGACAAGAATACGCTGCTCCACAGCGCAAGCCAATGAGCGCGATTTTCTAACCGCGAACCTCACGCCTCCATCTGCACACGCTCCCACTTGAGCTCACCATCCGTCGTCCGCCCGCCCACACCGTCCACTCGAGCCTGCCTGTTAGCGCTGGCATGCGGCTTTCCGATAGTCGCATTGCACTGCATGGACATGCGTCTGTTCTGTTCAGCCATCTCCTCGTACGGCGTACGCTGAGCTGACAGCCTGAGCATAAGTATATCGCCGCACGCGCTCATCGCGACCTTTCTTTCTCTTCTCTTCAGCAAGCCTGTCAATCCAAGAGCTGTTTTTTAGTTGTGCCCTTTTTTATTCCTCTTTTCTTGTTCCCAAGAGCCTGGTGCTCGCTGTTTATACTCTCCCACTCTAATAATCCAATCCACGCAATAGCATTATCTCGTCGCCGGTCGACTTCAAAACAAAACCTCAAAAAATCAACAATACGCCACTAATCAGCTCTTCTTGCCCACTAAATTCTTTAAATCCAAATATTTCTACGACAAAATATCCAAAGTCAAAACAACCATAATGGCCGCCGTCCAGCTCAACTTCACTCTCCGCACTTCCGCCCACTGCAAGTCCGTCCACCTGCTCGGCTCCTGGGACAACTACAACGGTCAGCTCCCGCTCTCCAAGGATGCCAACAAGGCTGGTGGCTGGAAAGGCACTTTCCGCTTCCAAGGCAAGACTCTGAAGCAGGGCCAGCGCTACTGGTACTACTACATCATTGACGGCTACCACGTCTCTCACGACCCCGCCCGCGACTCCGTCGTCGAGCCCACCACTGGCCGCAAGCTCAACGTCCTCGACATCCCCTCTGGCAAGCCCGCCGCCGCTGCCGCCACCGAGAAGGCCGTTCGCGCTTCCCGCCGCGTCTCTGATGTCCCCAAGGGCCGCTCCCTCAGCCCGTCTCAGATCAAGTCCCCGAAGCCCCAGAAGCCCCATGCCAGCGCCGCCCTGCGCGCCGAGACCTTCGCCACTGGCCCGACCGTCGAGCAACTCGCAGCCCGGTTCGCCGCTGCCTCTGTTGAAGACTCCGACGACTCTGAGGAGGACTCTGAGGAGGAGTCTGACTCCGACTCTGACTCCGACGTCCCGTCTCTCACTTCCCGCAGCTCTGGCTCAAGCACCCCATCGTCCGTCTCCAGCACTTCCTCCTGCTGCACATGCGAGCGCTACGGCATCACCCGTGCCGGCGCCCGCGTCAAGCTCGACTGCGGTGGCTCTCGCTGCGGCTACTCCGACTCTTCTGAGTGCTCCTCCGAGTCCGAGGACGAGTACCCTGCCCAACGCGCCACCCGCCGCCAGGGTGTCGTCGTCCGCAAGTAGACGTCTCGCAGTCCCGAGTGTCTGGCAACGTTTTGCTCCATCCATAGCAAACGTACTGCACGCTCGCGTCCAATCCTTTGTGGAGAATCGAACCTATCCGACTCTGGTCGCCTGTTCATTTCATGTCCTGCCTAATCGTTTGGCTCTTATTTTGTCAATTGGAGATTTTTTCGCTTGACATTGCAAGGCTTGCAGCTGGTCTGCCTGCCTTCGTGTCGCGGCATCTCCGAACCAGGCTACGATTTTTGTACGCCTGTTAATCCGGCAAACTCGGTCGCACTCCGCTACTCAGCGCGGAGGCTAGCGGCCCAGAAGTTGAAGAAGGGCTGGGGAGGTTGCAGGCTGCGTGGTCTGCGATGAGGAGAGGAGAGGAGAGGAGATAAGCCGTGGGGTTGTGGCAATTGCGACACGATCTTAGCAGCGCTCAAGGGTTGTCCAGCCTGTTGGTGTTGGTAGTGGCGGAGAGAAAGAGGAGAGATGATGGCCTGTCTAAGCACTGAGTACCTGAGTACCTTCCAAAGTAGATAGCTCAGTAGTTTAGCACCTTCTCAACGCAACCAGTACATCATCACAAGTCATCTCGACTCACTTTCACTTTGTCAAGTCTGATGACTTCTGGTCAGTATCCAAGCGCACGTAAGATAGAACACGGTGGAGCTAATGTGCTAAAGAATGTGGCTGTCTATTAAGGTAGGCGGAGCTGCGACCTGCACGACGCTCGTGCTAAACTCCTCTGCTCGGATCAAGTTGGTACATGAATGGAAATGTGCTCTGTCAGTCATCCCATCGACTCCCATCGACCGCAACCGAACACGAAAAGATGGTCTGCGTTGTGTCGGATGCATCCCGGAAAACCAGCTCATGCTCATAGATGGTCGTAAGGAACAATGGTGTTCTGTAGGTCCTTGTCTTTCTCCAACAAAGTCAAACTGCTTAAGCCGAATCGATAAAGATGTCTCGTTCGACAAATCGCGCAAGATGCCTGATCCACTGCCGCTGCGCAGCTAGCAGTTCATGGCTCGTCATGACTGTATGGTCGAGTTGGCAGGACCCATGGGATGCGAAAGCGTATCATTCGGCCTGTGGTCTGCGCAGCCTCGCATTGCGGTACCAGGGAAGTCGACTCGGTGTCGATGCTGGCGGAAACAAGACGTTCTGCTTCGCGAGTGTCTTTCGCATGCATATCCCACGAAGACAGTCTTTTCTTGAACCCTGATACCGCATAAGCATCTGTCTTTCGTCGGAAAACGGCTGGACTCACCCATGGTTTCGCTGAGCTCGCGCCGGGCATGGATCGACCGAGTGGCGGTAGTAGATGCAACGGCAAACCGAGAATCGCTCGACGACTTGAATGCACATGATGAGAAATATGCTGTATTGGGTCGTGACTTCGCAAAGCTAAACAGAAGACAATAGGCACGCTCGAACGCTTGATGGTAACGAAGAAGCAAGCGCTGGAAAGCAGGATGCAAAGCAGTGTGTTCAGAAGCAATGGCATAGCACCAGCGAAGAAGGTGGCGAATATATAGCAGTAGTCTTACCGTATGTTGAACCTTCCACAAGACGATGACAGAGTGCTGCGGAAGGAGTATTTTGGTGAGCAGCAGGTGGTGGTTCTTGCGGTCAGTAGCTGTATTCCGATGTTATAGGCCGAAGGGCAAATCGAGGCTATACCAGTTACAGGTAGAGGTCACGATGCGAAGGCAGCCGGTTACGCGTGTGAAGAGTCCGACGCTGCCTACACTGTCAGATTACATGGTGCTTGAGCGAAGGAGACCACACGCGAGCGCCAGAACGATCAAAGTGTCGGTAGGGCGCGCACTCGCAAGTAGCAGCGAGAGGATATGGTAGACTGTGATTGCTCAGATAGCCGTTTACTAAGGCCAAGGCAGGATGATGAGGTTGTCGTTGGTATCTCTCGAATGCGAAGCGGGAGGCTGAAAAGGCAGGCCATTCGTTCGCTCTGAGGCTTTGACGGCTGGGCGGCCACGGCGGACACACAAGGCAATCCTTGCGAACCCACGAGGGTTGCGCTGCCATCTCGAGTACCATACATCTGGCTCGCGGCTCCTTTGCCGTGTGCTGCGGTTCAAGCAGTCAGCGAGGTGATGCTTTGCGCTGCCGGGTCCGAAATCTGACAGCGACGATGACAAAGACGGTCTACGCAACTCTTGGAATGGGAAACTGTCAGCCGTGACGTGATTTCCAGCGTCAAAATACTGCAGAGCTCCTTTAGCGACGGCGAGCACAGTGAAGCGAGGCTGATGAGCACTAGCATTGGCGTGAACTGTGGCTTTCGCTCAGATAAAACCGGAGAGAAGGAGCGAGAAAGGGCGAGATCAGATACGAAGCGCATGTTGCTGTTGCCGGAAGAGTGACATGGGACAAAGTAAAATCTGAGCCTCAAAGGATCAATAGTCTCAGCTGGTACTGACTGTCTGGCAACTTCGCTGTCGATCTCAGGGTGCGGGAGCCCGGTATTGTAGAAGGCCACTCACATACGATTTCAACCCATTTCTCCATCATGTCACTGCATCCCGGCACAAATCCATCACGGATGTACGCAATGCCATTCGACGAGATCACATAGAGCAATGCCACGACACGTGTTCTGGGTTATCAGCCCTACGAGCTGCGTCTGTCATGATGCAGCTGACCGCAGCAGGTGAGAGCGAGCCAACGGTGGGGTTAAACGAGCGTCAGAAATGGATGCGTCTTGAAAGGAGGGTTCTGTTCGTCATGCCGTTAATCCCGGCGAAAGAGGTACTCCGAGAATGGAAATCGTTCACTAGCTACCTCACTGTGAAGTTTACATGCAGGCAGTTTGTCAGTGCTCCCGCTCTTTACACGCTCGACATGATTTCCGCGATCATATGCAGACACATCATCATTGTGCTGGTCCATTGCCATTCACCGCAACATTCTGCTCTTGCTCCTGGGCAGGCGGCGCTAGCGACTTCATGGGCGCTGGGTTGAGCACGCGAGACGCATCGATCAAGGGTGCGGCGGGATTCAGCTCCAGTCCAAAGCCAGGCTTATCCAGTTCGCTGACATCAAGATAGCCTTTTGTCGGGATCGGTTCGTTGATGAATAGATTGCCAAAGACTGGAAGGACGCTACGACCGTCAGGCGAGTTTGCCAGGTACTCCTGGAAAGGACAGTTGGCTTGCGAGACCACAAAGTGGTAGCTGTAAGGCCCACTGGCATGAGGAACCACGGGCAAATCGTAGGCTGCAGCCATGGCAGAGACCTTGAGCAGCTCAGTCAGGCCGCCGACCCACATCACATCAGGTTGTAGGATGTCGATGTTGCGACCCTCGATCAGTTTGCGGAAGCCGTAACGCGAGTACTCGTGCTCGCCTGTGGTGAACTTGATGGTCGGGTGCGCACGCTTGATCAACGCAAAGCCATCGACATCGTCCGGGGAGAGGACCTCCTCCCACCAATCAATGTCCAGGTGCTTGCACTTTTCCGCGAGCTCGATGATGTAAGATACATTCAAGCTCATCCAGCAGTCGACTCGCAAAGGGAAGTCCGGACCCAGAGCGTCGCGGTGCGATTTTAAGTATTCGTAGTTCTTGCGCAATCCTTCACGGCCTTCGGCAGCGCTGTAAGGAAGCGCCACCTTTGCACCACCGAAGCCCATGTCTCTTGCCGCGGTCGGTTGTGGACCTGTGCAGTAGAAGTCCAATCGATCGCGAGTTGTGCCTCCGATCATCTTGTACACCGGCTCATTACGAATCTTGCCTAGCAAGTCCCAAAGAGCGAGATCGATTACCGAAATCACTGCGACTGGCAACCCCTTGCGACCATAAAACATGGATGCTCTGTACATCTGCTCGAAAAGGTTGTTGGTGTCTCTAGGATCTAGTATACATGTCAGTATAACGTGTCTCAAGTACTCAGACGATGAATACCAAAGACATACCCGCGCCGATCAAAAATCTTCTGAAATGCTCAGCAGTCAACCAACAAGCTGGAGGACCGCCGAATCCAGTTGCGAAGCCCTTGGACCCATCTGTTGCTTCGATTTCAACACAGAAAGAGCCAAGCACATTGATGCCGAAGTCGGTTCGTGAGTTGCGGTATTGTGGGTAGTGGGACATGGGAGTTGCGATCTTCGAGTCGATCAACCAGTGACCTCCTTTGACATTGTGGTAGTCGCCGCCGGCTCCCACGCCTTGCACCAAGAAAGTCCGAATCTCTTTGATTCGTGGGAACGAGATGACATTGCTCTTGGTGGACGCCATCTTGCCGTATCCTTGAGCTCGTCGTCAAGTCTGGACGTTTGCAGCTCTCAGGAAATCGGTCGTGATAAGAGGAGAGCTACTAGCTCTGGTCTCGTGATTATGAAATAGATTTGATTCTGTGTAGGTCTTCGGAAGAGTAGACACAGTTTGCAACAAGGAGAAGAGCGATTGATGAGACGAAAGGATGAAAGGAAAAGGCGGACTCGTATACTTTCCTTATCAGCCATCATGTGGGCCACCATCAACCACCAAAGAGCATGTTCGGTCATGAGGTAGTCCGTCCGTGTACCGCGCACCAGGCGCGTCTTCAGTTGCTCGGCAATATGGCGTCCAGTTGGAGCGGAGCACGGAGCCACTTGGCGCATGCTGCGGGGTTGACTTTCGTCGAAGGGGGAGCTCAAATAGCCCGAGAGTCCCGCCTCTCGGTTGAGCTGGCACCGACAATGATGTCGACCAACACCAACCGGACGCCAAAGAGCGACGATTCGCCCGGCAATGCCGCCGAGCACAGGGAAGAAGAAGCGTGGAGCGGCGAGGACGACGGTTCAGAAGCCGACGGCGACGACGGCACTGGCAAACGCAAGAGGCAGAAGACCTCGCGGCCGCTAAGTGTTTCGTGTGAGCTGTGCAAATCGCGAAAGGTATGCACAATATACTTGTCCCAAGTAGGAACGCTCAAGCTTATTCCAGATGGTAGGTCAAGTGCGATAGAGGAGTTCCAAGGTGTGGTTGGTGTACCAGAAATGGCCAAACATGCGAGTATAGAGAGCGCAAGAAGCCTGGATTGCGCGCTGGTGAGTAACTCGGTATAATTGACAGTAAAAGTTACCAGCTCATCAGAGATGCACAGGCTATGGGAGAGAGCTTGAGACTCGACTGGGTAAGCGTTTACATCTCACAGATGCCCCGTTCGGATGCCACACTTGCATTGACATCGTCGCCCGTGAGATGTCAACGTCGCTCTAAAGGCATCTCTGATCCCAGTACAGAACTCATAGAGAGGTTTCTGCGGAATCGACAGATCTCGATTTGATGCAGTCGTCGCTCCTTCGACCATAAACCCAGGCTGACAGCAGCACTAGACAAACTGGAAGGGGTCTTGCAAACGCAACAAAATCTCCTACAACAGCTCACAAATCATATCTCCGGCAATTCTCCTGGAAACCAACAGCAGTCGCCTCATAGCGTAAACTCTCAGCATGTGCCGCAGGCCGAGGCTGCCTTGTTTATGCAAACAGCAAATATGTATCCAGGAACACAGCCGAACGTGCCTTACCCAGCAGCATCTCAGATGGGCCAGCAGCAGCAGCACCATCAGCAACAAAGCCGCAGCTCTTTGCCGAGTGTTCAGATACCAGTGCCTCCGAGCGAGGCCTACGCTGCCGGTAATCCGCCATTGGAATCCCCGAGCTTGAATATACACTCCGCCTCTCAGAGCGGCGTAGCATCCAACAATGGACCAAGCTCGGTCACACAAGATCAAGACTTTCCGCCATATGATCTCTTGTACGCTTTGACGGATCTCTTCTTCAAGCACGTCAACACCTGGTGCCCCATACTCCATCGAAGGACGACTCTGGACTCTCTATTTGGATCAGCCGCGCTTGAGGAAGCTGATCGTATATTACTGCACGCGATCGTAGCTACTACGCTTCGGTTTTCCACAGACAGTAGACTCACACCACAAGCGCGTGAGCGATACCATGCGACATCGAAGCAAAAGGTACTGCTCTATGGCTTAGAGAACAGCTCTGTCAAAGCACTGCAAGCCTTAGTGATCCTTGCACTGGACATAGTAGGAAGCTCGAATGGTCCACCTGGGTGGAACCTTTTAGCATTGATGGCTCGAAGTGTGGTTCAGCTTGGTTTGGCCGTGGAAACAACGTCGTCCTCGGTGGCACCAGTATACCCATCCATCTATACGTTGCGAGCGATGGTCTTGCCGGAGTCAGGGTCATTCATCGAAGATGAGGCAAGACGTCGTCTGTTCTGGATGATATATCTTCTGGATCGCTACGCCACACTTGCGACGGCATTCGAATTTGCCCTAGACGACAAAGAAATCGATCGCAAGCTTCCCTGTCGAGATGATCTCTGGGCACGCAATCAGCCTGTTGAGACCCGGTGGTTCCAGCCGCCTGATCGTGCCGAGTACCATGCTGACGTTCCGGAGAACCTTGGTTCCTTTGCTTATTACATTGAGATCCTTGGCATATTGTCGCAGATTCACCGCTTTTTGAAAAAGCCGGTAGACATTGGCGCCTTATCCGACGTCGAGCAATGGCAGCAAGAGTATCGCCAACTGGATGGCAAGCTGAATACATGGAAGTTCAGTCTGCCCAGCGAACACAGCAATTTGTCTCGGCTTTTCGACCCAAACAGCAGCAGCAAGATCAATTGCATCTGGATCATGCTACACGTGACTTATCACACGTGAGTACTTGCACAAACGAATCACCGCAATCTTGCTAATGTAAGCTCAGTACTGTAATCCGACTCCATTCTTCGGCAGCCTACCCGACGACCAGATCTCCGATATTCACACCTTCTTACAGCGCTAGCCAGAGATGCCATTCAGCCGTCGAGGACATTTGTACCCTGTGCAATTATGTCAGGAACAACGGCATGCTAACCAAGCTCGGCCCGCCTTTTGCTTTCAGTCTCTGGGTGGCTGCTCGCCTCTTGCTGGTCCACGGCTCAACGATCGACCATCAAGTCAACCCTGCGATCCACCCGCTCGTGGAAACGTTGCGGGAAATGGGCTATTATTACGACGTCGCTCAAAGATACGCAATCCTCTTGTCACGGGTCTTGGAAGAGTACCATGACAGCGAGCGAGCACCTCCGGGCATGAACGGCGTGCGTGAGACTCCTTCCACCGTACGCATCCTTGCAGACATGCGCCGATGCGCCTATGATCTCGACTTCCTCATTTCGCGCCAGCCTAAGCCTGCGAATGCTAAGACGAACGCCATAACTCCAGCACGCACACCAGCGCCGAATGAGCTCGAATATCTCGACGTATTCGACTTCTTTAACATGCCTCGGCTGCCGTTCCCAGCGGGCACTGATACTGGCTTGGCAGGCAATAGTGATGCTGGTGCTGAGTACCAAAACATGGAAGGAAATGGAAACAATGAGTTCAACATCACGAACTTCATGTATGACGCGAACTCCGACTGGTTCATGAAGAACTCGACTTAGAGACAAGGCGGCTGCAAGTATCAATCGGCTCAAAACAAGCTCCATGATCTCGCTGCATCAACAATTCCTTGCCATGCTCGGTCTTTCGTCCCTTCTGTACGCTTTTGTACTCCAGCAAACCTTTCGATAGCGCTATACTTTTGGTAAGCCACTGAATCACTTGCTCCGCCTGGTATATTGCACTCGCAATAATTTTTTCATTCATCGCGCCCTCTGTGGGAATCGTTCGCGCATACTATTGACGCACATGATGTAGCATTGGCAGAGTCGATACCTTGATTACACCTCAGGCAAGACAATGCTACAAGTGGATGATAGCATTCTAAAAACACGAGAGTGATTATGCGCATCCAAAATGTCATCTCATGTATGCAGATGTTAGCGTCGCATGTAGATGATCGACCTATGAACAAAAAGCAAAAGAGGAGATCGAATCACCTGTTAGGATGATTCTTTGACCGACGCAGGGATCGAACCTGCAATCTCTTGATTCGTAGTCAAGCGCCTTGCCATTGGGCCAGCCGGCCTGTCATTGTTGAAACAACTAGTGGTGTGTTGTTCTAGTAGTGAAGCAGTTTTTTCTTTTCGGCTGTGGCTCACTAGATCGGGCCGGTAAGCAAAGCCGAGACGTCCCGAAGTCTATCCGTGCAGAGGTCGTCACTCTTCGGAGTATTCCGCGGAGAATCAATGGTCCATGTGCTCTTGAGTCGTGACTTGAGTTCTGCCGTATACTGGGGTGGCGTAGGTATGCAAGCCTTGTCGGATCAATTGCTCAAATGTCGACCAGATCAACCCATGGGGAAGCTAAGAGGTTGAAGAAAGCCGAAGCCGGACCTGAGCCGGCACCTGTTGATGAACAGCAGTAGCATCGCGCTGAAAGGCACCGATGAATTAGAGAAACACATAGTGAGATAAGCTAGGCAACACTGCTTGCGAGAGTCGTTGGCTGTAGACCGGCAGCAGCGAGCGGTGGTGGCAACAGGGCTCCACGTAAACTTTCGGATCGGTAGTACGCCGACATCTCATTTCCAGAACCACGAGATTTAGCTTGAGTCGTTGGGTTTTCGAAGCCCAAGAATGGGATTCAGAGGCGCTCTGTCGCCTTGAGCCTTCTATGAACATGGACCTGCGCCAGAAAACGCAACTGACATTGTCGGAATTGAGAGTTGACGGAGCTCGAGTGTTTGCGATTGATGCGATACAGGTCGCGAATTGGCTTGATGTTTGAGACATGCGCGATCGCGGTGACAGCTGTCTTTAACCGCGAGCCCTCTACTCTGTACCGAACAGACACTCCGAGTTGTGCACTGTTCGTGAAACACGTGGGCGACGTTTGCCTCGGTGGAGGTGATACCTTGGCGACTGATAGCTTTCCGATATCTTTTCGGCACGTCTTTCTCTTCACCAGAAGAGATTGGGCATCCGTCCGAAGGATCTAGCACTGCTGGAGTATGGTAAATCACGCATGGGGCTTGTGATTTATTTGGACGATGTGAATTTGCCCAAGTGGGCGGCGGGTAGAACGGGCTCGTTAGCGGTGGGAACCCTATCTTAAGCGCCATGATCGAATGTAGCTGTCAGGCAGGGATTCTCTTAGCGCAGCGCCTCAAGATCTGGTGGCTGCCATGCACCCATGATGCATATTCCGCAGTAAGCTTCCATCACTAGTGTATCGGAAAGTGCTCGAACAGCAGCAGGCGGTGAGCTCACATATGGAGATGTGATCTCGTTTCACGTCGTGTGTTTCGGAAGCGATCCTGTGGTGTTGACTCTTGCCAAACCACTCCCCATGGTTATCCCCGCGCCGAGTTACCTAAAACCAAGTGTTCCGAACCAGCTAGAGGAAATGCTGTCATCTGCGAATCATCAGAACAGAAACGTTGCCATCATCACAAAGCCAGGGAACCCCTTTCGAGGCGACGGTAATAGTGCGCTCAAATCTCACCGCGCGGCGTTCATTGGTCAGCCAAGCACCCTCCGAAAAGCCTTGGAAGATCTGCAGAAGGCTCGTGTGCTTCAGTGGGGTGAGCCAGCGCGAGCGACAGGCGCATTTTGCAGCCGAGCGGAGAACCAGCTCGTTTTTCGCGCGCTGTTGAGCCGAGTTGGCGTGTGTAGGATTGGGGAGCTTGCCGATTTGCTCACGCGTGTGCACTTACTCGGGGACCCCTGCTGCCCGCCTACATTGATCTTCAAATGGCTCGGGTGTATTGTGGTATAAGGGCCGTTGGTTGCTAGGCAGGTAAGACATGCTGTATCAGACGTCCAACGGCGCGACTGAGGCAGAATATGAGGCGGCGGTCTGCCTCTGCCCGTGAGATCATACGCCAGGGATGGGGCAAGTCGTGGCCTTTATGCTGATCGCTGCGTCGTATGTTGCAAGCTCATCGGACAGGAGATGCCGTGATGTACCTATAACGCGTTGGTCGGCGCGGACTACTCTCCGCCGGGGGTGTGATCTCTAATACAGAGGACTAATAGGAAGGGGCATAGTAGGGAGGCTCTTGGCCGTGTTTGACTGGTGACCTTGGGGTTTGAGACGATATGACTCCATTGGGATCCGCAAAACAGCGGACAAGCGAGCGTGCAGCGCAGGTCGCCACTCACGCTTGCCGGCTGGCGATCCGCTGCCGTGATAGAACCGGCGGCGCTTTCGCCTCCGCGGCGGCGACCAGGGCTCGCGGGCAGTGGGCAGTGGGCAGTGGGCAGTGGGCAGTCGTTGGCGCGGTGCCGTTATGCGGTCGGCATGAAGAAGGCGAACGTGCGCCTCGCTGCCGCGCCGGTGGGAGGGATGTGAAGGGAGGCGCCGGCAGGATGCAGACAGAGCGCGGCGGCCTCGCAACGCAGTAGTAGCAGGAGAGCCATCAGCAGCAGTTGGGGCCACTGAGTGAGGCCACGCAGCGAGGGGAACGCCAAACCAGGCGAACAACCAGGTAGCGGTCGAGTAGCGCGGCGCGGGCAGCAGCAGGGTGCTTGTGGGTGGCTGTTCGCACCCGGCAGATCCAAATGAGCGGCAGAACCCAAACGTCATTAACGCAGGGTCCACACTCCACTCGCTACAGTATTCGCACCGTCCCAGTCGTAGCGCACTATCCTCCTCCACCGAAGCGCAGTCGGTGCTACCGTGAACACTGCCTTCAGCCCTTTCATCGCACACCTCTTTTCTTCCCGGCGCAGGGCTTCCGGTCACGAGCAGCTCAGCATACACCGCACATGCAGCTCACCACCGCCCATACTCTACTCTCTAATGTTTAGTTGAAGCCTCTTGGCCCGCCGCAAATCGCTACCTCTCGCACCTGAATCCTCGGCTCCTCTCACAGGCGCAAGCCTGGCTGCTCTGCACGTCGTATTCCTAGAGGCGCCTCCAGCTCGACCTCTAGCCAAATATGCCCCGTGAGGACGACGACGTCGTTCACTCAATCGAGGACCCCATCTCTCACTCCGCCATCATTGAAGGCCACACTCCCGAGCCATCCCCGGACTCGAGCGCTGTGGTCAGCGAAGACGACGGCCGAGGCCGCTCAAGCTCCCGACTCCCTCGACCCAAGCTGGGCAGCAGGAAAAGCAGCGGCACCATGATCGTGTCCAGAGACGCGCCCACGACTGTGGTCGACTCCGACTTCGAGGATGACGATGTCCGCGCCATGTCGCCGAGACGGAACAGCGAGGAGGTGGACAAGCTTGGCGAAGATGCAAGGCGGGATCTCATCGAACAAGCACAGATGTTGCAAACCAGCCTACAAGCTATCGTGGACCGCGTAGAAACGGTCAAGAACGAGCACGAGAAACTGGAGGGTGGCAACAAGTTCTTGCAGTCGTATGTTATGCTCTTGGCACGCAATTTGAGACAACCCCAACTAACCAAATGACAAGATATATTGGCGAACTCATGCAAACATCCAAAATCACATCTTCCGCGCCGCCCAAAAAGGGCAAGACGGCTCGCATCGGAAAATAAGGATGTCGGCATCAACTTACTTCTCTTCTTCAACACATGTCTTATTACGCTGCGAACCGCGGCATCCCCAGCATGGTGGAGCGATGGCTGGATTATTTATGCATTGGAATTCACGGCGTTGGAACGAATGTTTTGGTTGGGCGCGAATGGACGCGTGGAGTCTTTGGCGTTCTTGTCGCTCGTTAAGCAAACTCTTGAAAGGTGTCGCCCGCACTGCAATGCCCCTCACGCCGCACGAGGAGTTTGACGGCCGACTTCTAGGGAAATACCCGGAGGATTCAGTGCATTGTCACTCACGAAGTTTATATTATATTTCGAAATCAAAACAATACTTTGATTATAACGTTCACAACACCACAATGACGGTGCACTTGCCAATACCTGGGAACGCTCCTTCCGCGCCACGGTCACTGAGCTACAAGTCAACTTTGTATCAACCTCACTTTTGCAAGATAGCGAATTTGATCCAGGTATATTGATCATTGTAGACGTGATGTTCATTTTATTTCTGGCCCACTCCCCTTTGTTTCATGTCATTTCCCATTATACGTCATCAACCATGGCACTCTAATACTCCTTCAGCTTCGGGCTGCCCTCGCACGGCGGAGCGGAGAAACGCGTCTGCACGTACACCTTCTGCATGCCATCATTCTTCTTGTCGAAGTCGGCGTACACCTGGGCCATATCCTCCATGCGTACGCGGTGTGTCACCATCTTGAGAGGATCGATCTCGTTCTTTTGGATCCTGTCCAGCAATTCATGCCAGTACATGTGGACAGGCGCCTGGCCGTTACCAATGAGGCGAATACCGCGCTCCATCAGAGAACCTAGGAAAGTGTTAGCTGAACATCCTCGTTTGCGCCATGTCGAAACAGCTCTTACCGATGTTGAAGTGGTTGGTGTAGCCGACGTAGACACCAGTGACACCCACGCGACCGAAGTTCTTCACAGACTCAATGCACTCATTGATGATCTCGCTGGTGTCGGTCTCGAGGCCGGCGGCCAGCTCGATGGTGTGAGCCCAGGTTTTGGGGTATTCACCAGCGACACACTCGATTGCGACATCGGGGCCGCGACCATCGCACATCTCCTTGAGCTTTGCAACGACACCCTTGCTTCCCTTGAGCTGGGAGAAGTCGACGGTCTCGATCCTTGGATATCTCTCTTTGATGTAGTCGAGGCGCCAGTTCTCGTCGACAATAATAACGCGGCTTGCCTTGTGCATCAATGCGAACTCGGCACACATCTGTCCGATGGGTCCAGCTCCCCAGATGGCAACGACGTCACCCTCGTTGACTCCTGTGTCCACAACTCCGTTCCAGCTGGTGCTGATCACGTCCGAAAGGTACAAGCCCTTCTCGTCAGGAACATCGTCGGGGAGCTTCAGCAAGTTGTTGTCGCCGTAAGGTACGCGAGTGTATTCGGCTTGTCCTCCAGCGAAGCCGCCAGTGAAATGCGAGTAACCGAACATGCCCGCAGTCCTTCCTCCGTACATGGTGTTCTCGATCGTGTTGGCGTTGGTGCGCTCACATTGTGAGGATTGCTTCTTCTGGCAGTAATAGCATTCTCCACAGGCGATCTGGAAGCTCGCGACCACTCTGTCACCCTTCTTCAAGTTCTTGACGCCAGGTCCCATCTCGTCAACGACACCACAGAACTCATGGCCGAGAACATCGCCCTTTTGCAACTCAATGACAGAGCCATGGTAGAGGTGAAGGTCACTGCCACAGATGGTGCTGCCTGTGATCTTCAAGATCACGTCGCGGTCTTCGAGAAGCTTGGGTTTAGGGCATTCGACTATGCGGACTCACGTTAGCGCTCATCAAGGTTGTGATGTTGATGCTTTTCCGTACCAACTTCGACAGTGTTCTTTCCCATCCAGGCTAGAGCCTTCATCTTCTCATCTGGGTTTCCCCACTCTGGTTTGAGGCCCGGGTTGGTAACATCCTGAGCTGTGTTTGCGTTGTCACCGTGACCGAGCGCTTGCTCGGCCTTCCATGCTGCTTGTGACATAGCCATATTGAAGGATCAGTCTTGATTTCTTTTAATGAGACAAGGTTATGAATGAGTATGAAAGTTTACTGCAATGCCACGAGGCAAAGATGTTATTTAACACAAGCACTCTGGCCCTGTTCGAGACACATTCCTACGCCAGATCCCGGCTATGTTGACGTGTGTAGAGGGGTGTTTGAATGGTGATGTAATAACGACGATTGTCCAAGGGTTGCCGCCGCGGCAGCTGCTGCGATGCGATTGACGGACCTCTCAGATCGCAAGACTTGCGCCCACACCTTGCGATCTTCAGCAGATGACGAGCAAAAGGCCTTTGGCGAGCAGCCTGCCTCCCTGCTTAATCTATCGCGCGGATAGCGTGCGGAAAGATTCACGAACATCGAGTCTGTCGGCACTTGAGCGCCATCTGAATCTGATCTTGTGAAGTTCGGCGAACGTTGCGTTGCGGTGGCGAAGCGGCTCGAGCTTGCTTGCCGCCACCACGTGCTCGGAGACTTGGCAGCTGCAGGAGGCGAGACCTCACCTTTCAAGGTCACGTGCGTAAGGCGGCATAGTAAGACATACTCTACACAATATCGATCAAGGCGAGATGCTTTCCGCCTCCAGCAAGTGAGCGCCGCGGGGTCTGATGCCACTCCGCGGTGTATAAGACCAAAACGCCATGCCGCCGAGCTGAAGACTGCGCTCATTAACACAGCGACAAGGGGCACGCCCGATATGGCGACACGAATGTCGATGGATGAGAGGCAATCTCGTCCTCCGCCGATGACATCTCCTTCTTTACAACGGCCAACCACCGCTCCTCATGGTAGCGATCGTCAGCTCAAGCGCATGCCAACGAACGAGCGGGTGGACCGCATTGATGAAAGTAATCCTGAGTACGAAGGGCTCACGCCAGCGAAACCCGGCCACCAGCGATTTGTTTTGAATGACCCAGTCGCATTTCGATATCTGGAAGAGGACCCGTCTACCACCACCTTGGAGCGACGGAAAGAACTTCAAGGCTACGAATGCTACATTGTCGAGCAGTGGACCACTTCGCGTACGCATCCGACATTCGTAATCACCACATACACCGGCGATCCCGCGCATTCCATCGTGGTTGGCGTGCTCAGTGTACCAACTGACGAGTCGCAATGGTCTCCACGATTACGGGTCTACTTCAAGGCGCTGAACCAATATCATGCACGTCGAAGAGACACGCCTCTCGGCACGCTTATGGTTACCAACTTATCAGCATTTCCCTCTTCTCTCACAGTCATTCCCGTCCCCGACGGCGATCTCAGGAAGCACCGCTTCGACTTTTTTGTCAACGAGAATCTGAAGCGACTAGGATGTTCTGGCCGTACAGGCTTGACGCTGGTGCCGCCTTCTGGAGCTACTATTGCAAAATTCCACCAGCTATACCGCACCTCTGACAAGAATGAGATCTACAAATCAGTCATGGAGCTCGTGAGGCTCTGTCAATCTGCACTCACCCTCTTCAACAAATTGGATATCGATTACGCTGACGGCCTACTCTGCGATGTTACGGAAAGTGCCATCAATGACTGGTGGATAGAGATTGGAAGCGACTATTACCAAGCTGAGCCGCACGATGGAATTCTTGGACCTACGACGGTGGCAGGGCTTTTAGGCCTGCTTATGGGAGCGCGGAACAGATTGCATGCCATTGGCGCACCAGTCGGCAAGGATGCTTTCGACGTGGAGAGCATGAAGCGCGGGATTGGTTCCTTCCAGAAGCAACAGCGTTTGACAAGATCCCGCCGCCTTGACCGTCACACTCTTGCGCGCCTACATAACCACAGCACCAAAGCCGCGAGCAGTGACAGCTGGACAGTACCACGCGTGGTCAAATCGACGGTCGCCGAGCTCAGCGGCAAGGGCGGTGAGATGGTGATGGATGTTGTGGGCGGACGTGATCGCGCAGGTATTGCCGAGATTGAGACAACAGATCTTGAGAGATTTGTTCAGCTTATCTACGGAGAGCGTTCAAAATGGCTATGGTATGGCAAGCCAATCAAGAAGTCGAAGCAAACTCAAACCGATACACGCTCTACGAGTGGAGGCTTGATCTTCCGTCCAGACGAACAAGGTGGATATGCTTGGACTGGAAGAAAGTCCACCGCGGATGGCATGCCTGTGCCCGCAAGAGAGCAATACAACGACTTTCGAACGCCGATGGAAGAAGACACCAGCGACGAGGAAGAGCACAGGCGCGGTTTGTTTAGGCGGGCCACAGGTATCAAGAGGGAGGCCAAGAGTGGTCTAGGAAAGTTCAAAGGCGTGGTAGGCATCAAAGGCCACCAGCAAAAGCTGTCTAACGGAGACGCGCCGATGACGCCGCTTGACGAAACCCCCTTAGAGAAGCCCCGACCTGAGTTTGCGCGTTCCCAGACATCGCCAGCCAGCAGTCCCACCAGCCTTGCTTCGTCGACGCAAGAAAACTCCTTGGATGCTGCAATTGCTGCCCAACAGACATACAATGCCTCGCGAGGTGGCAAGGCACGCCAAAACGCTGTTTCAGGAATGGCGGGCTTTTCACGTGAAAGCTTCCTTGAAGAAGCACAAGAAGAGGAGGATGCAGATGACGACAACAACACGGATAATGGCGAGCCCGTCCGGAGAATCGAAAGTGACCAGGTCACGGACAGAGCTAGCACAATGCACCGCCATTCAATAGTGAACACGCTCAACGACGCCCCCGAATCTGACGACGACCTCGTACACGATCCAGACGACAATGAACCGGAAATAATCCCTCGTCGCACATTGTCACTGAGCGAAATCGAAACGACTCGAGTCGAACGCCGTATCGACGACCATTATCCCCGCCACCTCAGTTTCAGCCTAGCGGAAGACAGCGTCCTGACCTGGCGCGGCCTAATCGACGGCGACTCTGACTCCGAATCAGAAGAGCCTGCCACGCAGCTCGCAGCACAAGAACTGTCCGCCAAATCCAATCTCAACCTCCGCCTAGCCCTCAAACTCGTCTCGACCGAAACAGCCGACTGGACGCGCGCGCAGCTCGACGTGCTGCACGAGTTCCTCCCATACGCTGAACGCAACGCAGACAAATTGTCTGCCGATTACCAGCCTCGACTCGAGGGCTTGCAGGCTTTGCAGGCGGATATTGAGGGTCTTTTGCGGGACGAGAAAGAGCAGTTGGAAGAGGGCAGTAAGGAGCTTGAGACGTTGGCTGCTAAACTGGAATATGAGATTGATGGGCTCAAGAGCCGGATAGAGGATGTGGAAGCTGGTGTTGCTGATTTCGAGAGGTCGGTGGGAAGGGTCGAAGACCGCGTGACGGAGCTGGAGAAAGAAGGGCATAAGGGAGGAGGTTGGGGATGCGTGGTTCAATAGCGATTTTTGTGCTCGAAGCGAGGGCGTTTTGGGGATCATTTTCATAGATATGTAACGGCAATTGTACCTAATGTTCTTCGACATGGTGTCTAGGTGAATTGATGCGGCGCGACTGAAGCGCAAATGATAACAGCTGGACATCCGATCTATCATCTTCACCATGGGTCCCTCTCCTCGCTATGCAGATCAACAACAAACTTAGCAACAGCTTCTTGCCCTTCTCTCCTCGTGGTCGCTTCGTTATGCAGCGCACCAATGACATTGACTCGTTTAGCGGCAAGCGAGTGTTCCTCGCACGCTTTCTGGAGCTTCTCTGCTTCTTCGGGAGGCACTACCTCGTCCCTTGTTGCTGCTATGAATAATATTTCTGGGCGCTTGTCTGATTTCACCTCTGCAACGCGCCGCAGTGCTAGAACGCTGTCCCAGTGGCTTCTCAAGAACCCTGTCAGGTATCGATACGGCAGCCAGCGCTCAGGATAGAGGGCCTTCAGCATGCTGCTTACACTGGTGAAAGGAGTCTCAAGGACCAAGCCTTGCAGGCTCTGGCCGCCATCTTTGACCAGATGCTCGGCGGCGGCAGCACATGCGACTCCAGCGCCGAGGCTTTGGCCCCAGAGCACAATGCTGGCGTCTGGGTGGGCTTCCTTGATCCACTGGAGAGTTGCCTGTGCATCAAGCTTGATACCCGCCTCTGTTGGACGACCTGATGATGTCCAATAGCCACGGTACGAAAGCGCGATCATGGTGCAGTGAACGCTTTCACCCATGCGAGACTGCACCAACTTGAGAGTATTTGACAACAGCGGCAATCTGGGAGGAACAGACCCGCCATTGCCCTGCAAATAGCATATCACAATTCTTCTCTCGGGTTTCACCGCTGGAGGGATCGCGCCTACACCAAGTGCAATGTTCGTCCCGTCGATGCTCTTGATTTTGACTTCCTCCCATTCCACCGGCTTGCACGTCGCAGCGTAGTCTTCAATCTTTTCTGAGCGCGTCTGGGGTGGCATGTAGGACATGTACAGGATTTTCTCTTGAAAGACTACTGTCATGAAAACTTTGTATGTCCATAGTGCCAGTAGAAGGCCGGTGAAGACCGCGGGCGGAACGAGCACGGTCGGGAGAGAGGTGAGGAACGTTCGATGCAGGCGAGGGCGGAGGGCTCGAAGAGATTCGCATTGGCGACTGTCACCCCGTACTACATTCGCAAGTGGCCGCCTTATGCCGGACGCATATTGAAGATGGCGTCGGTGTCGCAGTGTCGGCGTGTTCACGATGCTGCGGCGGAGCGTTTTCCCGCCACCTGCTGAGCGGATTGCCTTCCCAGCGAGCATCTCAGGCGTAGATGGAGCATGTTGTCGGGTAACACATGTATGTTATTGACAAGACAAGCCACATGGGGCGACGAGGTATTCTGGAAGGATTTAATGTATTCGAATGCTGAAACGGCCTTCGATCGGGGACCTGAATCGAGACCCTGGCCATGACGATCTCATCGGGTGGGGAGCAGCAAAAAAGATGACATGCCACTTCGCGCTGGCGGCATTGACTCAGCACTCGCCCATACAGCAACAACACTGCAACACCACATACGCACACAATGGCTAGCCAACCGCCAAACGAGGCCAAGGCCGAGCACCTGCCTCCCTTCCTCGCTGCAATCGACTTGGCCACCTACACAGGCGACGGCCAGATCGACAACGCGAAGGAACTTGCATACACCGGCGGTCTGTTCGCCCAAGCAACAGCAGCCACCCTCGACCAAGCATTTGCCCTCTTGAAGGAGACAGTTGCCCGGATACCTATCTACCTGGATGTTTCGACTCTCGAGGAACAGCAGGATGTCGTAGACCTACTCGACGGCGGCGCAGCCAAGGTCTTCGTTTCGAGCACTCAGTTGTCGAGCCTGCAGAAGCTGCCCAACGTCGACTCGAGCAGGATTGTGATCCGTCCCACCGGCGATGCCAGCTCTATCTTGGAGGGCACCTCTTACGCAATTCACCTGAACGTCGCGGACGCTGGCACCGTGGGAACCCTGCTGAAAGAGCTTGGAAGCAACCGACCGCCGGTCTACGTATCAAAGGCACAAATCTCGGAACACGATGCTGTCGAGCTTGGGTCTCTCGGTGCGGTCCCCATCATTCCTGCACCGCAGCTCACAATCGCCGCCGAGCCTACCGAGGGCCAAATCCGCGTTGCTCGCGTTCTGCTCGCCAAGGCGAAGAGCGACCGACCAGACGGACTTCTCACCACACTGGTCACCGATGAGAGAGGAATTGCGCTTGGTCTGGTATACAGCAATGAGGAGAGCGTAGCAGAGAGCCTGAGGTGCGGCCGTGGTGTCTACCACAGCAGGAAGCGCGGACTCTGGCGCAAGGGTGATACTAGCGGCGATTGGCAAGAGCTGGTGCGCATGGACTTTGACTGTGACAGCGACTGTCTTCGTGTGACCGCACGCCAACAAGGCCACGGTTTCTGCCACTTGCAGACCTCTAGCTGCTTTGGTGAGTACCGCGGCCTTTCCAAGCTACAAAAGACGCTGCAGAGCCGCAAGCGATCAGCACCTGAGGGCTCGTACACTGCCCGTCTGTTCAACGACTCGAAGATGCTCAACGCGAAGATCATGGAGGAGGCAGCTGAGCTGTGTGAGGCTTCGACAAAGGATGAGATTGCCGCCGAAGCTGCGGATGTGCTGTACTTTGCTCTTACAAAGGCCACCGCTGCTGGCGTGTCGCTCGAGGATATCGAGCGCAACCTTGACGCGAAGAGTGTCAAGGTCAAGCGGAGAAAGGGTGATGCAAAGGGACCGTACGCAGCCAAGTTCGGCGTTGTCAACGGTGGAGCTCCTGCCACAAACGGTGAGCCCAGGAAGGAGGAGATCAAAGAGGCAGAGTCGAAGCCCAAGAGCAAGGAAGATCCCGCCGGTCTTAACAAGGAGGGCAAGATCCAAATGCGCCGTTATGACACATCCAAGGAGAAGCCTGAAGTTGTACAGGAGGTGCTCCAGCGCCCATCACAGCGCAGCACCGACAGAATCATGGGCATCGTCAACCCAATCATTAAGGAGGTCCGCGAGGGTGGCGACAAGGCTCTTCTCAGCTACACACACAAGTTCGAAAAGGCGACCAGCCTCACATCACCAGTGCTCAAGGCGCCTTTCCCGAAGGAGCTGATGGAGCTTTCACCGGAGACAAGTGAGGCCATTGACATTTCCTACGAAAACATCCGCAAGTTCCACGCTGCGCAAAAAGACGAGAAAGCTCTCGAAGTGGAGACTATGCCTGGTGTTGTCTGCTCACGCTTTGCACGCCCCATTGAGCGTGTTGGTCTCTACGTGCCTGGTGGTACTGCTGTCCTGCCTTCTACTGCTCTCATGCTGGGTGTTCCGGCTATGGTCGCTGGTTGCAAGAAGATTGTCCTCGCTACGCCACCTCGTGCGGATGGTCGCGTCACTCCTGAGATTGTCTACGTCGCTCACAAGGTTGGCGCCGAGAGCATCGTGCTTGCGGGTGGTGCCCAAGCTGTAGCGGCTATGGCTTACGGCACTGAGAATGTCACCAAGGTCGACAAGATCCTCGGCCCAGGCAACCAGTTCGTCACTGCAGCAAAGATGATTGTCTCCAACGACACCAGCGCTAGCGTCAGCATTGACATGCCCGCCGGTCCTTCAGAGGTTCTCGTCATCGCCGACAAGACTTCCAACCCCGCCTTCGTTGCTTCCGATCTCTTGTCCCAGGCCGAACACGGTGTCGATAGCCAGGTCATCCTGATCGCTGTCGATCTGACCGATGCTCAACTTCAAGCCATCGACGACGAACTCCACAACCAGGCCATGGCCCTGCCTCGTGTAGACATCGTCCGTGGAGCCATCGAGCACTCCGTGACACTTCTGGTCAAGGACATGGAGCACGCCATGGAACTCTCCAACTTCTACGCACCCGAACACTTGATCCTGCAGGTCGAGGACCCCGTCGCTGTCAGGGAAATGGTCTTCAACGCTGGATCCGTCTTCGTCGGCGAATGGACTCCCGAGTCCGTCGGCGACTACAGCGCTGGTGTCAACCACTCGCTTCCGACTTACGGCTATGCCAGACAGTACTCTGGTGTCAACTTGGGCAGCTACGTCAAGCACATCACAAGCTCGAAGCTTACTGCTGAGGGTCTGAAGAACGTTGGCGGCGCTGTTATGCAGCTTGCCAAGGTTGAGGAGCTCGAGGCGCACAGGAGAGCGGTCGAGATTCGGTTGGAGCACATTCGCAAGACTGGTGGTCAATAGAGGAGTGTGAGGTTTATAGATGTTATGTGAATATGCGCGGTAATGATATTTTGAAATACAGATCACTTGAGTGAGTCCGACCTTTGTGCTCGGAATGTCTAGAAGAATAATGCGCGTGTCAGATTTATCACGTGATTGAGGTGTGACTGCCGTTAGCTCACATGTGAACAATTGCTGCATCAAGAGTGAGCTGGATTATATCTTCTGAAAGTGATGGGTGAATGGTGGGCTGCGAATCGTTGCTTGTGACACCGGCACAAGAGTTCCCCACTTTTACCGCGTCGCTCCTTCTATTTAACTTGCTTCACCATCACGTCAACACTGGAGGCGTTCACCCAAACATCCACCACAACATAAGACGGAAGCTCGATCCTATTATACAGATCGCCTTACAGATCCACTACCCACTTACGGCGAATACTTCATTGCGGCTACGCGTGCGAGGCGCGTGGCGGCTGGCTCTAAACCTCACTTCACTTACTTCACTTCACTGAGGGTGTTTCGAGAGTCCGCATTCGTTACAACATTAACTGCCTTTGCACCACTGAAACCACAGAATAGTGTAAGTACGAGAATGCTCATGCAAGAATGACGACTCGACTTCCCTCACACTACCTTACTCATCACCAAATCCTTCACTTACTGCCAGCGCTCAACATGCGCAGCCCCACGCCACCACAGCGATCAAGCCCGGGTAATGGATTGTTACACGTCACTTGTTTGTTTTTGGTAGCAAGTGTTTATCACGTATGTCGACCGACACTGGTAGCAGCAATCCGTGACAATCACATACTTTGACCCGACAGTCTCAGTACCCAAATTCCCACCCGGGAACAATCATGAACATGGAGAGCACTTCCAGTAACAAAGCCGGAGATGAGTGGCCGGCCTATCAGCGACAGATGGCTGAAATGCAGCGAAGATTTGAGGAGGCTACATACCCCGATTACGAAGCCAGATATCGCGCTCTCTGGGACGAGAAGATCGCGAGAGAAAAGGCTGCTAAGGAGAAAGCGGCCAAACAAGCTGCTACGTCATCAGCACAGCAGATTAGATCCCATGCGCCTCAAAACAGCACAACAGTCACTTCCGATAGCGAAGATGCCTCCGCCTTGCTTCGAGACTTCAACCCACGCAAAGAGCGTGTGAATAAAGGGTCTTCTCGCGGAAGTTCTTCTGATGGTTCGTCACGGAGACACCAACCTGCGCTTCCCACCCGAGTGAAGGAGTCGGCGTCTCCTTCAAGAGACATGCATGACGTTCCTCCGACTAGGTCAGAAAATGCTTCGCGTCGCTCGAGCTCAAGCGCCGGCAGGGGCCTTGCGACCAAACACTCGAAAGTGCGCAAACCCGCAGGTACGAATGCACAGCCTGAAGCTAGGCCTGCACAGCGGACCAAACGGCCGTCGGACACGCACCCTAGCGAGGATCGGAGGCCTAGCGCACCTAAGCAAGCCAGAAGGTCATCCGTCGCATCTCCCTCAGCTGTGTCTGCTGTGCCCATTTCAAGGCATGTAGGTGCACTCAGAGAACCCCCACGTTGGTATGTCGAGATCCCAAGGCCAAAGCAGGGCGTAAGAGGACGCAATCAAAGTAACGCGGATATCTCAATCGATCGTCTCAAGGACCTGATCAACAAAGCGAAGGGAAAGGCGCAAAAGAGACTCGTAGTTCCTTCCGCAGACTTTGACGAGATCCTGGAACGGCTCCACACACTCGCTTTTTTGCCTGTGGACGGCCCGCTGCTTAAGACCAAGCGAATGCTGGATAACCAAAATGGCCTGCCTCAACTTTTCGACGACGAGTTTGCTGGAGGTGTTCAGTGGCCTTGGTATCTTAAGGCTGATGCTGAAGAACAGTACAACAAGTGGTGTACTCGAGTGTTCGAGACAGATCTCTATCGTGGGATTGAACGCCACAACAAAGGCGGCAAGCCGGACAGGCTGACGAAAAATGAGGCCGAACACGAGACTTTCCGGCTTATGGACCCCAAGCAGCATGGCAACGGTCTTCTGCTGAACGGTGCTTGGTGGCCGATGCAACTGGCCGCTCTGCGTGACGGCGGGCATGGGTCCAGCCAGGGCGGTATTGCTGGCGGCCCGGAGTCAGGCGCATACTCAGTCATCATGGCCGGCGGCTTGGACCCTCAAAACCAGCCCTATCCAAACAAAGATGAAGGTGACACGGTCTTGTACTGCGGTACAGACAACCAGGACAAGGAGGTGGCCCAGCCATCCAAATTCACTCAAGCATTGATCACCGATTACGAGAGAAAGCTACCGGTCAGGCTGTTCCGCTCGCACAACCTTGATTCGCCGTATGCACCTGAAATCGGCTTCCGCTACGATGGTCTCTACACTATCGTAGACTACGAGGTGATGGATCCGCCTGGGGAGAAGCGATGCCGTCACAGGTTCAAACTCGTCCGCTGTGCTGGACAGGATCCCATTCGTAGCGATGGGCCTGAGAAGAGGCCGACGAGGCAGGAAATTGACGAGTACGACAAGGACAAGAAGAACCATGGCCGTTGAGTTGCGTCTTTTCGGGTGACAGGTTGCGGTAGTTGGGTGATCATTTGAGGTTTCACGGGCCACGCAGCAGCCTGCAGCGGCTTGGTAATGCAATGAATTGGAATTGCTTCCGTTGGGACTTGGTGCGAGGTCGTCGAGGAGGAATGGAAGCATGCCAAGCAGTTTGTTATACAAAGAGACATCCAACGGCGAAGTGTACGAACAGTCGACAGATAAGTTTACTTGAGGGTGATACGCACAATAAAATCACTGAAGGCTCTATATCAGCCCAGTAATCAAGTCGAGTGAATCGCTTGTAGATGCAGTCATTCACTTCATTTAATATCATGTATGCGATATTGTGAGGTGAGAAGCCAAGCCAAGACTTTGGTCCGGACTCCGTACGTAAGATATTGTTGATGATTACAGATTATCACCGGTGAACAAGCCTACTAGAATAGTTACGCTGTCTACTGAGTTGATAACTAATTACACAGGCGCAGTTTGTTGGTTGTTGAATTGATATCTATAAGGTATAGCTCAATGCCTGCTTGCAGGCGGACTATACAGAATAGCTGGTAGGAATCAAGACTTTTAACTCTTGTATTAACGAGCCTCAATTTAGGGCTATTGTCACCTCTTTGTTGCAAGTACAAGTACAAAGCTCCATCGTAATTGCACACTCCTGCCTGCCAACGCCATTTTCAGTTGAGCAAATTGATCACCCGCGACTTTGCCAACATCGATGACTGGGAACAGGTTGCTGAAATAGCTTTCCAACCATTCGTAGTCAACATCGCGACTCAGAAAAGCATCATCCAGCTCCTCAACGGCATCTTCCGGCCCTACTTGTGAAGCGCCAGTAGGCCACCAGTCAGACATCATCGTCGCATTCTTGTTGGCATGTATGCGTCGAACATCCTTCCAAAGCCTATAGTCCAGAGGAAGACTGTCGTAGCGAGCATTGAGAATGGCAGCGGCGCTGTTCTCGTCCTGCTTCCCAAACTTTGCTTCATATCCACGGCCGAATCGATCGAAGATGTCTCCGAGAAGCTGCTGCAATTGCTGCGAGTCCGAGGCGCCACCTATCAGCGGCCGGCCTCCGTACACCCATGCAGCAAAGGTCCCGTTCGGCTTCAGCAAAGAGGCGAAACGAGGCATGCAGACGTCAAGATCCGTCCAATGTAAGCAAGTTCCGGCCGTAATTAGATCGACGGGCTCAGCATTCGGCAGAGTGTCTAGCGACAGACGCTCCGCTCCGCTATGCAGGAAGGACAATCTGGAGAGCGAGCGTGATTGGAAGAAGTCTTTGGCTTGGGACAGGTACAAATCCGACGGGTCGTTGAGCGTGACATGGTCGAATTTCTCAAGCAGTCTGGCGGCTACGATGCCGATGCCTGCTCCCACGTCCAAGGCAGAGTGAGTGGTCTCGCCGTGGAGCTGATGGTGGGCGTATATCTTCTCGAATAGTGCATCGGGATAAGCTGGGCGGAAGGCTGTGTACGCCTCCCAGTTCATGTCGGGGAAGTTGAAGTCGACATTTTCTGGTCGCGATTTAGTTTCGTTTTCGATGCCGGAATCCATTATTGTACGAGTTCATTGAATAGTTGACGTCCTTTTGGCAAGACTTGCTGAATGGGACGGGCAACGAAGCTGCCTTAATAGGAGCTGCTATTAGTGGAACCCAGAGCAAAATTCGATCCAACCCCACCTAATGCAAGGCGCGATGATCGTGACAGCAAAAGCGTGTGTATGCGGCTTAGTCGTTCTGATGCGGCGTTGCCATGCGGTTTACGTGCGATATTGAGAAGATTTCCTAGGTGGTCTTCGTGGTTAGAGCTCCCCCAAGCCCCAATCCATTTACCTATGCCTTACTCTTGAGTCCTCTCAACTCCCCAACAATACCCGCAACAGACTTCCCTATCGCATGTCGCCCATCATAACACGGGAATACGATCACAGCAGCCATAGCAGCAAAGTGCCACAAGATCGCCATCGTAACCCAGCCACCAAAGAACGATCTCGTGAAAATCCAATCTCTGTACAGGGGAAGTGGCCATAGAATCAGCGTCGTCACGACATTGACGGCGAAAAATATCGAAGCAATTTTTAGCCATTTGCGGATATGACGAAGAGTTTCCGGCGACATTGGGTGGACAACGTTGTCGAGATCTGTCGGACCTGATCCTTTGTTCGATGTGTTGCTTGACGGAGATTTGTTGCCAGCAGGCACTTCGGTAGGGTTCTTCTCAGCCATAGCAAGATCTTGTCGAGCAGCGCCGTCCAGATCGACCTTGCTCTCCGATGTTGAAGAAGAAACGGAAGTTGCCGCAGTATCCGTGTCTTCAATGAGATTGACTTTCAGGAAAATCCTCCAATCAAATTGGCTCGGCTTGGCCAAAGAAATGACGACGGAGAATATCGCCGGGGAGAAGAAAGAGACACAAGCGCCATACAAGCCCGGCAGCTGCTGCTGGGTCGTCATGATGTTGATCTTGCCACCCCAGTGCCACGATAAAACGAACCACGTTGTTAGACCACTTAGGAGACCCAGGACTGGAGACGCGATCGCAGCCGCTTTGGTTTGCCCAGACCAGAGGATGGTAAGCATTAGAGGGAATATACCAGGGCACGCGATGATGGGGCGGAAGTAGGTCGACCAGTTGTTCGTGGCACCCGCGTAGTTGAGCATTAGAGCGAAGCCAGCCATGAAAGCACCGTGGCAAATAACTCCGATATGACTGACTTGCATTGTCTTTCGATCAGTGGCGTGAGGGTTGATGTACGTCCTGTAAACGTCGAGGGAGATAATGCTGGAGACCGCGATGACACTCGATGAGATCGTGCTCGTGATTGCCATGAAGATGAGCACGAGCAATCCCGTCGTAGCGCCTGTGCCGAGGAGAGACTTGAGAACGTATGGCATAACCATGCCGGAGTTTACTTGAAGCTCGGTGAGGGTTCCAGGATAGAGGACCCATACTGGATTGTTTTCAATTGCTCTCGCGGACAAGCCAATGATCGTTCCGGTGCACCATGGCACAGCGAGGATGACGATTGAGGCGAGATCGTAGGCCGGGACTGTAGCTTTGACGTCGGAAGCGAAGCACTTCTGCCAGAAAGCGGTGTCCATCACGACCAAGGCAAGGTTGCCGAACTTCAGCACGAGACCGAACAGTATCGCTGTGACTCTTGATCAGCACTGAAACCTGACGACAAGGAGTTGTATCTCCGATCGAGGAGGCGGAGTGCTCAAGACTGTCACCTACCTCCCCTTGACTTGGCTGAAAGCAAAGAGCCAGCATAGTTTCCTTCAATGTGCACCTCCGCGGCCATGACCTTGTCGTAGAGCCCGTAAATGCCGCCAACATGCTCATTCGTCAGTACCGCAAGCGAGAAATAAATCAGCAAGATCAAGGCGACCGTAGTGTGAAGGAAGTCCGTAAGGAAAGTGGCTTTGAGGCCACCGACAACGGTGTAAACAACCACTGCAAGACGGTCAGGCTCCTCTATACTAGACGGCACATTGTACAAGGGAATTCACCTCCAGCAGGAATCAGGATACCCGCAGCGGCTATATGCATGCCTGTCATACCCGAGACAAGCTGGGCACCAGCAAGAATCATTCCTCCACAGCCGAAGATGTTGTTGATGAGGTTGAGTACCACGAAGATTCCGTGAGCATATGCGCCGTACCGAATCTTGATGAACTCCAGAGATGTATGTGCGTACGGGACTCTGAGCTTGGCAACAATGCCCAGAACCGCCATCAGAGCAATCTGGAAAGACAAGCCACTAGCCCACCACATTGGCAGCGCGACACCCCATCGGTAGGTGTAAGCGGCGGCGATGACGCTTTCATTGATCCACCTGCAGCGATGGTCAGCCATATTTCAGGTGATATCGATTCCGGTTGATGCAGCGTGCACTCACATCCAACTCGAGAACACGGCCGAACAAGTCAAACCCGTTCCAACGGTTCGATTGGCGACCATGAACATCTCCGAATGATTCGAGTCTTCGGCCAGATATCTCTTCTGAATCCTGACCGCGAAGAGAATGATCCCGCAGAACAAGATTGACAAACCGACAATGACTCCATAGCCATCAGCCTGAGAAAGGAGTTCGACAGCCATCTCGAAAGAAAGGTTGCTATGCCCACGTGGAAGCTGCAAAAGAATGTTAGCAGAACAAAAGAGGTAGAAACGGGAGCTTAGGAAAAAGTCTCTCGTGCCCGTCATCAGGTTTCAAGAATCACGGATGCTACACATGGCGTGCACCAGGAAGCGAATGGTACCATATTGCAATCACGCCCGGGACTCCACTAAGTCGGCCAACTTGACTGCAAGATGTCCCGTTTGACGGCAGGGCAGAGAAGGAGTTGTGATCAATTTCACCGTCGTCTCAACCGAATACTCGGTCCCCTACCGCTATCCTGTACCGCCATTGGGCGATCAGCACGTGTTGAAGCTTCGTGGCTCGCTAGCGGATAGCGTGATGCAGACGACCAAGCACGTAAACTGCCAGCTTAGCATTTGCTTATGTTGGGTATCAGCCAATGGCCGCGAGATTGAAAACGTCTTATCAGTAATGCAATGTCCTCTCCAGTACCTCGAGAGGAACATTATAGCCGGGAGACTTGACCTGCGATATACCATGTCTATCTCGTCGGAGTCTGAGGGGCAGCGAGGCAGTACAACGACGCGTTTTCGTTACTTGACATGCCAAATGCGATGAATGTTGGGGTTGTCCATCGTGTTGCCACGAAATCCTTCGACCCGCCAGTGAATTGTTGATTACAACAAGAATGTCAAAGTGAAGGAGAGGAGTGAGGCGACCGATTCACTCTGAGCACGTGAACTCGCGCGTTGAGCATCGCGCTTCCCCGCGTTGTCAGTCGTCGGCGGCTGCCTTGCCTCGCTTGCGATAAGATAAGATCGTGTTTCGCCACAACCATCTCCCTCTGTGAGACCCTTTCTTTCCTTTTCATCGCAGCATTGCACTGCTTGCTCCAACCGGGCGACTGTGAGCCTGCTCTCTCCTGCACAAGACACATCACACACACCACCCAATCATGACGGGCCGACGCAATGGCAACCGCATCCGTGGCCCTCAATCTGCGCTGACTGACTTTCTGGCTGTTCGTATCTCTTGATCTGATCACAATCTGTTGTGCCAACGCTGATTGTAACAGGCCAACAACATCTCTGCCGCACAGATTCGCGATGACTACGAACGCCGCCGTCGCGACGCCGATGCAAACGGTGAAGGTCCCTCCAACGCAGGTGGCGATCCAGCTGCAGAGGAAGACGAACTGGCGAGCGAGCAGCCGGAGTCTGAGGCGGCCAAGAAGAAACGGAAGCGCGAAGAGAAGGAAGCCATAGATGCGATCAAGAACAAGAAGAAGGACCAGAAGAAGACCAAGGGAAAGGGAAAGGCAAAGGGCAAGAAGAAGTCAAAGAAGGATGGCTCTGACCATGACGACTCTGAGTATGAGAACGAGCTCGGGAATGAGATGTACAAGAAAGCGCGACCAGCGCCTGGACAATTCGAACATTGCGAGATCTGCAGCAAGCGCTTCACAGTTACGCCGTACAGCAAAACTGGGCCTGACGGCGGTCTGTTATGCACACCATGCGGAAAAGAGCTAGCGAAAGACGAGAAGGCGGCGAAGAAACCTGCGAACAAGCCTGCAGGTCGCAAGCGACGCAAGCTGGAAAGCGATCGATTGGACGGATTCGCAGTTGGAGGAGCAAAGACACTGCAGCAGATTTGCATCGAGACCGTCGCAAAATACCACGACGACATTGAAGAGCTAGGAGATATGCCGGCACCGATTGTGGAGCGCTTGAGCGAGATATTTTCCAAAAAGCGCGTCCTCAAGCCGAAGACACTGCCGCTTTTCCTGCGCCCGGATCTTGACCAAGTGATCTTGCACGATGCTGCTTATCTCGAGGTCGACGACTACAAGCAGATCTTCGCTGTGGTTCCGAACATACGAAGGCTGGTTCTGGGCAACGCATGCCAGATGAAGGACGAAGCTATGGCTTACATGCTGGATAAATGCCACGACCTGCGGCATCTGCAGATGTACGCTGCCAACCTGGTGACCAACGACATGTGGCAACGCTACTTTGAGGGTGCTGGTGAGAAGCTGGAGACAATCAAGCTGAAGTGGCTCGACGCTGCATTCGAAGACGAGACCGTGCAGACTATTGCCACTCATTGTCCGAACCTTAGGCGCCTGAAGTTGGAACTCTGCCGTCGCATTGGGGAGTCGGCAGTCAACGCCATTGCGACGATGCCTCAGCTGGAGCATCTGTCGTTACAGATTGGGCGCGAGGTGTCTGCCGTGACGCTGATTGACCTGATCAAGCAGCGAGGTCATAACCTGCGTACTCTATCTCTGGAGAAGTTCCTCGATGCGGACGACGCCGTCCTGGAAGCGATTCACAATCAGTGTCATCGTCTCCAAAAGCTGCGTGTATCTGAGAATGATACAGCCACGGACGCAGGCTTTACTAAGCTCTTCACCGACTGGAGCAACCCACCGCTGTCTTTCATCGACATCAACACTAACCGTGACATTGACAACAACAATCCTGATGGACCCGAAGAAGCCATTGGTGTCTCCAGCGCAGGCTTCAGAGCACTGATGAAGCACTCTGGTTCCAACTTGAGGCATCTCGACATATCATCCTGCCGTCATATCGAACTGGGCGCGTTCATCGACGTCTTCAACGGCGCTGAGTCGTATCCATTGCTTGAGCACATCAACGTCAGCTTCTGCAATCGTGTCGACACCACTGTTGTCGCTGGCATCTTCAAGAGTTGTCCGGCCTTGAAGAAACTCGTTGCTTTCGGGTGCTTTGACGTCGCAGATGTTGTTGTACCGCACAACATCGCATTGATCGGTGTGCCAAGGGCACAGGACGCCATCGAACAGTTCGGCGTCGGCATCGACGTTGACGAGGCGCTGGGTCGCATGATTGATGTTGGTGCGTGAGCCAAGTCTTCTTGAAAGACGTTGCTCTTTAGTGTCTTTTGCTTTGCTTTTGAAATGGCGCTGACGGACATGATACCCTTGGAAGTGGCTTGAACGGAGAAAGGACTAGCGTAGTTTAGGTGATCAACAGGCACCTCGATGGACAGTTCTCACAGTAAATGGAGATCGTTTATGACGCGCACGTCGCTCACTGTCCGCTCCCTTCATTCGCACCGTTTCTTTCCAACTCTACTTTGCACTCATCTGCCATCGCCTTGAGCATGTAAACCACATGACCCTCTTTACCTTCCGGCACGAATCTGTTCCTGGTCAACAGCGAATTCCACAGAAACGATCTAGCGCTCTCGCAACATACAAATGATCATGATAAAACCCGCTCACAGGATTAATCCCCAGCCCACTTTCTGCCAATCGCGTCGTCACAGCCGCCATGAAACCCGACGCTTCGAGACTACTGTGCACACCGAGCGTCACCTTCCGGCAGGGAAATATCGATTCCAAACCAAGCTCGGTGACGGTCGCTTGCTCCGCTATGACTGTCCAGCCTTCGCGCTCACGGAATAGCATCTCGAAAGAAAGCGACTTAAGACGATCCTGGAAGGATGTGTCTGATGGCGGCACTGTTGCGAAAACGTAGCTGCCTGGTTGGAGGATCGGCTCCATGCTTGCGAGGAGGTGCTTGAGGGATGTTTCGCCTGGAGCTGGAGCTGACATGGTGGGCGACTTTGCTTGGAGGAGGGGAACTGAGCTGATATCGTTTTGTTCAATGGGTATCTCAGGCTTGCTGACGATTGCTGGAAAGTGTTTTCGATCTTTGTGAGAACGAATGTGTGCATTGGATCTCTCGGTGGCCGCGCTCTCCGCTGTCCGCCCTTCGACTACATGTTCGACCTCACGCGAGCTCTGGCATTAACAACCAGTGCCGTTCACTTTGTCTCAACTTCGACTCAGCCAGGGTTATAAGCGGATGATACAAGGTCCAACGGCTGGTTGAATCGAGGCAGCTCTCAGCAGAGACCTTGCAGCGCATTCGTATCTCGCGAACATGAACCCCGCCTGTTTGCCCCGCTTCACGATGCAGGCAGCTCCATCTCTTGCTCCTCGGTTCGGTTATAGCACTCATCCACGCGTCTGAACAAGCCGTTAGATGCACGCTTGGAGACAGGCAAACCGTCATCGTGGGTCACATGTTCGTGTGAAAGATAAGTGTGCATTGCTTCGTCTACTCCTCCAGACTCATTGACATCTGACGCTTTAAAATTACTTAACCATCTCTGCACCACCAAACACCGACATCAACACGAGCAAACATGTCCGCATTACCGTCAACATACAAGGCGTGCGTCTACGATGAGCCCGGCAAGATCTCGACCAAGGTCGTTGATCTAGACATGCCTGAGCCTGGCCCAGGCGAGGTCCTCATCAACTTGTGTGAGTATTCTCCACATCACCTCTACAACTGAGCGAGCAAGCTCACATACCACAACAGCTCACTCCGGAGTTTGCCACTCTGATCTCGGCATCATGACCAACCGCTGGGTCTCCTTGCCACACCCCACCCAGCCAAACCAAGTCGGCGGCCACGAGGGTATCGGCAAGATCGTCAAGATGGGCGCCGGAACCGAAAGCAGCGCCGTTAAAGTTGGCGACCGTGTTGGCATCAAGTGGATTAGCGGCATTTGTGGCAGCTGCCCAGCTTGTCTGTCCGGTCATGACGGACAATGCTTCAACCAGAAAGTCAGCGGCTACTACACTCCTGGTACTTTCCAGCAATATGTGCTAGGCCCGGCAAACTATGTCACGCCCATTCCGGAGAGCCTTGACAGCGCATCTGCGGCCCCGATGTTGTGCGCAGGTGTTACGGTGTACAGCGCTCTACGCAAGAGTGGCGCGAAAGCTGGCGATTGGATTGCGCTGCTCGGCGCTGGAGGTGGTGTAAGTCCCACCGCCCAAGCACTACATTTCCCACATGGATCAATACTAACGCTCCGCCCAGCTCGGCCACATCGCCGTCCAAATTGCCGCTCGCGGCATGGGCATGCGCGTCATCGGCATCGACCAAGGCAGCAAGAAGGACCTCGTCCTCGAATGCGGCGCCGAGGTCTTCATCAACCACGAAGAAGGCAATGCCGAAGAAGAAGTCAAAGCCGCAACCAAAGGCCTCGGCGCCCAAGCCGCGCTGGTTCTCACAGCCGCCAACGCAGCATACGCCTCCGCCATGGGCCTGCTGCGCTATGGCGGTTCGCTCGTAGTGGTAGGCTTGCCCGAAGGCGAGATGAAGCCCATCGCCACTGCGTTCCCATCCATTATCGTGGCGAAGGCTCTGAGCATCGTTGGTGTTGCGGTGGGAGATCGCAAGGATGCGGTGGAGACGTTGGAAATGGCGGAGAGGGGCGTTGTGAAGACGCATTTCCGGACGGCGAAGATGGATGAGCTGACGAGTGTGTTTGAGGAGATGGAGACGCAGAAGTTGCAGGGCAGAGTCGTGCTTGATTTGAGCTAGAGGTAGGGAGGTTGTGATTATGTCGAGACTAGGCGGGATAGCTCCTTGATGATGCAAATGAGACCATGGTTTTCAATGTACGCTCCATTGGCAGCCATTCATAGCTTCGGTCGGTAGGACTAAGTGTCGTGAGGTTCTTGTAAGCTATCGGATGATCGATGTCTGGCAGCAAGGAGTGATCGCATGCATGATTGTACCCGTGCGTTGGCGCGCCTACCACCTGTGCTTACATGTCAGCCCAGACACCAAATTGCGCGTGGCCATGGTAGCACATGGGGTCTTTCACGTTTTTCTCCATGAATCTCAAGGTCAAAAGTTGTGAATGGACGATTTGATATACGAGATAAAGCAACAATCTAGGTTTCTTCCAAAGCTGCTGAAAATTCGTCCTGGTAACGACTGACAAAGAAGTGTAAGAAAGAGGTCAATCGAGTGCCTTAAGACACCGATCGACTTGAACAAGAATCGAAGGTAATGAAAATTGCACCTGCCAATGCAAATGTTTTTTAGGCTCCCGAAACCCTCGTAAAATCATGTGCTCCTTATCCTGATGCTGGTAGGATAAGAAAGCCCGGCGCAAAGAACTCGCTTCGCAGCCAGGCAGTCTATCCGATGTCGTATCTATCAATGGCGTCTGGTATCGTAATCTGGGAAAAGGCGAGCTTCCGCTAAGCATCTAGCTCGCTGAAAGCTGCACCCCTCCTGTGCTTGTGCTGTTGTTGGTTTGTTCGTGCCATGTGTTTTTCTCAGGATCCTGCCGAGTTTGAGGCTTGGAAAGGAATGTGGTTTGCGAATTGTTTACTGGATGGCCTTGGAGACCACGCCAGTGCCGTAGGCCATGTTCTCAACACCGCCGTCCATCTTGGTCTGGACACCGAGCTGGTGGGGGCAAGTGGGCTGGTTGCCCTTGGAGAGGTCGGGGTACTCGCACCTCTCGTCCTCGCCCAGAGTGCAGACGGGGTTGGCGATGTTGTAAAGGGAGAAGTTGTCGGCGACCCAGGAGCCAGAGGCGGACTCCTTGCAGCTGGAAACGAAGCTGAAGGCGTTGGCGGCGGCGAAGGCAAGGGTCTTGTCGTCGGTCTTGAGGAGGTCCTCGCACTCGCTCATGGGGACATCCTCGTAAGTGGCCGCAACGCCGCCACCCTCGATCGGGTCCTCGTCAGCGCCCTTGCCGGTGACAAGGTAGTTGTACGCATCGTAGGAGATGTCATAAGCACCACCAGAAGAGTCAATCTTGAGCAGGTTAACGCTACGGCCGTTGGCAGAGACCTTGACGCAAATCTTGTCGCAGTCAACACTGCTGGGCCAGTAGGCGACGCGGTTGGTGTCGATCTTGCAGCCAAGGACACCGACAGACGAGGAGTACTCGGCGTGAGGTGTGATGGAGACGGAGTTGTCACGCTTGGCCGGGATGGCGTAGGCGGAGGTGCTGGCCGCGAAGGCTGCAATGGTTGCGATGGAGAAGTACATTTTTGAAGGAGTGTTGTCCTGATGTTAGATTCGTGATCTTTTAGAGAGTGATCTTCTGCTGCTGCTGGAGCGCAAGTAAGAGAATGTCAGGTAGTGAGTAGAGACAGACGGTCGCAGATGCGAAAAGTGAGGGAAGGACTGGTGGTGAATCGCCTGGATTCTAAGAGCACGAATTCGATATCAGGTGAATGTTGGTGAGGGAGCGGAAAACCAATGGCACATGGGAGAATGGGAGATTAAGTAGGTCAGCGCTGTGCGCTGAGAATGCGCCAGATGGAGCGAGGACCTGGCGCATTCAACCTACCAGGAATCGCACGGCGCAAAGCGTGACATCGGCCATGCAGAGTGAGGTCCTTTGTCGAATGAACGACGCAAGTGTGGAGTGACAGCCGGTCCACGGCTGCGGCGCAGCGTGTGCGAGCGGTTTCCGCATGTGCGATCCGATGCCAGGATTCATCTAGAACTGCGAAAACGGAGCAGAGACAGCGCTGCACTGATCCACAGTGCAGACGTGAACAACCGTGAATGGACAGACGCAGGTACGCGGGTCTCAGAGCGTCGCGAAAGTCGAGAAAAGGTTGTTCGGCGGGACGGGCCCGCGAGACGTGAGTGGCCAGGGACCTGAAATGGCTTTCGGCAGTACCTGATGTGCCTGCGGCGAGCCGCGTGGAAGGCCGTTGAGAACTGCCAAGCAGCGGTTCGATCCTCCCTCAGTTGGCGCCCGTGCAACATGCGGAGTTGTGGGAAGTGGTTCCGCCGGCGGCCTGTCCACAACGCCTTACCCGTTATTTGCACCAGGATGTCATTGCGGCTCCACGCTTTGAATCGCTCACGCTGCCGTGTGGGCGAACAGTCGCTGGGGTAGAAAGAGACGAGCCGGTTGAATGGTGAGTGGCTCAAGACACGCTGACATTAGCTTCGGTTGGGCCGATTTCTGAGCGGAGAATCGCGTTCGAGTCAGTAGAATATAAGCAGAGTCGCAGCAGCCTGAGGACGTCAAGTACGTATTATTGCAGTAGTGACGGCGAGGAGCCTCTCGAGTGCGTCTCAACTCTCAACCGCTTCATCATCGAGCCGCCGAAGGTTGAGCGCTTCCAAGGCGCAGGAGGCGCAGCGTCAGGTCTCAAAGCGCCATATTGCTGATGCTGCCATGCTGCAGCCGTACCAGCGATCTCAATAGACAAAGGCGTGGTACAGTTTCTGGTACCTGGAAACTTGTGTGAAGTCTAATGATGGCTGAAGAAATCAAGTCTCACCGAGGCCGTTCCCGGCTCAACCAGACAACAACACATGTCAACAACAACACGCCAGACCGCTCTCCCGGGTACGCAGCTGTTTTTCTCGTGTCTGCCACGGCATGTCATTCATTTGTCAAATCCGCGGTGTGCTGGAGATCGACACACGCATTGGCCGGGCATTTCGGTCTTTCTCGCCGCGGTAGCTCGGAAGACAGAGTCACCGACTCTAGGCTCAATTCAGGCAAACTGACGAAGCACGTGACTTTCTTGGTCTTGCTCTCCACGGCTCAGCTCCTCCTCATCCGAATCCGACAAGTCATCGTCGAGCTGAGCTCGTCGTCTCACGTTGCGTCGGGCACACGCACTTCCCACTTCCGGGTACTGTAGACTGTAGGCGATCACCGCATGTCAAGGGAGCCTGCAAACTTCTCATCATAAAGAGTGAAGAACCCTACACGGTGTTGACGTACTCCATCCTCCAGCCAAGCGTCAATCCTGCAGTTGTTCGTCGTTATTCTCCGAAGAGCGTCTCACTGCAGCCCCGGGTGTCTGTCCCATATCAATTGCCCTCTCACTACTCGTTTCCTTGTCCCTGCACCGAATACACACATTTGTCCAGAGCTCCAACATGGCGGCTATCTTCGCGCGACGACCTATACTCACAACCGCCACGGCGACCGCCGTGGTAGGTACAGCATTCTACATGTCTCGGCCAGCACCAATGCGCCTCGATTCAGCATACCGGGAGCCTACCAAAACCCTTTCGTTCCCGCGCTCTATGCTGTTCTCCCGCGAGCTTAAAGTGAAGCAAGTCGAACAGGTCAACCACGATACCAAGCGCATCACTTTTGAGCTTCCTGGTGGAGATGGCGAGATCAGTGGCGTGCCAGCTTCATGTATGCACAATTGGAAGATATAGCGAGACTGTAACGTACTAATTGTCTGCTAGCTGCAATCCTAACCCAACACACGGCGCCTGGCGCGTGGTTCCCGACTCTCCGCCCGTATACTCCCATATCACCACCAACTCAACAAGGAACTCTTGACCTCATGGTTAAACAATACCCTTCTGGCCGCGCTTCCACACACATGCACAGCCTCCGACCCGGCGACTCACTCACTGTTCGTGGACCTATTCCCGGTTACGTTTACAAGCCGAGTCCTACACCACGCTCAGTGGTACTCGTAGCAGGCGGTGCCGGAATTACGCCGATTTACTCTCTTGCCCGGGAGATTCTCACCAATGACGCCCAAGACCAGACGTCTGTCCAACTCCTTTGGGGTGTAAACGGCTCCCGCGACATCGTCCTCCGTCGTGAGCTCGAAGATCTTGAAAAGCAGTTCCCGCAGCGGCTGCGTGTCACTTATGCAGTCTCTGGCAGTGGGCCTGTAGAAAGTGACGCTGAGAGATATCGCAAGGGATATGTTGACCGGAAGCTGATGGAGGAGGCGATTGCGAAGTGTGGAAACAACTTTGGCGACGAGAAGGGTACCAAAGTGTTTTTGTGCGGTCCACCGAAGATGGAGGAGGCAGTCGCCGGGAAGAAGGGCATTTTGACGGAGCTTGGTCTTGGGAAGAAAGAGGTTCATCGGTTCTGAGGTGATGGCTGTGGTTTTACGGGTTGCGAGGTGCTTGGTAAAGGTGATGTCTTCGATTCCACCCAATACAATAATGTTCCAATCATGATTGAAGGAATCGTTTGCCGATGTTGTTCTGTTGATGATCTTATCTTCTGTGTACACAAATTCTCCGAGCGACAATCCATTCTCAGTCATTTCGTGTCATCTGGCGGTGCTTTGACATAGATTACGGCCAATAGGCGAGCAAAAGAGCGAAGATCTCCATTCATAAATAGCTTTAGGTCACAGCTCTTTAATTCAGTAATGTGAAAAGGCCTGGAAGTGAAGTATTTTCGCATTGGTCCCAATGGCAGAGTGACTCAGGGTTGGAGTTGGGGTTAGATAAGCTCCAGTCGTCCAGTCTCTTATCAGCCCCACTACATCTCATCCTCGGTCATCACACGGACACGACAGATCCCGGTGTATGCTGGAACACCAAACATGGCAAACCTCGACGCCTTACCAGAAGAGTTGCAGCTTCTCATCATTGGCTACCTTGACTCGCCGCCACCCTCCTCACAGAAACTCCGTCAAGAACCATCCTTGACACTGACCGATAGCGAGAACCAGACATTGAAAGCACTCTCAGTGGCGTCGAAACGATGGCGGCGACTTGCTCTGCCGACGCTATTCAGATGCGCCCGGCTTCGCCTGGATATACCTCTCAAAGCCAACTGGGCCTGTTGTCGTGCGTGCAATGAGGAATTTGATGAGACTCGCGAACTGCAGCTATGTGCATCGGACGATGTCGACCAATATCATACCGACATGGTGACAGAAGCGCTTGCATCTCCTACAGCCAGGACTCCGAACATTATAACTTGGATTCCTCGGTTCTATCACGGCCTGCTTGCCTTCATCCACTTTCTGCAATATCAGGATCTTACAGGACTGGTAGACAGCTTCACACTCTTCACCGACCAGATGCTTGAGAACAAGTTCCACCGATTCATTCATGAGGCCGCAGATAAGGATTGGCGGTTCCCAGCCAGTGCAGCTTTCTGGGCTCACCTACTGGCCGTCATTGATCCGTCTGTCATCACCATTGTAGCACCACCGACGGAAATGGCTTGTCTTACCAACTGTGCTATCGACACCTACGGCCACTGGGCGTTCAGCGACATGAACTTCCATATTCTATCAATCCGTCAACGAAAATTTCCCGGTAAGACCACAAGCCAGACTTTACCTGCATACTCCTCTCTGCGCCCGCTACCATCGGATTATCCCGCCATTGCGCCATCGAGCGTACTTACTCTCCGTCCGTGGACGTATCTCAGCCTCAATGAAGGCTCGTTCCTCAAAGCATACAGCACCTACGAGTACTTCGAACACGGTCCTCCGAGTATTGTCTACTCCATCAAAGACAGCATCATTCACAGTGACCCACAGTCACAGGCCGACCCAGCCAATGGTGGCAGCTTGGTGCCTACAAAGCCGCTGGCTCACCTTACAAGCCTCGATTACACCGCAATATTCCCATTTGCAAACCACGCGGACTTCTCCCCGGTTTTACACCAACTCACACGATTATCCCTCCAACTCGCCCCGGATCCTGCCTCAAACATTCTCAACGACCGCGCTCGCCTGGGTAAAGCGGATTTGGCAGATTGTTGGACGGAGCTGCTGACAACCTACGCCGAGCTCGTCGAGCCGCTGGCTTCTGTGAGACGACCGAACACCACCATGCATATCGAGGGATCACACGCCTTCGACGGCGACTTCACGTGGGGAACGGCCAGCCGCGACATCAGCATTCGGATGTTGGAGGCGCTGGATTTCAGGATCAAAGCCATGCGCGAGGAATTGGATGACTTGTTCGTGCCATTGTGTTTGCCCGTTTGGGTGGAGTCGCCGGAAGGTGTGTATAGAAATATGCTGCCGGAACCGGAGACCGAGAAGAGAGTGGGTGACGGTCGGCCGGCTGCTAGGATCATTTGAGATTGAAGCGTTGGTCTTGTATATAAGACATATTAACCATAAAGCTCGTGCCCACAATCGAAAATTGGAATGAGGGTATGTGACAGTCTCTTTTCCTTCCATTGCAAACTCACTTACGCAGTCTAGCTACGGCTTTGTCGAGATCAAGAAATCCATTCGATTTAAGCCCGGCTGCTACTACTACTGCTGCTCTCGCAACTCTCAGTAACAAGATTCTGATAGTGACCTCCAAATGGCATCTCAGCATTGGCTCACGCCTGCACGTGATCTCCAAGATTGATAGTGCATTCAACACGCAGGATAAGGAAGTACTGCGCGAAAGTGGTGTCGCTGTCGATGGAAGATTGTTTCAACCGCTCGCCCACGAACGAGTCGCGGGTGCTGCCGTCGCATTCGATTCCAAAGAGCGATGTAGCACCAACGAATGGTCAGGTCTGCCATCGATATTCATCTTTAGCTGCAAAACGCCCGTATTGATGGTCAACATATATCGAGGTCTTAGAATGTAGCATGCATGCGACCCTGTACATATATATATTGTCTGGTCGCGAGAATATGAGAATCGATGCGATGAGCGATGATGGGATAGTGTTGCTCTGGTGATTGATGGTTTTTGGCTGGCTCTTGGTCCTCCTTCCAAAGCTGTGATTGTAAGTTTCCACCTTATCCCATTACCTCTTTCCCACCACCAATGCACGAAGAGCTGCAGGAGTTCATAATGCGAATGCGACCTGCAGAGAGTGGTGTGACCGTAACTGGAGTCGCACAAACCGCGGGGTCTACGGTTTGATAAGAGCTATGTCTTTCTCCGACCAAATTATTTCTGAGCCCTACCCGATAGTCAGAACATTCGCGAGTTAATCACTTTTTCAAATCCTTATTGCATCTGCTATTCATCATGTCGACAAGACGACACTTCATGTGGCAGACCGGAGCTCCCGAGACTTGGCCCTATAGCGCGCTAGGCGGACGGCATGCTATCCAGCCTGAATGGGGTACGCCTGCGGTTGAGCGCATTCTCACATGTTTGCGCACCCAACTGCCAGTGTTGATCTGGTTCTTCTACTTGGACGGAGGGCGGGCATACTTCGAGAGGGCAGGCTGGGCCTCAGACACTGGCAGATATGGGGAATCCAGTGGTCCTGATTTAACCTTAGGAGAGTTCTTAGGAGAGTTCTTAGGGTTAGGGTTAGGGTTAGGGTTAGGGTTAGGGTTAGGGTTAGGGTTAGGGTTAGGGTTAGGGTTAGGGTTAGG